>LR548709.1:0-512960 GCA_900536415.3 Caenorhabditis sp. 38 MB-2015
AAAAAGATAATAAAAATGAAGTTTTTTGAGAACTATATTTCAAGAAAAAAATACCAAAAATCATTTTGGAATGCTCAGATTTCGATACTTAGCTTTTTGGGACTGCTTAGCTTTTTGGGACTGCTTAGCTTTTTGGGACTGCTTAGCTTTTTGGGACTGCTTAGCTTTTTGGGACTGCTTAGCTTTTTGGGACTGCTTAGCTTTGGGACAAGCAAGTTTTTATTTTTCAAAATAGTAATATGTTATCGACTATATTCTTTTTCATCCGAAAACTAATTTTTTAGAAAAAGATAATAAAAATGAAGTTTTTTGAGAACTATATTTCAAGAAAAAAATACCAAAAAAATTAGTTCTCGGATGAAAAAGAATGTAGTCGATAACATATTACTATTTTGAAAAATAAAAACTTGCTTGTCCCAAAAAGCTAAGCAGTCCCAAAAAGCTAAGCAGTCCCAAAGCTAAGCAGTCCCAAAAAGCTAAGCAGTCCCAAAAAGCTAAGTATCGAAATCTGAGCATTCCCAAATGAATTTTGGTATTTATTTCTTAAAATATAGTTCTGAAAAAGTTTCAATTTTATTATTTTTTTCTGAAAATTTAGTTCTCGAATGAAAAAGAATATAATTTCCAACTTAAAAATTCCTCGATCTTGGTAGTGTAATCCAAATTCATTCAAACTTCAATCTACACTGAAATATGTTGGTGTCGTTAATTGAATGCAAAGTTATGCGAAAAGTCATAAAGACATATGTTTTTTCGTTACGTCTCAACAAAAACCTAATTTTATTGTTCATACACATTCCATTTTGACAAATATCATCTTATCATCTACCATTTTTGCTCTGAAAAAAAACCACTAAAAACTATAGTTCTTGATAAAATGTCAAAGTCTCTTTTGTTACGTAGCCTACATCAAACTTTTCCAGAAAAAAATGCTGATAATTTTTTGAAGACCAGATAATATGCTCTTTTATTTCTGTTTGTTCAACAGAAGTTTGTTCTTATCAACGAGGAAACTGCAGTGTGTACGTGTGAACAATACTGAAAATTTGCTAGCAAAATTTCAGTGTTCATTTGAACTTTTTCAGGTGCATGTGAAATCAATACATAACTATGAAATATATGAAATAGGATGTAGACTTCAAAACCATCGTGAACCAACTTCTGAAATTTGACAGAAAATATTAGTTTGAAAAAGAAGTATCATTATATTAGAATAATCAAATCAATAAATGCCTAATAAAATTTTCGAATGATTTCAAAAATTACTCTCATAATTTGGGAAAATAGAAATAAAACTATTGTTTCAAAAATATGTTGAACTCGACTGATGTTAATTTTCCAGATGTTTTATTCTCAATAAATGTGTTTTATGTAGTTCGACAAGCACTGACCAGTTAGTCATAACTTTGTAGTTTTATTGTTTTTCAGAGGCTTCATTATTCGATGTGGTTACGAAAGTATTATAACTTTGTATGTTTATACGACATTTTTAGAGACCACCTTTTGAAGTTTCATTTTTTCAAAGTATGTTTTTAATAATTCATAAAATGTTCAACTTCTTTCCAAACTCTCGGCGAAATGATTTTTATTTTCTAAAATTATTTGTTTAATCAAATCTGACTGTTGTTTTTATTATTCTCCAAAAAGTCACGTTTGTCCAACCACACTATACTGTATCCCACTTATCTAAATAACGTACAATACACACTATTTTATTGTTGTTTTTTTGCAGAACCACACACACGCAACAACCGACCTACTCAAAACTACTGTGCTTTAGTGTTTATCAAACGTGCATATAATATCTGATTTTTCATTTTCTTCATTCTTCGAGAAGATATTGAGATTTTGTCTGAAACTGTTCTATTTGTAGCTATGTTTTCATGAAGTTCATAGGCTCTGATCATATTCATGATCTTTTTTTGTAGTCAATTTTTTTGGTCTCCCCCTTTTCCCATTTTTAGCTATAATGTACCCTATTTCTCTCATCCCACCCCATTGAACAATCTTTTCTCTACATTGTAGTGAGAGAATAGAAATATTGATAAGAATTGCGTGTCCTTCAAATTGTCTTTCCAAAAACACAATTTTATTTTTGAACGAACTTTATTTTGATGATAATTCAAAAACTAATAGTTTACAGAATGGTTCATCTTAACAAAGCTATTCGTGACGGAGACAATGTTGATCTAACATCTGAAAGAGCAACTGCCACATTCGACACTCATGAAATGGCAGCTCAAATTCATCACGGAAGACATCGAGCTCAACGTCGTAGAGAAATCACCGAAGCTATCGAGAAAATTCCCGAACTTCATGATAGTAAACCACTTGCTTTCATGTCACGTGAAGAGAAAATCAATGAAGGTGCAAGAAAGTTGGAAGCGGTTACTCGTCATATGAAAAACATCATTGATCCGGATAACTCTGCCGAACTACACCATTTGAACAAGTAAGTTGCTTCTGAAGGTCAAAAAGAGAAAAATAATAATTATTATTACACTTAAATGATGTTTTAATATTTCCAACTTCAATCTCGTTCAATTTTTTTTTTTAGAATTTTTCAGTGTAAAGAATATTTTGAAAGTAGTTCTTCTTTGAAAATTTTAACAGGATTGAAAAAAAAATACTTTTAAAAAGTGAAACCTAAACTATATTTTTGAGCGAGGTTATGTCAATTGAAGGAAATGCTTGCGCTCTTCATGGTGCCATGTTCCTCCCTGCCATTCTTGGCCAAGCTGATGATGAACAACAACAAAAATGGTTGAATAGAGCAGTGAATCGTGAAATCATCGGAACTTATGCGCAAACTGAATTAGGACATGGTACTATGCTCAGAAGATTGGAAACAACTGCCACTTATGATAGACAAAATGAACAGTTTGTTCTGAACACACCAAGTATCACCGCTCTTAAATGGTGAGATATACATAAATAGTGTAACAAAAAATATGAAAACAAATCTTAAGGTGGCCTGGAAATCTTGGAAAATCATCAAACTACGCTGTTGTTATTGCAACTTTGATAATTGATGGAAATAGCAAAGGTCCTCACCCATTCATGGTTCAACTTCGTGATGAGAAAACTCATCAACCGTTGAAAGGTATAACCATTGGTGATATTGGGCCAAAAATGGCTTATAATATTACTGATAATGGTTTCCTTGGTTTTGATCAATTCCGAATTCCAAGAAGAAATATGCTCATGAGACATGCGAAGGTAAGTTTAAAAAAAACATTTTTCCAGATAAAGATTTATTGAAATAGAGTTTTTCGAAAAAGAGACTTTGGGTCTAAATAATTTTAAATGATTTTTCGATGTACTGAATTCAAACCTGTTTGGCATTTGCGGCGTTCAAATCCACAAAACGTGTGCCGAAAAAATCGCATGAAAATGCTTTGAAAAACTGAACAATTAAAAATTGAAAAACGATGTATTGAGCCTCCCTAAAAATCATAATTTTTGTTCAGGTTGAGAAGGATGGAACATATATCAAGCCAAAACATGCCAAAATCAACTACTCAGCTATGGTCCACGTTCGTAGTTACATGATCAGTCAACAAGCTGATTACCTTGCTTCCAGCTTGACTATTGCTGTTAGATATTCAGCAATTCGAAGACAAGGTCATATTGATCCAAAGTAAGCATTTCTCAACTACAAGTGAACAAAAATACAAACAATCGTTTCAGAGCTCCGGAAGTCAAGGTAATCGATTATCAAACGCAACAACATCGCTTGTTCCCACACATTGCGAGAGCTTATGCTTTCAACTTTGCTGGAGCTGAAACTGTCAAACTATACCAAAAAGTTCTATCTCACATTGAAGAAGGTGATGTTTCACTGATGGCTGATCTTCATGCATTGACTTCTGGCTTGAAATCTGTTGTCACTTATTTCGCTGGAGAAGGAATGGAACAGGTAAAACAATCCTTCAAAAATTCCCCAAGTAATAAAATTGATTATAGGCACGCATGTCTTGTGGTGGTCATGGATATTCTCAAGCCAGTTATTTCTCGGAAATCTATGGTGTAGCAATTGGTGGATGCACATATGAAGGAGAAAATATGGTGATGATGTTGCAACTTGCTAGGTATTTGGTGAAATCTGTAGGAGCTGTCAAACAAGGAAAAGGAAACAAACTTCCTCCACTTGTTGCCTATTTGGGACAGAAGAGTGAGGCGACATCACTCATCGACCGAGTTCCAAACTCTGGATTTGTTGAATACATCAAGACATTCCAACATATCGCAAGACGTCAAACATTCTCAGCTGCTGAGAAGTATTTCAAACTCATGGAAAATGGTACACCAAAAGAAATTGCTTGGAACAAATCATCCGTTGAATTGAACAGAGTTGGTTTCATGAATTGAAACACGTTTCATTGAATAATTTCAGGCCAGTCGTCTTCACACTCGTCTCTACATCGCTGAAGCATTTGTTCGCAAAGTTCACGAAGTTGCTGATCCAACAATCAAGGAAGCGTTGACCGATCTTCTCTACCTTCATCTCAACTACGAACTATTGGATGTTGCCACTTATGGTCTTCAGGATAACTTCCTCTCAACTTCTCAACTCGACTATGTTCGTGATCAACTTTACCATTATCTCGAGAGAGTCCGACCAAACGCTGTTTCGTTTGTCGATTCTTGGGAAATCAGTGACCGCGAACTCCGATCGGTAAGCATAATAAACAACCCGGCTCATTAAAACAAAAATAATTTTCAGGTTCTTGGTCGTCGCGATGGTCATGTTTACGAGAATTTGTTCGAATGGGCTAAGCAAAGTCCACTCAACAGAACTGATGTTCTCCCATACGTTGACAAATATTTGAAACCAATGATGAAGCAACAACAAAGTAAACTTTAATTTTTCCCTTATTTTAACTTTATATGAAACATTGCTTGAACCCCAATATTCCTAAAAAATTGTTGAAAACATTTTCATGTTCTTTTCCTGAGAATTATTCCAACAGAACAAAATAAAACATTTTTATCATTCACAGACATATTGATTAAACATAAAAACCGTAAAGAGAAAACCGTCGTATTGATGCAACTTCTAGATGACTCGATTAGAAAACATGTTACACATACAGAATAAAAACCCTAACTATAACTATCTAGTTTTGAACCTATATTTTCCGAATAAATTTGAAGAGATCTTTAGAAATGAGTATTTTGGTAGGTAGGGTACGAAATAAGATGAAACGAGATAAAAATGAACAATAAAACGTGATTCAGTGAATTCCGTTGGTGTAGTATTGGAATGAATCGTAGAAGCGGGTTGTGTAACTGTCGCGAGAACCATCGACCAGAGTGTCCACCTGGAAAAATGAATTTTGTTTAATTGTGAAAATGCATTCATATGGGACATCTATATGGGAAATTCAACAAATTTAGGATCAAAAATGTTTTGCCTTCGCCTAGACATGACCAATCACAGGAGTAAAACTCTTTTCAAAATTGCACATACACGAGGTCTAATTGAAGGTATAATTATATAGTTAGGGAATATAAATAACTTACCAATTGTTGAAGTTGTTCATCGGTGCTGCTGACATGAAATCTTGCTTCAAGTGCGCGAACTGTTTCCGAACCAGCACGGAAACATTGCATTTTTGAGCCAGCGGACATGATTTCAGCAAGCGATACAATTCTTCGATGATGTTTTCTAGCCGCCATTAATCCTCTCAACAACAAACTTTTGTAATATAGGAACATATCGCTATCGATTCCGCCCATAACATCAACTGAAAAAAAAAAACAATTTTCATCGTTGTGTTTAGTCGCAGGAGTGGGGCAAGTCACAAGACAAAACCATTTTATCCGGTACTTCCAACATTTAGAAGTTACAAATTGTAACCACAATTTTAATGGACAAACACACAAATAAAAACTTACTCAATTCAGTGGTCAATTTGAATGGCGCCGTTTCGAATCCCAAATTTCTTGGAGATGACGATAGTAGGAAGCCATAATCAATGTGAATCAAGTGTCCTTCAAGATCCAACAAAATATTTCCGTTGTGACGATCTTTGAGTTGTAGAAAATAGCTCACCAAGCTATACGCAGCCGTACTTTGAATGAAATTCTTCTGAGCGCTGAAAAAACCTTATGAAACCTTCATAATCGAAAAAAAGCACTCACTTGACATATGCTTCACTTCCCGGTGGTCCAAACATATCCTCAAAGTGATGGCGGAGTGTTGGTGTCGCTGGATTACCATTTTCTCGGAAAATTCTGGTGAGATGTCTTTTGATTTGATGAAGTGACAACGTATCAAGAACCGGTTCAACTAGGCCAGAATCTGGCCCAACACAGACAATTTTATATGGGCGAAGATACAACGGGACACCTTCTTCTGTCCAAAGATCCTGAAAAAACGTCATTTTTTCAAAATAAACAAAAATGAAGTAACCAACCTTGAAAATTTGTAGCAGCTGTTGAGCAAACGACTCTTGTGACAAATCATCTCCGTATTTCACAATAACCGGAATAAGGTCCCAATCTTTGTGTCCTCCATAGTCACTACACGCCATAATACGATTCTTCTTATCATTCCAAGATTCAGCAAAAACCGCAGCCGATGGATCAGTCACATCATGGTAGACCTTGATTCTCTTATTTGGACTGCATTTTCTTCCATTCTCAAGTTTCTCAACACTTGTGATTCTGCGAATTGGGATATCCATGTGATAACTAGGTGGAGATCGCAGAACTTCAACGAACAAGATGTAAGGGACCTGAAAAAAACGAATTTCTCACTGATCAACTTTTCCGTCTCTCTCTCACCTTATCTTTACTATTCAACACACTTGAATCATTGAAGCAAATATTGAGAATTGTATGATCATTTATGAATGGAATCCAAACAGGTGCTGGTAGCATAACATTCAACATTTGGAGTTCGATTTTCAACGCTGTCATTTTTTCTTGTTTCGTATCTCCAACATGAACAACCATCAATTTTCTACCAATCTGCATCAATCTCTCAATGAATTTCTGCTCACACAACAATAACTCTTTCTGAAAAAGTGATGATTTATTACTGAATAATATGAAGGTTACATACCGATGATAACTCTCTGGCCACTTTGATTTTGTTTTCATCTTTCTGCTCATCTCCAGTCTCAATGTGAATTTCTTCTGATGGTTTTTTGGCCATCCAATCAGTCTCTTTCAATGTTTCCAAGGACAATGCCGACAATACATTTGCTCTTTTCTCCATTGGATCTTCACATGATTCAACTTCATTTTTCAACATTCCTCTAAGCATATACGCGTGATTCGGGATACGTGTTTGGTTGTTGGTTGAAATGAAACAATCAAGAAGCCATGTACAGAGAATGGTGAAGTGTGGATTATTAGTATGTCTGAAAAATGTTCAACGTTTGATTTTGAAAATAAAAAAAAATTCACCGACCTATCTTCGATATAAGCATGAGTGACACTGGCGGCATCAATCTTGTTAACATACATGAAGATTAGTTGTGGCAAGAAGAAGTCAATCTCCGTAGCTGAGAGGTCGAAAAGTCGTTTACCAAGATATGTCAAACTCGGCTTGTCATTTATAGTGTATAAATATTCAATTGCCATCGGCACACTGAATCTATCTGATTGTATGAGTCGCATTGTCCAACTTGGCGGGTCAACAAGCGGCTTTGTCTGAAAAAAAAAAAACAATTTTCAAAGATTTTGGAGAGAAGTGGTGACTTACCACAACTGTTTCTGGTTCTGCTGGTGGTGTTGGTGTGCTTGGTTCCTATAAATATAAATAGTCTTTTGAAACTGAACTTGATGGTTTTCATCTAGATTTTATCATGAAGAGATTTTTATCTTTGAAGCTTATCTAGTTTGTGTTTTGGGAAAATTATAGGATTTTGTCGAAAATTGTCTTCGATCGAAGTCTGACAGTTGTGTGTTTTTTTTATCAAAATGGAAACGCATGGCATTTTTGAAAGTATGATATTTAACTGGCGTTATAGCCCACAGAAAAAAGCATAATGATTTTTTTGAAGTTATACACTGCCATGTTGAATTCGAGTTATTCGTTTTTTTTCTCATTCTAGGGAAAATCAAAATAAAGGAGATTATCTCAGAAAATATGTGGAAAACCTCTATATCTGAGTATGTTTTGGTGTTTTTGGTCTATATAATGTTTATTTCATTCCAGATTTTCAATTTTTCTTCAATAAATTATAGAATTCAGTCACATAGCTCACCTTTTGCTCTTCCGTAACACATGTAACATTGGCATCCGGTTTTGTCAAAATCACATCATTTCCCAAATTTTCATCCAATTTCGCTTCGTCGCCTTCAGCACTGAATGTTTCATCCGCCGAACATCTCGAACATACTTCTACATCTGATAAATGATCGCAAGCTTTGTGTTTTGGATCCATCTGAAAAAAAACGACAATTGACAAGAAAAAACGAACAGAAGAAAACATTTTTTGTCATGATCGAACGGAACGAACGAAAAAAAACAGAAGAAGAGAATAGGGAGGCACAAAGAATAACAACAACAACAAAAAAACAGACACATGTACTTTATATTTCGAAATTCACAAAATAAGTCACAGGGATGTTGTTTATTTCAAAATAAAAATTGATCGATTGAGAAGTGTCTCTATTTCACTGGAAAACAATAATAGACAATGGAACAGCGCTCTATCGAATAATCCATAATTATACTTTTCAATTTTATTTTTTCCATTTCCATTTTTATTTTTTTGTGTTTTTTACAATCAGAGTAAGTGAGAACGGCACGAATTGTTAAAAAAGAATCGAATTTCGTGGTGTTCGTTAGCATAAAGTCAGATAAATTGAATGAAGTATTTCTTTTCAGAGCGGCAGGAAAAAACAACAAAAATTGCATAAGAAAATTGGTAAGCTAGACCAAAATGCTATTCTCTTTTTGTCTTTCTCTCTGTCTCTCTCTTGAGCTAACTCGAAAAAAATAAGAGAAAAAAACAGAAAAATAACACTTATTCGCGATGAACGACCTTTATTCCATACATTTTCATCACGAAAGCCTCAGCTCAGCTAATAATTATATTTCTGGGCAGTAGTATAGTGTTCAATGGTTAAAATATAGAGAAAATCCAACCTGATAACAAATATTTTTCGAAATACTCTCTTTGACTTTATTGTGATAGTCATAGAGAAAAAAAACATGGATGTCTAATCCCTAAAAATGATGTTTTTTTAATCTCAATTCACAATCTTTTACTAAACACAATTGAGAGTCATACCTATAGAAATATAATAATTTTTGATGAGATGTCATCACAATCGCACTAGAGTAAAGTCTAGCAAAAGAATAGATGAGCGAGAAATGAAAATAATAAATGTATAAAGTGAACTCCGTAAATCAACACATCCTCTCGGCAAAGTGTAATTGGGAGTATGATTTGGATACGAAAGGAAATGACTGAATTTGTGTTTAGTGAGAAGTTTTTGATGATCGGTGAATGTACAAAACACGTTGTAATGCACATGACTTCTAACCAAAATGAAAATAATAAAGTAACAGGTGAAACTCTGACGTCTCAATAAAAAATACTATGAATAGAGTTTTTATTTCTCTTCAGCTCTGAATTACAAATGAATTAGGCGTATATTAACTGCAAATGCCGCGTTTCTCGATATTATTGTTGAAAACTGCTATTAGTACTAATCTCATGAATGCGTGCGATGTTCGATCGCTAAAAAACAAGCTTAGGCGGGAAAAATTAATTTGAGCAACAATCAAACATTGAGAAAAAGCAAATAACTATATCTAGCAACCTACATAACTCAATTTCAATAATTTCGAAACTACATATCGAATTAAAAGTAAAAAATTGCGTGGGAAAACCCGAAATTAGAAATAAAATAGGAAAAATGTGTGAATTTGTGTGTTTCGATGTTTAAAAACACAATTCAAGAGTAGCTGGATTTTCAAAACTATTTTCCACAAGGTAATTCGATTAGGAAATTGTTTTCATACGATTTGAATTAACTGAGTGATTGATTCGAGGCGAAAACAAAAAGAAAAAAAGAAAAATAAAAAAATAAAAAATGAAAATACCACACATATGTGTGCATTTGTTCGTCGCCGTGTTTGCACACAACTCTGCAGGGACGACCGCATTTTTGAAAACCTAGGATTTTTATTTTTTTGTTTTTTGCAAAAGTTTTAGTTTTTTTTTTGATTTTGATAAATTTTAGAATCATTACCTCACGAATAAACATATATAAGTTGTTCAAGGGTTACACTTATCCTAGAAAATTTTTCAAAAAACTCGGCCTGCTCTTTATGTATAGTATGTAATAAATATTATGAAACAAAAATTGACTAAATTTTATAAAGTGAACAATAATAAAAACATTCTCGTAATTCGATCTCAGTTTTGGTCGCTATGGAGAAAAAGTTTATTTATGTATGAATAGGAATATTAATTAGAACTTCTTGCTTTCAAAGTTTTGTTTGCAAGAAAAAGCACAAGTCGCATTTTTGAGATAATTATATTTTTTGCGCAAGTACTTTCAGGCTGAATCAATAAATAAAGTTCTTTAATTTAACTTCAACGAAATTAATTAATTTCAGAAGCGCTGAAACGTTCGAGAAAAAAAACCAAAAAAAACCCCCATAGAATTAAATTCTGCTAATTCAATGAAGGCTAAGAAAAAGAAATGAAAAATCAATTCACAGCAGTGTTATATGAGAAATAGAAAAAACTCGCTGAAAAAATATAGAATGCGTGGTGAAAACTTGATTTAGGAAGGAAACTGACAATTAGGTTTTCGAAATCAGGTGAAAAATGTCACAGAGAACTTTGGTCATGTTTCAGTGTAAAATGAATGGCTAAATTGAAAAACATTAGTTAAATTTTTAGATATTTCATAAGACTTAGACGAATTGTTAACAAATTACCTAGTTCTCAAGAAAATGTGGTAATCAAATTTTTGATGAAAATAATTTTATCACTTGTTATTGTAAGCAGGCTACAATAAAAATTGTTCATAATACGATAAAAAACCGTTCAAAAAACAGCAAATATGTTGATTATATCGCGTATACTAAAAAAACATATATCCAAAGTGAAAACATGTGTTTAGAAAAAAACTGATAAGCCATCCTCTATCTGATAACAAAAATTGCAACTACTAATTATAAATCAATCGATAGAAATAGGAACATATGCCGATTGAGGGTTATTTGTGACGAGTAAATAATAGAGGACAGACAAAAAAGTTGTAGGTAAAACTAAATATAGCTTTATGAAAAAGCGTAAAACCAGATCTAGGTCAACACTCAAAAAAAAATGTAGTTCATGATGTGCTAGAATTTTACTTCAAAAATGAGAGTTTTGATATTAATAAAAAAGGAGGATCGAAAAAAAAACATAAAAGAATACATATATGTGTGCGGCGACTCAACAAACAAAAAAGGCAGAGGTGCGCACTCTTCTTTTCTTCGTCCTCCAACCTTTGACTTCTCTTTTTCTGCTCGTTGTATTCTTTTATTATTTTTCTCACACTTAAATATCATCAATAAGAAACATTTTTGACTTGTATTTTCAAGCCAATACTTAGATTATTATCTATCTATATATGAATGTATTCTATTGTTCTTTTCACCTGTCTTTTTTTCCATCGATTTTGTTCTGTTCTTCATTGGGTGTTTTTTACTAAACCTTGCATTCAAAACGAGGGGAAGATTAGTTTGTTAGACACTTTTTTCAGCTGCCACTTTTTTTGTGGAAAATATATACTTGAAAAAAAGTGTGTGGGAGAATGGTTGAACGATTTTTTCGGGGTATTGAATTACAATTATTTTCTACAATCAAGAAAATGTTATTCATCCCTGAGAATGTAGAATATAAGTTGTATGTTCCATTAACCTCAACAGCTTTGGTAGGCAGACAGCGTTCCGAGTTTTTGCTTTGACGAATTTTGTATTCAAACTTGTGATAAATGAAATGATATACCTACCACAAAAACAAAAACATCAAAAGCAAGACCCCAAAGAAATAGTTTTTGTTTTAATTCTCTTTCCCAATGAATCATTCTACCACTATATCATAATACGCATATTCTGCTCCAAAAATAACTCTCATTCTTATAACATATATTGTGGTGCTAAAGAAGGGGAGAAATCACAACTGATAAGTTTGTTTTTTAACTCTTATCGATTGAATCTCTAAAATATTGTTTTTCTTAATTGCTGATAGAATTGTGTGTGAAAAATAACAAGTGAAACCATGAATTTTTTTGCGTTTAGTTTTCCTGATTCATTTCTCTCATTTTGTGAACTTTTGAATTCTATAAACATCCATCTATTGTAATCCCATTTGTTTACTATGTCTAGTTTCCACACATCTCTTTTCAAAATCATAAAAAATAACTTTCAATATCCCTTTTCCGACAGACAGTTCATAGAAACATGTCTATCAAAAACTTGTATGTACATCCAATAAAACATCAAACAATTCTCGAGGGAAATTTCGCGCGTCCAAATCAAAACCTAATTTCTATCCTCTTCTCATGTTTTATGTATTTCTCACAATTGTACAACAAAAAAACCTTGAAGTCCAATTATCCATAGCTAATTATTTGGAGGCGCGCGAGCAATAGTATAATAAAAAATGAATGTGGTAAAGTGCGACAGAGCGCATGCGCAGTCTTCTTTTTCTTATATTGATCATTTCCATTTTTAGAGTGTGTTGTTGTGTGTGTGTATATGTGTGTGTATAGTGAGGATAGACGCATGCGCATTCCTCTTTTTTTACCCTCAAATTATTTATCTCTTTCTCTGCCACTCTCTTTTTCTCTAGACTCTTCATATTATTAACCGGTTTCAGGTTTTCTCGAAAAACATCAAAAATAAACAAAAAACATCCATGTGTACGATATGAATGGAACTTGTGAAACATCCAGTAAAGGTTTGTAAATATTTACAATTTTTGGAACATATAATATATATTTTTTTTATTTCAGGAGACCATGACATCACTTCATCCACAAAATTCACAAACGTTAGTTTTCCAGGAGAATTCAACTATTAAAATGTGTTTTTTCAGATCCAATACTTAGGATGTTCCCAACTCGTCAATCAAAACGATGATAAAGAAATGAAAATGCTGATGAAGGTTGGTCCTGACAATTCCAAAAAAAGAAAAAAACTTTCTCCGTCTTTTCTCAACTAACATTCGAAAAAATTCAATATATCCGTCTTTTCTCTCATCCTTTTTTGACTGCCTCATTTTCGTTTTTTAGGTGCTGGATGAACAGAAAGGCATCAACCCGGTTAAAGTTACACTAATTGTTCCGCATAGTGTTACTGGGACGGTGAAGTGAGTAAATATTTTTATTTAGTGAAAAATAAAAGTGGAAAAGTATTATTTTGTTACAGATTGATCGACGCAAACGAGGCAATTCTATCATCATTTCCAATTGTGAATATTAGGTTTTGTATTCGAGGCGACGTTACAACATCGCAAATCAATTGTTTTGGGATATCGTTTACACATAAAGGAAGTTCTCCGTAAGTTGTTTTTTTTGTTAACAAAATAAACAAATTATTGTTCTCATGGACATGACTCATATCCAACAAAAAGTTCATGATGTCATTCATGTTAACAATAGTTTTTGATCTCAATAAAATACAATCACCACGTTTTTTAAACAAAAACGATTTTTCATAAAATCGAATTAACCATTAAATTTTTATTGTTCGTTTCGTATTTTCTGGAATTCTTCTTCGAGTTTGCAATTTTTGAAAAAAAAACCTGATTCTCCATTCAACAAATTCGGATTCTCCATTCAACAAAAATTCAATAGGATTATCCTAAAAATATTATCATGATTTCCAATTTTGAATTAACGCCGAAAGTTATCAGTGGATGAAATTATATGAAACATGTAATTTTAGTCTGGTTCTTGAAGGTGGAGTAAAGGGACTCGGCAAGTTGCTCTTAAATGAAAGAGCACTTTTTTTTAAAGTAAGACCCTCGAGGGTTTTTTACCAAAAGGTCTAGTTTTCGAACATTTAATTTGAAAAAAGAAGTTTGGAAACTTTTAATGTATACCTATAGGTTGAAAGTTTCCAAATTTTCAACTTTGAACATTTTTTTTTTCGAATACTACACTTTTCCGTAAAAAAAACCCTCGAGGGTCTTACCTAAAAAAATGTGCTCTTTCATTTAAGAGCAATTTGCCGAGTCCCTTTACACCACCTTTAATTTGAAAAACATTTAATTCTTTGAACTTACTCAAACTTTGTTCTAAATATTTCAGAGAGCCCAATACCCCTCCAAGTTCATCCCATCAGTGTCACGTGTTTCGAGCCTTAAAACCTGAAATCGTGAGTTTCATCCTTGCTATTTTGTTTTGTTTTTTGTTACTACATATACAAACAACAATAAAAAACAACAACCCAATAACATTTTATTTTTATCAGGCTGCTCGAGCTTTGTATTGTTTTTCACATGCGTTTTCCAATAAAAAACCAATGGAGCCAAGTAATAATCGGTTAGAATTCACATTCGAGAGCGCACTCGAAATTAGGGTAGGTTTTTTTTGTAGTCAAATTCATATTTCAATATAAAATTTTCAGGAAAATGATGGAAGTGCCCAAAATCCTCAATGGAAGTTATGCCCTTTGCACAATGGAGTTTTCAAACTTCGGAGAGATCGAGCCAAAAAATTAATTATTCAACTTAAACAAACAAGCGGGTTTTTGTTAAATGTAACAAAATGTTTCGGGATGTTACTAGCTGCCGGTAGAAACTTACGTCATTCCGATCTTCAATTGCTAGAAATGGAGAAAAATGCATTTGGTAAGAGAATAATGGTTTTTTGCACATATAATTTGCCGCACTTACAGAGCCAGAATCGACAATTTTCGTGATTGAAGCCAATTGGGATCCACGAGTCAATATGTTTGAAGTGTTGAACACCGAAACACCTCGAGGTATACATTTTTTATTTGTTTGTCATTTTGTTTTAATATTTAGAAACTCGTGTGTTCATGACTGTTGCGATTGATGTTATCGTGGCTGAAGTAAGCGAACCGATACGATTTTCGATGGAATCAATGTCTCGTGTTTTTCATGAACATGAACGATTTTATAAAACACCTAGATCGATTGTTTCCGAAGGTTTCACTCTTCTTCTGGAGGTTTGTGGTCACATATATATATGAATTAAACCATCTTCAAATCACTTTTTCTTTTTTTGCAACCATAGCTATAAAAAAATTAAAAAAAACGAAACGCACAGTTTCGATACAAACCTGGATTTGTTAAAATGACGCCGTCCACAGAATCTGAATCTTAACTTTTATGTAAACACTATGCTCGAAAACAGACTTTAATTTAACAACTCCAGTAACAATAACGGTGAGGTTACACAATATTAATTTTATTTTATCTATTCACAAATTTGAAAAAAAGATGCAGGTTATGTTATAACTGATCCGATCGTACATGAAAAGCATACGAAAATAATTATTCTCAAGCAATTTTTAGCATTTTGAAATACAAACACTTTATTCCTCCTTTTTTGCTTGAAATGTTTATAAAAATAATTCCCTTTCAAAAACATTGCACTTTTTATCTTCAAAAATTTTTTTTTTTATTTTTGCCACAAAAAAAATTGAAAATCAAAATTGAACCAAAAAAATGAATCATTTGACCAAGCAACACTAGCTCACATCTCTAACCGTCTATTTTTCTCATCTATTCAATCTGTCCCCCGTTTCCCGCACGCTTTTCTCTCCATCTCTTCATTTCTATTCTCCCATTCCTATATTTACTCTATCTCTGTGCACATTTTTTTGTTTTGTTTTTGTTCAATAACACTAAACTTCCATAAGTGTATTTTTTCAGAAAGGCGACGAAAGCGGTGATAATCAAAAGCTGGTTTTTATCTCGTTGGAATCGGAAAGTGATCGAAAACGATCGAAGCAAAACCTTGGACGAAGCCCTTCTAGAATGCCCACACAACTTTTACATCCGACCGGGGAGGATGAGTCAGGTTTGTTTTTAATATATTTTAATGATGAACAAAAAATCAATATATATTTTTCAGACTGCGATGAGCCATTATTGTCCGGATCTGGTATTGTGTCTCAAGACTGCGGTGAAGAAGTGATGAAAAAGTGGGACGAATGCATCGAAACTTGGAAAACACTGGAAGACGGGAGACCCGAGCCAATTTCTCAACTAATTCTCAATGGAATCCCTGATCAACTTCGTGGCCAAGTATGGCAATTACTGTCGAAGGTGCGTAACTATTATATGAATCACGCAAAAAAATAAGAAACAATTTAGGCCAACAAATGTCAAGACATTATCGATGCGTACACTTCTCTGTTGTCGAAAGAATGCCCATCAGAGCAAGTAATCATGCGAGATATACATCGAACATTCCCGGCACATGATCATTTCAAACAATCTGGAGGAGAAGGACAAGAATCGTTGTATAAAATAAGTAAAGTGAGTTTTTTTTTGTTATTTTTTAAGATAAATTGATAAAAAATTGCTTCTCAAGGATGTTGGCCACTTTACTCAGACTTGTGTTCAGAGTGCGCAATTTTCTGAGTATTTTATAATATTATAATCAATCACAGACCAATGAAGTTGTTGAATTTACAGGCATATTCGTTGTATGATGAAGAAGTATCGTATTGTCAGGGATTATCATTTCTGGCGGCCAGTTTGCTATTACACGTAAGGTTTTTGTTGATGGCTCTCAAAATAAATTTTTAAATTCAGATGCCGGAGGAACAGGCATTCTGTACACTTGTAAAAATAATGTTCGACTACGGATTGCGAGATTTATTCAAGCTCGGTTTTGACAACCTCCACCTTCGCTTCTATCAACTTACCTCATTGCTAAAAGATTACTTACCTGATCTCCATCAACATCTTGAACAAATTGGAATTGAAACTCATATGTATGCATCACAATGGTTCCTTACATTATTCACAGCTAAATTTCCTCTTCAAATGGTCTTTTTCATCCTTGACCTATTTTTGTGCGAAGGAATGAACACGATTTTCCACATTTCATTGGCTTTATTGCAAGATGCTCGAACCGACTTGTTGCAACTCGACTTTGAAGGAACTTTGAAATATTTTCGCGTTTCTCTACCACGAAAATATCGAACTGAAGCGTCGACGAAATCACTCATCCAGAAGGCCGTCAATTTCAAATTGAAGCATAAACGATTGGACAAATATGAAACTGATTATATTGAAATGAAAGAACGAGAACGAGAGAATGAAGACCCTCTTCTACGACTAGAGGTAATTTTTGCTTTTTGATTTCAGTTCAATAAATAATATAATTTTTGCAGAAAGAAAATAGTCGACATGTAGCAAATATGATGAGACTCGAAAGAGAAAACGATGATTTGGCACATGAATTAGTGACGAGCAAAATTGAATTGAGAAGAAAATTAGATCTTGTTGAGGTAAGTCGGAAAGTTAAATTCAAATAATATATAAATCTTTCAAAGTTTCAACCGCAGAAGAAAAAAAATTGGCATTCTGGAATTGAAATTTTATTAAATCTGCTTGCAAAATCTGATAATGCTTGAAAATGTATACACTTTAAGAAAATGTTATATTTTCAGGATCAACTAGAAACATCGGCAAATACCATTGAACGCTTGACCAGACAAAACAAGGATATTCTCGAAGAAAATCGAAATTTATTGAGAGAATATGAGCAAATCAAGGAGATGTACAGAAGAGATGTGAATGAATTGGAAGGAAATCGAACTAGAGCCGAGAAATTGCTAGGAGAGTATAAGTCACTCTTTTCGGAGAAAAGTCGGAGAGCTGAAGTGGAGAAGGACAATTTCGAATCTCAGAAGCGAGCCATTGTAGTGAGTTTTTTTGAAGTGACAACGCTTTGAGTTTTTCGTATGCAACACGTTTTCAGGCTCGTATTTCAAATTGTGATAAATGTTGGCCTGCTGTTGAAGAATGGGAGAAAAATCGCAGTCCAGTTCATGCGGGAACTCCGACATCATGTCCAGATCTTTTGACAAAACTAGAAGAACGGGAAGATCATATCAAGTAAGAATATTTTCCAATAAACAAAAACACGGAAGTTGTTTTCTAGGACTTTGGAAATTAACCTTGCTCAGACGAAACTGGAACTGGTAGAAGCGGAATGTAGAAATCAAGAACTTACTCATCAAATTATGACTCAAAGTGAAAGTGATGGAAAAAAGTGAGCCATAGTAACCTTTGTATAATCATAACTTTATTCTCATTCCAGATGGTTCAAGAAAACAATCACACAACTCAGAGAAGTTGGCTCTTCCTTAAAACAGCATGAAAGATCCAATTCGTCTGTAGCCCTCTAATCATTATTGTTAATTTATCATCATCTGTGAATATTTTATTTATTGTGATCGCTAGGGTCTATATTGTTAGATATTTTTCATCGTCTTTCGCTTTTTTGTTTAACGCATATTTTTTGAACTGTGTTTCGTCATCTCAATCATTCCATTTTGTTTTGCATAATCTAATCGTATTCTTTATTTTTTGTATACCAGAACATCATTTGAACGGGAATGCTGTGAATAATAGAACAATAAAACTTTCAGTACAACATTTTGTGTGATATGAACGCACTCCAGAGAAAAATCACCAATTATGTTTTGAAAAGTCACCCTTCGTGAATATCTGAAAACTTGCACTACACGATACACAATTGCTGCGCATCAATGAAGTTTTTTTCTCGAATAAGCCACGCCTACTTGGTAGATGTCCGCACACTTTTAATGCAATGGACGCGCATATTTTTCCGTTGCACCCTGTTGCCTATGGAATTTATATCATCAGAAAGCAGAGAAACATGATTTTTTTCCGAAAAATTTTATAGGCGGTATGACAAGTTGAGACAATCATTTTTTGAATTGAAATTCTGAAAAATCCTGTAAATTTGACAATACACAACAACTTCTCGTATGTTACCCAGTTTTATTCTTATCAAATAGAAAAACTAAACGAAAGCAAAGAAGACAAATTATCATGGCAAGTATAAAAATGAACTCGAAATACCAGTATACAGAAAAATTGAAACAAATCTAAAAAGTTCTACCGAGTTAGAAAACCGATTTAATATTCGCACATCTCTGCTTTTTCATAATATTTATTTGCTAGTTTGCCATTCATTGCTTCCATTGCAGCATCGGCGGCCTCCGTAAACAAATTATACGCACGTTCAAAGTCTTGAGTCAATCCATACCCGCCTTCTTTATACATTTCTGCCATTTTCGCTAATATTTCATGTCTGGCCATAGGGCTTGAGTTTTGATTTTCTTCATCGTCGTCTTGAAAACCCGCTACACGTTGATACCAATCCACCGCTTTTTTATAATCAGTATGTCTAGATTCACCGAGATGTTGACCAGTTTCATAGGCTTTAGCCATGTAAAGCATCGCACCTTTTTCACCCATTTCAGCAGCACTTTCCATCAAATCTGCTCCAAATTCCTCCATATCAATATCATTCTTCTCATCCTCTTTATGAGCGAACAAATCATCAATTGTGACATCTTTGAGAAGTTCATGGCTGATACCAAGTGCAATATGAGCAGTTGTCAGAACAGCTTCCAAAACTCCGCATTTTCTAGCAACATCCAAATGAAATACAGCCGATTCTTTATCATAATCGACAATTCCGAGTTCAGCACTACCAATATCTCTAGCAGACGATGTAGCCAAGCTAGCCTTCTTCTTATTACCATTTTCTTCTTCAATGAATCTTCCCAATTCATGATAACGACATAAATCGATATGAATCTGACCGAGAACCGAGAAATGATGACTGTGAACTTCACTTTTTTGGAGAGCTGCTACATCCTTCAAAGCAGCGATATTTGCAGGGATCGACATTTTTCTTGATTGCTTCCAAAATTCTTCTCGTTCAGTTTCGCCAGTCAATCGAGAACTGTTCAAAGAGTGTGCATCCATTGAGCTGTGGATACTCAAATTGTCATAGTGACCAGAATCTGGGCGAATCACTTTTAAATCATGGAAGCCGACCTGTAAAAAAAAATTTTATTTTTATACACTTTTCAAAAAAATATGCCTACTTTTCTTGGTCTGACAATCTCCTCTTCTTCATGATGTGAACTTTTCCTGCTGGATCTTGATGTTGTTGATCTGGCATCTTCACTATCACAAACATTATTTGATAATTCTTCAGGAACCGGAATACAATCAGCACATACACAATCCTCATCATGATCAGAATCACTGTCGCTGTCGCTGTCAGTTTCATGAGAAATCGAAACAGTTACACGTCGAAGTGCTTCCATAGAAATACGATTGTCAACTGGCAGAATATTATCACTGGCCATGCGTTTTCGATTATACACCGTTCCAGATGCTGACATCACTCTTGTTCTTATCAATTCAGCAGATTCATTTTCAGATAATTCGAATTCTGACAAATCCATATTATGGCAAATATAATTGCATTTGTGTGATCTGAAGAAGAGCGCCATTCCACGAGTTCCCAAATTACCATCTCCATAATCAGTTCCAACAACAGTATGAATTTGTGGGTCTGTATAAAGATCTCCAACTCCTTGAATATCAACAACCATCAATTGATGACCAGATCTTTCGAATGTGAAATGTGAGAATGCCTGTGGTGTGAATCTCGCATCCTTCGAAACAAATCCAGAATTTGAATTGTATTTCAAATAGTTTCCTTCTATGAAATGCTCCAAGTGATAAAGTGGGGATTCTGGCAAATCAATCATCTCCAACACACACATTTGCACAATATCGATTTTCTTGGGAGGTTTGTAACGATTATATTCTTCTGCCCATAATTTGGCGTCCATTTGCAGTTTGACATCATCAAACAGAGTACGACGATCGACATTTTGCATGTATCTTTTGGCCACATAATTCTGTGCATGGGTCCAATCATTGTTTCCAGTGATTGACGACAATTTTTTCATACGATAACATTCTCTCATGGCACCTCTGGCAAATGGTTCTGGATGAATTCTGACCTCCACAAAATCTTCTGTCCATTGTTTGCGAATTGCCGAATAACGGTGACGTTTGGCTCGAATTATGGGGTAGTCTTGGATGTTGAACTGCTCCCATGGATCGACATATTCTCTCTGAGCACGACGAGCTACATATCTCCAACGATTCATTAATTGTTTAACGCGTTCTCGATCTTGATCATCTTTAGGTTTTGGTCGACCAATGAAATCATCAGTTATTGGAACCAAATCGGAGCATGATGAAGACATTCTCTCTCGACTCTAGAAAAAATGTTTATTATTTTAGAATAAATTGAAGATTTCCTCTGACATCTATATATTCTTTCAGTGAAACGAAACTCAGAATGACAAAATGAACCGTATTTTATCCGACTTATTTTCAAACGCTGAGTCATATCAATGTTATATGAATATAAGGTGCCATTTCGAAATTAAAACTACTCACTTTACTAATTCCTGAATCTGTCGATGTTGGCGGTGAAGAATGAAAACTATCATCGTTGTCAACCATTTCTAAAATAGTAAAAATATATAAACTGTGCAAAATAGAAGAGAAACGATAAATGACAATAATATATCTAAATGTGTGGGGAACCAATGTATTTAGAAACGTATTGTTAGAGAGACGCAGAGATGGCAAAGGAAAAAGAAAACAACTATAATATGGGAAGGTCAATATGTGACTGCAATGTTCGCAACACCAAAGTGTTTGTTTTTGAGTAAGAATATTTATTCTGAATTCAACAAACTTATTTTTCTCAAAAAACACAGATTATTTTTCATTGTTGTTGAAAAAAACGAAATATGATAACGTGCAAAATAGGACGAAGAGCATGAGAAGAAGAGAAAAGACTGACCGAGGGAAAAGGGAGAAAAATAAATAGGGGAGAAGAAGTGCACATTGTCTCGTCTACACCACCTGGAAGATGGAAGAAAAAAGAGATGGGAGATTGATCCGTCATGTATTTTAATATCATGGTTTCGAATTTTTTTCCAGAATTGTAAAACGGCAGAAGAAATGACTCAGATTTAACATATTAATTTCAAATAATTGTTTTTGGAACCAAAATAATCTTCTGAGCAAAGTATATACAAATTTTTATTTTCTAAAGCAGCACACTAATCACATTATACTAGCATCGTTTCTCATATAACGCTTGAATTAACAGAATGATTTTCTTTCAAAAGGAATAATTTTGAATAAAATGAGCCTACACATTATGTGTATTTGTGCGTCGCAGTGTTTGCAACCAACATTAGTCATGAGAATTTTTTGTTTTTTTTTTCCTAAATATTTGCAATGGAGCAAAAATTATTCCATGACCTAGAACTCCAAATTTCAAATTTCAGCTCATAAAATAACTTTTTTTTTAAATTTCTGAGTCACTCTCAAAAAAAAAACAAAAAGTCATGGCAAAGTTTTTTTCAAATATAGAAATAATCGATTTTTGTCGAAAAAATTTCAGATAACATCGTTTCTTTTCTCAAGGTCAACAATGTTTGAAACTATTTTCAAAATATGACCATTCGTTTTTTTTTGTTTTCATTACTGGTGAACAAAGTGAAACCGATGAGTCTTGGCTTCATTAATGAGTCTAAATTAGTGAAACGATATTGATAGAATGTTTTGCTTTTCATCTGAGTTGATTGTGTGCAAAAATTTTCTCCGGCCGCATATTCACTAATTCACTTGAAATACCGATTCCGGTAAACTATGACAATTGAGAAAACAATGTTTCAAAAAAATGAGATATTTATTCGCATTCTAACGAGTTTTTTAAATGTTTTCAATATATAAGTAATATTTATTAACTACCGTCATTATAAATTACAATTAAAACTTTTCACACTTTATGTTTGTTGTCATCCACTTCAATCATAGCATTCAGAATCTCAATAAGGACTTCAGGATACGTTTTTTGCAAATAATGTCCTTCTTCGGTGAAATTGGCAGTCACAAACTGTTTTCCCGACAAAAAGCTTTCTTTCATTTGTGGTATTTTGGCTTGTGATTCTTCTTTGTCATGGATTACCTGAAAACAATTTCAGAATTCAGAGGTTCGAAAAATTTGTAAGATTGAATAGTCAATCGAGTTTCAAATATTCAGTAGTTAGGATATTTTTGAAAATCTTATCAGATGTTGAAAGCGAAGTAAAATTCACATAATGATCACTCCCAGTGAATGCAGCAGCAAACTCATCCGAAATATAGGTTTCAATCAAAAAGTCTTTCGATCCATATCCGTAAAAAGTTTTGATCTTCGGTCTCGTTTTGATTTCTTCAATACTTTTTGCTTGTTCGGCAAGTGCAAACGTTCGGAGAGGTAAAATTGCAGCTGCGGCCACTTTTCCATCGGCAACTCGTAATCCAACCATTTTATTGTAAACTGCAAAAGATTCAACAGGTTTGTCAAAATTTTAATTATAACTTAAACTCACAGTAATCCAGCATCGGGAAGAGGAAAAAGTTGATAGCTCTACATCTCAGTTTGATAATGAATGCAAGAAAGTTGATGAGACCCCATCTGAAGAAAACAATAAAATTTTTAATGTTAAACATTTTTGAACTCTTTCACCTTGACGTAATGCCTTTATGACCTTCAAATCCTGGAGAATTGATCAACATTGCTCCTATGACTGGCCAATTGTCAGCCTTAAATATCAAAAACTGCTCACAAACCTTTTTTCTAACTCACCGCTAGAATGTTTGATAATTGTAAAGCATTTTCTCCACCACGCGAATGACCCATGACGATGATTCTTGGACATTTATTCACACCCAATTTTTCTAAAAACGCTTTGGCAAACGCGTTTCGTTCAACGTTGTGGTAACCATTGTCAAATCCTCCTATAAATCAATTTTCATATTTTGAGCCAACAATGATTTCTTTACCTGTGCTGAATTCAGAGCCAGGCCAATTGAAGGCTAACAACCTGATGTTGTGTTTCTCAAAAAACACCTTCATATATTTCAAATCGTTATGAGATCCAGGTGATCCAACTAATCCAACAACCGTCACACGCGGATTTTTTGAAGTGATATCGATATAACCCGTAGTGATTCTAGTTGGTTTTGTCATTTTTTCACCCGCTTGATAAGTAACATTGACATGTCTGACATGAGCGTTCAAATCAAAATACTTTGATTTGGTTCCTGTTGTCATACTCTGAAAAACGAGACAAATATCGAAAATTAGAAAAACTTACGAAAAACGCTTTTGGCAACCCGTTTACTAATTGTTTAACCTTATTGCTGAGCATCTATACAAAATAAAGTTTTTGTTAATAGGGCTTGGGGAAAGATATGGAAACTACCGATTTTCAGATGATTATGATCATAGAGATTGGAAAAGTTTAACTTCATGCGATAATTAAAAATGTAAGAATAAATAAAACAATTCACAGGCTTCATGAAAGAGATAAAGAGATAAGAATAACCACATTATTCAGTGATGTATGTTTTAAGCTTCTGGTAAGACAGGAAAAGCGTGAGATCAACAGTCAAAATTAGGAACGCGTTATACAGACAGATATGTCGATAAAGAAGTAATGATAGAATAGCTAAACCAAAATACCGCGTAAAGTGATTTCAGTAACGAATGGGGTAATGATCCATCTAGTGCAGAAATAAAATATCAAACCAAAGAATATTGAGATTGGTAGTGCAGGAAGAGCACGTTTGAAAACTGCGAGGAGAACAAGAGTAAAACAAAGACCAATTAGAATTGCAACATAGCAAGCAATAGTTGTGTTCCAGTCATAATACGACGATGCTTTTCCAACCAAGACAGAGTAGAAAATGAAGTCTCCAAGACCAAGTTTGACACCACCTAAAATAATTTAATTAAAGAAACACACTGGAAGATATTTTACAGAACTCGTATCTATAAAACTATGACAATTTTCCAATATTACACTTTACTACGAATGGAAAAGTATTTCATACTAAAAATGAATTCAAAGAATGCGAATCATTGCAGAGTATTTATAAATAAAATGAAAACTGATGTGTCCAAGCTCCCAAGGTGTGGGTGTGACAAAAACAGATTTTCACCGAATAGTAAAGTAAAAAACTAGATGTTTATTCATTGTTTTTCAGCACTCGGGTGATTTGCTTCGGATTGGCAGTACCAGTAAACATAGACAGGTTTTTTTATAAAAGTGTCGCTATTCGACCCTGGTACGATCTACATGAATACTTGTTCAAAAGGATATTTCGGTGTATTTGTTTTTGGGGGGTTTCCCAATCATTTATTTCTAATTGAAATTTTCTTTTTCTCACGCTGAAATAGTTGGATAAAAGTTATCTGATCTTTTCATATGTACAAACATCAAAGCTTAGAAAACGGTACTAGTAAAATTCAGCTGTTAAATATTAATTAAAAGAAGGTTAAACTCGATAATCTTGAATGAATCAGCTCTTATTATGACTATTTGGAGGATTTTCATTAGTATGACTAGCATAAACTCGATAATTCGAAATCACGTTCTAAAATCTTTGATTATGTGAAATTTTGTATTTCTCAGAAAGCCACTTCGAGATAATTTCACAAATGTTTTTTTAAAGATCTACTTGTGAATTTGTGCAAGCGAAAATGTTTCCGTTGAATACAAGTTGGTTCTTAATTTGATGCGATTGAAAAAATTCAGTAAGTTGTTGAATTTATTACTACAAAGAGTGGGCAGAATTCAAATGAAATGACATTTGTTAAAAATTTGAAAATCAGTTGGTCACGCCCATACTTTCATGACGATTAGTTGGAACATTATCGACCATGTCATAACAATGCTTCAACAATTATAAAATTTGAAACGAAAAAAACAATTTTACTAAAGGTGACCAGCTTGTTTCTGTTCATAATCTTTGTAGAATGTTTTTAATATTTTTTGTGGAGTTTTGATTTAAAAATTTCGAAAAACTCACGTTCTTCTTGTTGAACCAACTCCGGACCATTATGTTGTCGTTGCTGTTGTTGTTGTTGTTGTTGTTGTTGTGGTCTAGATGGTCCAGCACTCGAACTTCCTGATTGTCCACCATTTCGATGTGCATCCTCATTGATTGTCACTCTTTGCGCAACTCTTTTCACTTTCTTTCCATCAACTCTTTCTTTCAACAATCCACTTGTTGATGGTGAATCAGTGTTCGAGCTCGTTTCATTTGATTCTCCTCCTTCAGCAGTCATTATCGTAGTCATCAATGTATATGGATAGAGCATACCCGCTGAAAATATAATTCATTTCATTGAACATGTGATGTGAATAAAACTCACATGAATAAATGAGCGCTGGAAAAATCGGTTCATTTCTTTCTTGCGCAGTTTCGACGAGATATCTCAATGGACCCTGAAATGAACAAAACATAAATTAATTTTAAAATCTTGATTTTCTTATGTAATACCTTTGGTGTGAGTACCGCGACCAAATCCCATACCGATATGACAAACAAAACGGTCCAAACTGTCCATTCGGGAAGATATTTAATGAAGACAAGTGCCATCAAAGCTGACATTGTGATGAGATAGAATTGTTGAAGTTTCAAAGGACCTTTCCAATGAATACACATCATTCCCAAAACTCCATAGTTGACCAAGCAGAAACAAACAGTGACGGTTGAGATTGAAATGTTGAAGCTTTTCATGACTTCCCTGAAAAAATATGTTCTCCAATTTGTCTTGATGTTCATGTAAACTCACTGTACATAAATCGTCGTGAAGAGGAACAAAAGAAGGAAACTGCTGACGATCAACCATCCATGAATCACCTCAAAGTAATTTTGTTTTCAATTAAATACATAAAAACATGTGACTTACTTTGTAGCAACGGTATTTGTAAAACAAGATGAGTAAAACAGTCATAACAACGACAACGCATAACAGAACTAATGCATTTCCTAATGACATCAATGCCTTTTCTCCAATGTTGTCTGTTTCTTTGACGAAAGGCGTGTAGAGACTGCAAGTTAACTCATGTTTCAATGTATTTCCAAAGTGGAAAATGTTGACTTACAGATGATTTCCATCATTAGTTGTATAAAAGTCGACTGTGTTCATTGTGAAAACAACCAATGCCATACAAAGTGAAACCGGTACAAATAAGTTAATCACATGTGACGCGCCATACTTCAACTCAGCTTCTTCCATCTGTGTGTCGTCACCTACTGAAGATGAATCTCCATGTGAATTCGAATTTGTTCCATAAGCTTGTTGCTGAAAATGCCGAATTTATATTTTCCAAACAAATAACTATATAAACTCACTGGACTTCCACGATTTCGTAATATTCCAGCGTTTTCGTTTCTTGGTTCATTGTTCGCACTTTCCATGTTGAGCAATGCTCGATTTACTGGAAAATTGATTTATTTATATGAGAAAAAGGTGAAAATAAAAAAGAAAGCGAAAAAAAAATAAAAAGCAGGATGCTAACAAAACGCGTCATACAACACACCACAAATGCGCCAGTCTTTCACACACTGGTCGAAGATGTTTTGTCAGGGACAGATGTTTCGTTTTTTGGTTTTTTTTTTTTTGACAGTGTCACGGGTTTTTTGGTAACTCTTAGATTTAGAAGATTTTTCTTCATATTTAGCTTTAGTTTTCAACATCCTGTTGTTGATTTTTACTGGAAATTGAGTGATGTATTAAATTAATTAAATATTTTCTCACGAATTACAATTCCAAAATAAACAAATTCTTGGTTTTTGCAGTATGAAAAGTATAAAACTATACATTTCTCCTTATTGAAAATCATAATTACAAATGATATAATCATAGCCTGTTCATCATGTTTTAATGATAAGTTTGATGTGAGTACATCACAGTGTTCCTAGCTATTTCGAATCAAAATCTCTCTGTCGAGTGAAAGTTTTAGGTCAAAGTTTAGTATTATGCGTATGTTTCGTAGATTAATCGATGAAAGTGAATTGGAATTAGAACTTCATTGTTCATATGCTATGTAAAACTATGAATATGTATTTTTCCTCGTTCATTTAGTTGGATTGTGTTCCGTATCTCGTAGTTAGAAAGTTTATCAGTTAAAATGGACTCATAAACTTTGCTTTTATGCTTGTTGACTGCTGACTAAAAATGTGATGTTTGAAAAATAAAAATAACGACAAGCATTGCAGGCATATCACCAAATGGAACACTGTGAAGTCTTTTTCTAAATATTATTCATATTGATGAAACAGCGATGAAAATCAAGAACATTCATAGGCCCTTAACTTTTGATTTATCCCAGTTATTAGTTTCACATGATCTTAGAGTTATTCCAAGCTATCACGGTGATTTAATTCTGCCATCTGATATAGAGAGAGTGCTGAGAAATAGAGAACAAAGGCTCTTTGATCTACTAGAAAATTGTGGGTATAAAAATTCGAAAAATAATATCAAGCTTATTTGTTTAGTTAAAAATATAATTCATGTTAGAATATGTATCTAATGATTTTTGACTCAGTTTCAAGCAAATGTACCTGAAATTTTGTCGGTTTAAACAGGTTTCTCAAAAACAAAACCTAGACTCACAATTTTAAGGAACATGTAGATCACACGAGACACGCTTTTTCTCTGCGCTCTCTTCTGTATGGCTTGGCAGCATTCTTGATATTTTAACACATCGTGCTATAAATTAGTAAAACACTTCAAGGGTTCAGAAAAATCGCTCCAAATCTTCAAATCAAAATTCCATTTATTCTGAGAATCATCATTTCAATTAATCTAGTCACTAATTTTATGCGTAGGTTTGAAAAATATTTTCTTGTTTAACAGTAATGTCTTTTGAACTTCAGAATGAGTTTAGTTTTTCAATATTTGTCTTTCTTTATTTATGTTGCCGAATTTTATTTGAAAATGTAAATTATCACCTACTGAAACAATTCCCAATTCATTTGTCGAATAGTTAAAATTTGTTTTTCAGAATTTTACAATGAAAATATTCGAAAAATTAAAAACCAGGTTTGAATGTTGCACGTCGTCCCCAATGTATCAAATAAGTTTGAAAAAAAAAATTGAAACTGAACTTCTGTTTTTGAATGTAAGGGCGTTTTGAATTCTTAATTTTTTGCACTGTCCAAAGAGCATATGAGAGCACATTTAAGGAGCTCCTCGCACTGTTCCTTGTTTCTATCTCAACCTCAATTTTTCGACTTTACTACCTTATTATCATCTTCCAAACTTTGATATTTTTAGATAGGTATCTTTCAAAAATGCCACCAGCAACACTACCAGAATACACCGTTGATGAGATCGCAAAAAATAACAATGAAAATGATCCAAAAACTTGCTGGATTATTATGGATGGAAAAGTTTATGATGTCACAAAGTTTTTGAATGAGCATCCCGGTGGTGAACAATCAATCACTGATTTGGCTGGACAGGTATGTACTCATGTGAAAAACATTGTATAGCAAGTAATCTTTTTTTATTCATATGGATGGAATCATCGCTACAATTTCATAATACTTACTCTTTCTTTCAGGATGCCACTGAAGCTTTCAACGACGTCGGTCATTCTAGTGATGCAATCGAGATGGCAGAGGAGTATTTGATAGGAACAGTGAAAGGAGGACCACTTCCAACAAAGAAAACCGACAAACCGACTCCGAAAATCAACATTCTTGAAAAAGTTCAGAACTTGGCTAACAATTCACTTGTGAAAAATTTTGTTCTCCCAGCAGGTATCGGACTTGCAATCTATTTTGTTTACAGAACAGTTGTTAAATCAAAATAAATTGGTAATTGTTTTTTGTTAAAATGAGAGAGATTATCTGTAGAGACCAGAAATTATTTGGCATATTTTGTACAAAATTTTTCATGGCCATGATCTCTGCCTCTGATATTATTTGTCAAGAATCAAAGATCCAACATTTCGACTGTTTTTTTTTTCACAGATTTTCTCTCTTTTCATATTTTTTTGATCCAACAATAACCATAAATAATTTTTTGAATGTAACATTTTTTTTGTTTTGACGGATGTCACGAAAAATTTGCACTAGACTAAAGTAGAGAACTATGATAACGAAATGGATTCAAATCAGCACCTTCTACTTAATCATTAAAAAATTCAAACTTGGAATGAGGTTTTTTTTGAATAATTTTCGATGAAATTACCCTCAATAATTTTATCACGTTGGATTTCTCATTCAAAATAAACTTCATCCCCTTCTCTGAGTGTTGAATCTTTACTTTCTGGGAGTAATGTTTTGCTATTATGGTAAAAAATGGCAAAAAATGGCCGCTAACTGAGAAATAAATTTCCAATTTTATGACAAATTAAACGCTAAACACCGTATTTTTCGAAATTTGTTTTTAGTTTAGCGGCCAGATTATTTTGCCCACATAATACCATATATATCCTCCGACGGCTGTGTAACATTAATGTTTCTAGCAGCTTAGATTGAATACAAGTTATATTTATATAGTTTAAAAATTGTATTAATAATTCAAATTTTTCAAATGGGATAATTTTTCCTCTAAATAATAATGACAAGATAATCAGGAAGGATTTTCCATTAAATAGATTTGGGACCGAGTTTCTCAGATTCGATTTAGAAAAGTTTGGAAAATTGTTATTAAGTTCAGTTTTGATCCGATTTACGAAAAATTGTTGAGTTTTCGGTCTTTTTTTTGAGCTCTCCGATTCTATTCACACTCGATTAATTTGTTCGGTTTATTTTGTTGATAAGCAGATCTGAAATTCTGCTGACATATTGATCTCGGTTTTTTTGTCGGTCATTTTTCCAATATTTTGATTTTCGGAGTTTATACTACGATGATTCAAAATACGAGAACTGTTCATTATTTTTCTCTAAACGTTGCCGAACAATGAGCATAATCGAATCAAAATCGTATAGTTGAATATGATCAATTGCGGGGTATAATAAAAATAATCGAATGATCGAAATGTGTATTATTAGTATAAAAATGATGTGCGTATCATTTGAATCCATAGGAAGATGTTTTCTCAAAACCTTCTATCGTTCTTCGTCTTCACCATGTTGATTGTTAACATCAGTGCTTATATTGGTGGCTGTCGATCCACTTATGATTGCGAAGTGGGCGAGTTTTGCTATAGACCAATTGGAAGGCACTCTATGCTTGGCTTCTGTAAGGGAATACCAAGCACGAACAAAAAATGCATGAGCGACAATGATTGTTATTCCTACGAGTTTTGCAAACAACCATGGGGTATCCGATGGTATCTACCGCATCCTGGAGTTTGCAGCAGATGAGGATTTTAACGAATATTTAACGTTTTGTTTCAATAAAGTGTTGCAAATCAGATTTTGGGTGTTTTAATCTTCATTATCCACATAAAGTTCCATTTTCTAGAAAAAATAGCTTGATATATTTTCAGAGTGAGGACAGTATGTCTGAAAATCTGAAAATAATAACTTTCAACAAAAAAAAACGGCCTGAATAGAACAGGTACAATTTTAAAACCAAAAATTGATATTAATGGAAAAAACAAAGAAAGAATACAATTCTCTCTGATGTTGTGATAAAGTAACAATATTCAATATTTTTCCAAGTGCAATTCTCACAAAATTTTTATCAGGCGAACAAAGCAAAATTAATCCAAAAAAATTTAAAAATAGACCGGTACAAAATTGAGATTAACAAAATGACGAGATATGGGGAGAAAAAAATAGAAAAAAAGGTTAAAAAAAGGACCCTAGTACTTCTACAATAAAAGAAAAGTCATACTTCTTGGTCCATTCCTTGTGCAGCATTTCGATTCAATTTCTGAAAAATTGCAAATTTTCTGTCACGCACCATAACAATAACAAAACGGAAAATTTGCATTCATGCGGCATGTGTATGGATTAGAGGGATGAATATTGTTCAGTGTTTTTCACAAGCAGAAACTAGTGATCATGCATGCAAGAGGAACTCAAAATCAAACAGAATTCCACTATCAAGTTCAAACAGTGAACCGCAAGAGGATCTCCGCAATTTTTCCAATAATCTAAAAAGCAAATTATTTACTATAGATGTACAATATTGGGAAGACAGTGAGTAGGGTAATTAACTTACAAGGAATGATTCCCAAAGTATTCTATCAAATCCAAAATATTTTCTGGCCAAATTGTAGTACCTAGTAAGGTAGGAAAAACCGTCCTGGGATTAAGCAAGGAAATTTCGTTTCTCGGAGAAATTTGGATTTTTCGATTTTTTCTATGAAAAAATTGCGGCCATTTTTGAAAAATCATAACTCACTTTAAAATTGACAAAAAAAGTCGGGTGAAAAAGTAAAATGTAGCTGAAATAATGTTCTTTGTTATAAAATTAAAGAATTTGTTGTGAATTTTTTTTCAAGTATAAAAATTTTTGAAAAACAAAAATTTTTGAAAATTTCAGCTAGAGAAACAGTATGAAGGAGACTTTTTCCCGAGTCGGGGTGTTGTTTTTTGAGTTCTATGGGCCAAATAATGTCAAGATACATATTCAAATATATACCTCACCTCGCATCTGGAAAAGAAAAAACAGGATTTATATGTTTTTTAACCAAAAAAAGAGAGAAAAACTCACTTTTTCTATCAATTTTCGGTCAGAATTCTGGTTAACCCGGGAAAATAATTACGAAAAAGTCAGTAATTCAATTCTTGAAAAATTAAATTTCTTTCTTTTCATTTTATGAGTTTGTATGATACAAGAATTGAATTTCTGACTTTTTCGTAATTATTTTCACGTGTTAACCCGCATACTAACCGAAAATTAGTAGAAAAGGTGAGTTTTTCACTCTTTTTTCGCTTAAAAAACATATAAATCCTGTTTTTTCTTTTCCAGATGCGAGGTGAGGTATATATTTGAATGTGTATCTTGACATTATTTGGCCCGTAGAACTCAAAAAACAACACCCCGACTCGGGAAAAAGTCTCCTTCATACTGTTTCTCTAGCTGAAATTTTCAAAAATTTTTGTTTTTCAAAGATTTTTATACTTGAAAAAAAATTCACAACAAATTCTTTATTTTTTTTATTAAAGAGCATTATTTCAGCTACATTTTGCTTTTTTACCTGTTTTTTTTTGTTAAGTTTGAAGTGAGTTATGATTTTTCAAAGATGGTCGAAATTTTTTCATAGAAAAAATCGAAAAATCCAAATTTCTCGGAGAAACGAAATTTCCTTGCTTAATCATAGGACGGTTTTTCCTACCTCACTAGGTACTACAATTTGGCCAGAAAATATTATGGATTTGATAGAATACTTTGGGAATCATTCCTTGTTAATAATTTGATTTCGAAAAAAAAACGAATTGTTTCTTTTTTTTAATGTAATATTTTGTGAGTGGTAATGTATATTTACCATTGGGATCCTCTCGCGGATTTGCTTCAGAAGCTGCATCTGTTGCATAGAATGGTGCCATCTTGCTTTCTGTGTGGGAAAAACGTGCTAATATAATTCAAAAAAACGTTAGTAAATTTCTGATCTGACAGGTTTGAGAATAGAGAGAAAATGAAAACAGCAACAAAAAGCAACATATATATGTATATTGCTCTTTGTTTTGGCTCATTTTTTGTGGTGATTCGTGCACAGCATCATACGTTGAGCAACATGTTGGTTGATCGTTTTTGATGAGCAGCATTCGCCGTTCCACGTTTTTGTCGAGCACGTGTGCAACATGTGTTTCCCAGCGCGTTTCGTCGAATTACACAGTAATCAAGTAGAAGAACGGCGACTATAAGAACGGCACATGCTACAAACGACCATATCGCCCACATCGGCACCTGAAAAATTGATGTTATAAAACATTTTCATCATGAAACAGTTTTGAGCTCGATTTATCAGGCGTCATTCTCGATACTTTCACAAAAAAATGATTTCAGGTCTCATATATTTGATCAGAAATATTATATTTATCTTTGGTCTGACTGAGTGCATAGATGTGTTGTTAACAGAAAAAGAGAAATATTCTATGTTATATCGAATCATTTATTTAAAAAAAAGAAGAAAAATTAAACATTGAAAAAAAAATCCTTAAATTGTTGTACTTTGAAATTCTTCCAAAAAATTGATTGTTGAGAGTCGATCTCCCGCAAGAGAGACGACAATTTTTATATCACACATTCATATCTCAATTTATTTACTCACACAAAGTTCAGATAATTCGATAACAAAGTTCAGAAGCCTGTGATAATGATAGTATTTGCTAGCTGAACTCAGAGACATTGTCCACAACCAGGGGAGTTCATTTCAAGTTCATTTATGTTCATTTCAAGAAAACCGATTGCTCAGATCTAAATTTTTCGAGAAAATGTTTGCGTTACAGGTTCACAGGCAAATTATCAACAAAGAACTCGCAGTTTTTACTTGAACTTTTCGAGGGTTCAAACATTTTCACAGCATTTTAATCTATGAAAATCATTTTAGTTTTCCGTTTTTTTTTTATTCATTTTCACAATCTTGTTCATATCGATGAACCACTAAAGTGTATATAAATTTTCCTCTCACAAGGGCAAAGATTGAGCAAACGCATAATCAAATCAGATTCGTATAGCTAAATGTGATTTTATCGATTCGCGTGGTCAAAACAATGGTTTTCATGTGATATTATTATTATTATATAACAAAGGATAGCTTCACATGTTTTATAAAAAAAGGCTGGATGAAAAGATTTTAGTTTTCTTTGTCTTGGTCATTCTTATCATCACAATCAATGCTATATCTGCTTTACCAACTCGGATTGTTCATTGAACAGTTTTTGCAATTTGGAGGATTATCGCTACGTTGGGGTCGAAATCCTAAACCATTGTCAGAGCGATAAAAATGAAACTCGAATTTAGCGTCAAACTGTGTCAAATTCTGATGGTCAATATTTACGCGCAATAGTGTGAAAACGATAGTGAATTGTTAACAAATTATTTAGCTTGAGTTTCACAAATATTCGAACTTTTATGCTAAGTTTCTGTGAGACTTAAACAAAAACTTCTGGAATCACAATTAAAAGTCGTCATTTGGATCTTCTATGAAACATAAAAATTCGATAAACCTATTTTAGTCCAGGAAGAAAAATGATCATTTATAGAACACAGATTTTCCTTTCAAAAATCGAGTTTCAATAGTTTTTGAATGAATTATTTCTAAAACATTTCGATAATAGAAACAAGAAGAAGATATCTGCTGAGGGATCATTTCTGATTTGATAATATGTAGTTAATCAAGAAATCTTGTTTTTGTAATAAAGACATACCCCTGCGAGGCCGGAAGCTGGCAATATACTTTCCAAATACTCTTGTTCGAGTAACTGCTGTTGAACATGATCGGAATACTGTTGTTGTTGAAGATAATGTTGATGGTTTTGATTATTCTTGTTATAGCTATCCTGATTATTACCATTTGAATAACTACTCATCATTCACTGGCTAGAAATACACATCTATTACCATTTCAGTGCCGTGTTTTACGTCTTGCCTGAAAAAATAACACACATAAAATTGAATGAAAGTTAGAGCAAAAAACATGAAGCAAAAAAAGTGAGTGAGGGGTTAATCAAGCAGAAGAAAAGAAAGTGAGAAATGAATGGTTTAATACGACAAAGAAGGACATTGATGTAATGGCAGAGTAATGTTTTTTATAGTTTTTAAGATTTTGAAGAAAAAATCTCATAAAAAATACGATAATGAGCCATTATCTGACGAAAATTGAATACAAAGTGAAAAACAAAAAAGAAAGAAAAAGGATGAAGACAAATCGGTGAAGTACGTGAGTAAGTGGTTGGTTGCAAACGAAATGGAAGATAAATTCAAAAAAAAAGAAAAAAATTCATCTTCTTCTATTTTATCTACAACTAATCTTGGATCTTGTTTATTTTCTAAAACTACAGGAAATTCTACTTCCTTTTGATTTTTTCTTTCTGTCAGGAAGTGGTGTTGGGAGAATATTGAAAATGTGAGAAATCGGATAACATTTTCTCAATCCTGATTTCGGAATATTGCAAGATTATGCATTAGGATGAAAGCAAGAATTATCTAGTATTTGCGAATACTCGAGATAAAAGAGTAGAGAACTTTTTTTTTTTTTGGTTGAAATTATTTGAAAGTGTTCAAACAGATGGGAAAGAATTGTGACTAGTTAAATTAGTAACAGTGAACATCTAATCGAAATGAACAAAAAAAGTACGAAATTTCTATAAATTTTAATTGTGCTGGAGTCAATTAAATGAATAGTCAAACTATCGAATTCGCATGAATTCTTAATTTTAAAAGTTCATTGGCATTTTCTAATTGTTCCGAACTCTGCCGTTCTTTGAAATTTAGAAGTGTATTTTGCAATGAAATAGAATATCTTTTTGTTTTATTCAAAAACTCCCTGAATTTTAAGATTTTTGATCCTAACCCATGTTTGCTTTCGAAAAGATGAATCACAGCTCAAAGAGCAGAATATATTAAGGAAAAAACACCAAACGTTGAAAATGTTGTTTTTTTGAATCAGATAACCTCAAGATTGAATTCAAGATATCGACATGATTGGTCAAATTGTGTTTCTACAGAAAACAAAATGAAACAACTGACTGACAAAAAATATTTACATAAAGGGTGATTTTTTTTCATATAAATGGCCAGTGGAAAATCTGAATTTTTTTTTAAAACTGAAAAATATGAAACGAGTTTCTGAAATATGAAAAAAATATCCGATTTTTGAGGGTTTTTGAACTATTATTTACCGAGAACAAAATCTGGCTTAGAAGGAATGATCACCAATGTTCAACCCAGATTTCGATGATATTTTGCATAAATGTAGTATCCAGTGAGGTGATTTACCAGTTACCGGGAATTTGTAAGTAAATTTTTATTTTTCGAGATATCGGGGATTATCGATTTTTCGGGTAAAAAAATTTGGCTCAATTTTGAAAATTCATAACTCGGTCAATTTTTGAGTAAAAAAGTTGATCAAATAAACATTTTGATCCTTGAATATCGTACTTTTTGAGAAAAAATAACAGAGATTGTGAAAGTTTTTCTAACCTCTGAAAAAATTGAAGAAATCAAAATTTTTGAAAATTTAGATGACAGGTTCGGCATGATCTGATCATGGGGCGTGGTCGGGACCTAGTCTATCTTTTTCTACGTTAAAAATTGGGTATATACACATAAAACTTTTAGATTTACTTTAATTCTATTAACAAACTTGAAATCGAACACTCACGATGATATTTTTAGGTTTTTGAATTTTTTTTGAAATTTGTCTAAATAGAGCAAAAGCGCCCCATTGTGAAACCTTTTTTTTTTTGAAAAATGGTTTTCGGAGTTTATTTTCAGTGTAAATGCTCCAAACATTTATTTCTGACCACTTTAATACTTTTTCAACCTTTTTTTAATCGTTTTTCCCTTTTGAATTATCATATCAGTTTTTTCTTATAGTGAAAAACCAGTGAAAAACAGCAAAAATCGATTTTTATCTCTCTCCAAATATCGGTTGGCCCTATTTTTGAGTATGTGTATATACCTAATTTTTGACGTAGAAAAAGATAGACTAGGTCCCGATCACGCCCCATGATCAGATCATGCCGAACCTGTCATCAAAATTTTCAAAAATTTTGATTTCTTCAATTTTTGCAGAGGTTAGAAAAATTTTCACAATCTCTGTTATTTTTTTTCAAAAAGTACGATATTCAAGGATCAAAATGTTTATTTGATCAACTTTTTTACTCAAAAATTGACCGAGTTATGAATTTTCAAAATTGAGCCAAATTTTTTTACCCGAAAAATCGATAATCCCCGATATCTCGAAAAATAAAAATTTACTTACAAATTCCCGGTAACTGATAAATCAACTCACTGGATACTACATTTATGCAAAATATCATCGAAATCTGGGTTGAACATTGGTGCTCATTCCTTCTTAGTTGAAAAACTATTGAAAAGTAACTTAGCTTATGGAGAAAAAACAAATGCCATTTCGAGAAACCGTGAGAAACTACTTTTCGAAATTACCGCCAGACATAAGCTCGTTATTTTTTTCTATAATAGGCAGACACTAAAAATTGAAAAATAATAATACCCCGCCCACTGGAAGACTACTGTAATTTAGAAAATTAGACACTCTGCAAATTAGGGCAAAAGAAATTTGAGAAACACAATGTTTTCAGCAAATCAGAACTAACGAACTGAAAGAAAATTAGAGACTAAAGGTTTTTTTTCGAAATTTCACAGGTGAAAATGAATTTAAAATGCACATTTCACCACAATATGTTTTTTTTTTCATTTGGTTCATTCCGCACAAAAAACCAATCTAAAAATGTTGTTCTGCATCTGACACAAACACCCACCAAATTGATTTCACTCAAAAGACGAGAAAACGGACCGCCTAAAAATACATAAAGCTATGATTTATGGGAATTTTTTAGATTTGCTTCTGTCTCCATTTTTTTTGTTAGATAATCTCTAACTAGTGCAACAAAAAACCATGGGTAAAGAAAAATGAAAAAAAAAACGAAGAAAAAGAAAAAAGCATACATAAATAGAATATTTAGATGATACATGGCAAAAATGGAGAAAAAAGAGTGGAAAATTAAAAGAAGAAAAAAAAGAGGCAAATAATTCATCAACTAATTATTTCAATGCTTTCACGGCTATTACTTTTTTGTGTTTGTTTTTTTTTTATTTCTATTTTTCACATACTTTGATGCATTGATGCACTCTTGTGGATAAGAAAAAAAATGGAGAAGAAGAAGAATGTGCAGAAAAACGACGAAAAAACTAATAATTATTTGGCTAAGAAAAAGCAACAAATATCAAATTTCGGCCCCTAGTTTTTTAAAGAGACCAAAAATATCGAAAACTATAAAAACAGAAGCCAAAAGAATCAACTTTCACAGATATTTTTTTATTAATTAACTGATATTGTTTATGAAGAAGAATATGGGTGGGCAGTATTGTTATTGTCTAAGAAACAATTTTTATTATTCATGATATCACTTTTTAATGAAAACCCAATAATGATGTGTTTGATATTTTCTTCATAGATCATAAAAATCATATTAGAAAAAATTGGTTTGTAGTACTGCAAACTTTATATATAAAAGTAGTTAGATCAGAGATAAGTGAGGAAAACATGATAATCAAAACGTAAAGTATTGAAACTCGTTCATGTTCGTTGCTCGCCATGATAGGGAAAATGAATGCTCCAAATCACGCAGTTTTTGAGTATAAGTCACTAATACATCGACGAGTGGCCGGTATACGATCGGCTTCGACAATTTGTGATGGTGTTCAATCAGTTATGTAAAATCACTATTTTGTGATAACCCGAATGAAATTCATCCTCACGAGAGAAATATTACAAACCAAGTTCGAATGCTAATGTAAAATCAATGATAGTTTTTTTTTTCACAAAAATGAGTTATATCAGCTACAAAATCGGGAGAAAAATAATTTTTTGTCAAATGTTCAATGGAAAGTGTGAAAAAGAAATGTATGTGTGAGAAAAATAAAGTTCAACCGGAAGTTCGTCCGTTTCCAACAAGAACGGGATAAATTCAAGATGCTTTTAATCAAGAAAAAAGTACGATGAGGTTGGAAAAAAGAAAAGCGGAAAAGAGTGTGAGATTAGGATTAGACAGTGTGTGCACATATTTTTATCAATCTCATTCATTTTTATACCGAAAAAAATTGTTTATGAATTATGTTCGCTGAATTCAGAGTAACTGATTTCTAAAAATATAAATCCAGCGATGAAAGCAAAACTACAATTAATTGAAAAATATTTGGAACTACAAAATTAGGAAATTAATTTCAAAATGTTATCCGAAACGCACATTGAAAGCTAACACGGAATATTGAAAACTACAACAGCCCACGACTTTTTCGAACTATTGCGTTTCTTAGAAATATGGAACTCTGAGTGTTCATGAGAAATACTAATTTGTGCAAGAAATTTGACAAATAGGATACTGGGCGGTTTAAAAAAGGAGAAAAAATCTAATGAAATCAAAAAATTAGTTCGATCATTTGATTTCAAGCACACATTCATTTTGTGCATGAATCCAAAACACAAGATCAGAAAGAACATTGAATTGGGTTCTTTTCTCACGCCCGGAGTGCATTGGAGTGTTGATCAAATACTACTGCAGTTTTTTTGAATGAACATAAAAAGAAAATCATTGTTCTTTTAATTTTTGATTTTCACCACTTCCAATATCAATTTGAAGCCTTGAAAAACACTTTCAAAATCAACAACTTGCAATTAAAAATAAGGTATACATTCATTAACATTTCTATAACAACCAGAGATAGTTTTCAGTCGTCTTACTGAATTTGTTGGTTCAGAAAGATAAAGTAAGAGTTTTATAATACTAAATCAACTTGGCAGTCAATGAATCAAAATTCCAGGATACATTTTTATAAAACTTATTTTAAAGATATATGCAATTTGGCTCTCATTCAAATGTTCATTTTATATGTTTCTTCTTGTTTCAAAGCAAACATACATGTGAAATTTCAGTGGGTAACATAGCAGAAAATGATGGAATAGGGCGTGAAAAACAAAAACAAGAACGTTTTTCAAGAAAACTCACCCAATCTGAATATTTTTACCACCCGAAAATGAAAATAATTTGTATTTTCATAGACCCTGAGGTGTAATAAAATGTGCCTTGATGATCGAACGTTTTTTACTTTAGCATAATATTAAAAAACATTTATTATTATAAATACCAGATAATTGATTCATTTTAAAAACGATGAGGAAGATGGAGAGGTCATTTTTATGCTCTTTGAAAAAGTTTATTTGGATAATCCCAAGAGAGATGCGATACTTTAATCAAGAAAAGAGGAAGAAATTGAAATTTCGAAGCGCAAACTATGTGTGTAAAAAACCAACACACACACACACAAAAAGAAAAGACACCGCAAGAATGAAATTATCTGCCTACTGATATTCGATTCCTTGTGTGGCCTTCCTGGCCATCTTTGTCGTTTCATTTTTTGCTGCTCTTCCAGCTCTTCTCTTCTTGCTCACATGGGTGATGTGTTTTTTTCTGTCTTTTCTACGGCTCGGTTTTTCTTGCATTCATCTCATTCTCGCCTACTTTCAATTAATTCACTATTTTGTCAGTCTGTCAACGATGACAGCAAGCAAGAAAATGCGCAAGTGAAAACATATGCAAATTAGGAAAACCATTGTCTGATACATTTGTTTTTCAAGAATTGTGACATGTTGGTTTTTTAAAGTGGTTTTGTTGATGCAATGAAACGGATATCGAGAACGAGAGAGGGACTCTATCTCTGATTGACGTCATGGTTACAAATTAGATCAGGTGCTGAATTCAATTACAAATCTTAACCACATTCGAAACTCGCATTCAAGACGTGGTAATTAGAAATGACATAAGATTTTTGTCTAGACAGGGTTGATATTTTAATTATGATGTAGTCTTTTTGCTACTTTTTTGGTACACTTTCTTACCAGTAGAGGTTAACGTATTAGAAATTGTATGATGTTACAATATATGCATTAAAAAATTTTAAAGAACATTCGACGTCTGTGTAGAGTTTTTTTCGTTCACACCTGATATTTTATAGGAGTATGAACTATTTCAGATAGAAAGAAAATAAACTTAATACATGTGACATAGATCTAGGTTGTGATCGATAATGATAATCTTTCATAAATGACGAACATGGCGACTGATGTCATCTTTCTCTGAAACCTGAGAATTTAGATACAATGAAATATAATAATCATTTCTCTTCAATGATTCTTGATTTTATTTCAATTTTTGAATCGGAGTGATTGAAAGTTTACAGAAGTTCGAGAAGATGTCTGAAATACCGCTTATGAAACGTTTCCTACGTTTTTTCAAAAAATGAGATTTGAGATCTCATTTTTTCGGAGAACATTGTTACTTTAACGAAATTCGATATTGCATCCAGATTTACAAAAATAGTGGGCATCAAGAAGGTAGATCTATGAATGTTGGAAGAACAAATTTTGAATTACATACTGTGTAAAAAAATTCAAGAAAATAATGAACCAAGAACTAAAATTAGGCATTTTTTTTGAATGGACGGACTACTATTGGCAAGGTTCTTTTGTTAGTTTATGAAGTTATCTCAAAAGTTCGATAGCCGTTGTTCAAAAAAAAAAAACACCAGAGAGGTTCTAAAGACAATGTATATGAAAAGCGTTTTTGCGATACACGCTCAGAATCATAGAGATTATGTGAATAAGCTATTTTACAGTTTTTATTTCATCCGCAAATATTACGTTGACTACCAAAAGTTCTGAAGAGAATTTTCACTATTCAATGAGCTTCAAACACATTCAAGTTTTTTTTAAAATTGTGACGGACCAGTAGTGAACCAGTTCTTTTAGAATGTTTCTGTTGTTAATTTTATATTATGAGATTTCTCGATGGAAAAAAAAACTTTAGTACTCTTCGTTTTTCCAACCGGATTTTTTCAATAACTACTAGAAGAATATTATTAACTGCAAGAAAAATAGTGATGATAAAATTGTTGATCTCTGAAATTGAAAACACGATCAAAATATTTTTGCGTTGTTAATCTTTGGAGAAATTTCAGAATCCAAAAAAAACAAATCTGTAACACAAAAACAATGTTTTCATAATAAATAAAGTAAAAACATGTGCGCAACAAAATATTTTTTTCTCCGTCTGCTCAATTCTTTGTGTGAGAATATGTAATTGAGTAATACTAAAATCCGTTTATTATTTTTTTTTTTTCTGTTCACATGGAGAGAGAAAAAACTAAAATGAATAATAAGAAAGAATGGAAGATATTCTTTTCTCGAAAAAAAAACGCCAACAAAAATGGAATGTAATAAAGATATTTCTATGTGTTCAAAGCGGCTAAATGACATTTGGGGTTTTTTCAACTAAATTTATGGTTTTGAACAAAAAAGAAAAAATTACTATGTTGGGAATTGGAATTTATCCTTCTTCAAAAGCAATCATTGAAAAAAATTCTGTTTTTGAAAAAAATAACATTCCACAGGATAGGAGAATAACATGTTTTTTTTTTGCAAATTCAACCAACCAAGCAACTAAAATATCGGAAATCCGTATAAGAAAAGGAAAAACAGAATAAAAAACTAAATTTGACAACAAAAAATATATACGCATAAAAAAGTCATTATGAGAGTAAAATGAGAGTGCGTGCCCACGCACGCAAGCACTCATTTTATAGAATGAGGAAAAAATGAGACGGAACGAGACTAGAAATCCCGATGAAGAATGTGATTTTGAAATGAATGCAAAAAACGAATAGAAACGAAGATTGGGGGGAAAGGAGAACAACTCAAGAGATGAGCTGTCAAAATTAAATTAGCAACAACGAATTGAAAATGACAGCACGCAATCAACGAGAAGAAAACACATAGAAAAGGGAAGATTTCTTCCAAGAAACGAAAAAAAAAAACAAGAGAAATTAGGAGTTTTGGTTAGAAATTAGGCACAAAAATGGATTTGATCAAACAACTCATTGATGAACGTCAAGTCAAACAACTTTCTCTAATGTTCAAAGACTTTTTGAATAGAACGCGGAATCAGACAAAAAAGTATTGTTAATATCAAGGATCATTTCTGGAAGAGATTAAAAACATCATCATTTTTGTCAATGAAATAACCATGTGGAAGAGATCATGCCTATAAATTTCCCAACTTCACGTTTCGTTTTGGCAGGAGTTATTTTTAAAATTTCCTTGAATGAATTAATTTCAAAAAATCTGCAGGAAATTCAAAAAATTCTAGTTAAAGTAAACTTTTTAAAATAAATTCACTTTTGCGAGCAGAGCTGAAATGAGTTCATCAATTTGGAGTAGTTCAACATTTTCAACATCACTCAAACAATTTATTCAGAAGTTTTCAGAAAACAAAATTTTCAACTTGATTTCGTACGATTCAATTTCTGTTAATTCACGTTTTACTGAAATGGATTCTTAATTTTTTCGTCGCGAATAACCATTTAGTGTTTCTACAATGAGTTTAGTTAGTAATTCGATGCAAAAAATTAACATTTTTGAGCTCCGCAGAGAAATTTTGCAACAACTTGAAATTCTTATTTTTTCAAAGTAGCATTTATATTTGTTTTATGTCAGAATTTTTTTCACCCACATTCAAAACTAATTGATAGTTTCTTTTTTATACATTTCGAAGAACAAATCTATGAACGTGAAGTGTCTCATTAAAATGAAGTGTCTTATAGAACTACAATCAGAAATCATTGGAATCAAAAACGCCACAGAATGTATATTTTTATTTTCCGATAAAAACGTTCCACGGAAACTTAAACTAGTGAAATCATTCCGGATATTTTTCCGGATGTTGAATTTTTTCGAAAAATACATGTACAACGATTTTGTGAACTTCTGAAGCTTCAACTTGGTCATTGGTTTGTAATAATGAGAACCACATAATAACGAATCCTTTCTTTGAACTTCTGAACTCATGAACAAACAAATAACCCAAAGTTCTGAAAACCAAAAACGTTTTGAAAAAAAATACGTTTGCAAGTATTTATAAATCGTAAATGTGTGCTTTTGAAAAGCTCTTGAAAAATCTCACAGTTTATTTTCGCATGAGAAGAATTGGAGCTTTTGTTTATAAAAATATATAAATCTTCCAAAATCTGTTCAAAAATCAACTCTCACAAAAAACTTTTTAAAATTATTTTTTATGTGGAAAAGTAAATTTTCAAAGTTCAGAAAGTTCAAAACCGTGCACAAATTATGCAAAAAAGTAAAGGTCCAGAAATTTTCCCACATTTTATATCAAGTATACGTCAACTAAGGGGTGAAAATTTCTTTTGTGAACTAATGAAATATAACTCTTGAGTTTTTTTCGATATCTACCATAAGTATAACTCTGCAAAATACAAATAAATGAATCAAGACTCGAATGCATTCTAAATTCAAGAAAAACCCCAACTTTTCAACAATAAAAAAACGAACTGAAAAGCACAAACATAAATATCATAGTATATAATCTTTTGACTTCAAAAAGCCATTAAAGTCACGGGATGGCAGAAAAAAAAATGAAAAATTGAGGTGTGTGCACCAAAAACCGCAATTATATACATGTAGGAAAAAATGGAATAATTATTTTCTAAGAAGCAAAATGTTTTCTGTTTGACGAACGAGGAACTGGATGAGGTTGAGAAAAATGAAACAATATTTCATTTTTTTTTTCGAAATTCGAAACTTGAAGGAAGTGAGATATCTATATTTCCATATTTTGAATGAGAAAAAAAAGAGAAAGAAGAATACATATGGCCAAAAGCTAATCATAAATTTGTACTTTTAGGAATAGAATTAATTGTTATTTTTTGTTATGCGCATGGCAAGTAGACATCATTTGGAGTATATTTCAAACAGTAAATCGAAAAAGAGTTTTCAATGAACCTGAAAGAGAAAACGACATAAAGTTTTCACAAATGTTTAAAAAAATAAAAATGATGAAAAACAATGTTATTATCAAATGACCCCAGATTTACACTTTTTGAGGTTTAGAAATAAATATTTGTGCAGTTAAAACTAATGTTGTTGATCAATCCAGTATTTTTTGAACTGATTTACCTTTCAAATTACAAAGCTCCAAGTTTCATCTAATTGTCAGGATGTTGATTTCATTTTGAGATGACACTAAAATTCACAGAGTTTCGTTTTTGCCAATAATCATTATTTTAAATTGGTCGACGTTTTTTTTTGCTATGCATTTTATAAGTTTTTGTAGTTTGCAGGTGCCAATTGAATTTCGAAAAACGTTTGATTTTTTTCATGTTCTTTTTTGTGTTTTGTACTGAAATAAAGAGATATAGAACATAAAGAGAAAAAATTAAAATTATGGAAAAAGTTTTGTTCGATTTTGACCGGCGCTAATTCTTTTTGATTTAAAAACTTGACAAGTAAGGCAAAAATTTCTAATGACATTTCTGGAGTCATAGAACAAGTTAGGTTTCTTACTATAAAGCAATAATTCTCAATTTCATCATCGTTGTCGATTTTAAAGATACAAACTTCACCAACGTTCATTTCCATTCTGTATGGACTCGAAAAAAGAGAAGTTTGTATTCGAATGAATTGTTCTTGGGAAAATTTTGAATCAGTGTTGCACGAGCGAAAAAACACAAAGGAACTTCTGACATCCATGATCATCTTGATCATTTCTTAGCGTTATATTTAACCACGACTAACACCATTCACTTGAAAGAAAAAAAGAGAACTTTGATCAATTTTTTGTTGTTGTAAAATTGTAATAGCATTCCGAACGGAAAAAATAAAACGAAAAACTTCGATAGCTGCATCAGTCTGTGTTTTTCGTGATCTGCATTAAAAATATCCAATGACACATTTCAACATCTGTTTACCTTGAATAGTAAAATTCTAAGAAAAACACAAAGGTGTTCATATATGTATATTTATTCGTTCCAGAAATATTGAAAAATCTTTAATTTCATTTCCAGTAAATTAAATTATGAACCTAAATACGCAGAAAAACGAAGCGTGTTGAAAAACACAATTTAATACCCACAAAATCAAGTTTTTCAAAGAAAATATTTGAACTAATATTGGAACCTGATTGTTTTTGTGTTTGTGAACTTATCATTCTAGTTGCATGATTTTGTATTTCGAATATTATGAATTCTAAGCATTAGTCTATCGAAGTAATACAATTTTTTTGTACTATTGTTTTATAATAATGTTATGAAAAAATAATGTTGTGAAAATTTAAATAATATAAACTGACTGAAAATTAATATTATCTAATTGATGAATCATGAAACATTATTCACATATTTGAAAAAATTAAAAATATTCACCCATTTTTTGAATTTTTCATAAGAAATTGAAAATTAATCAAGAAAGCTGAAACTATTTTAACTTGTGTTGCTGTTTTTTTTCAATTACCAAGCTATTCTTGGTTTTCTAATTAATTAACTGAGTCTTTGATTTTGAACACAATTTTTTTCAACATCGAAGCGAAGATATTTCAATTAGTCAATTAGTTTTCAACTTGAATACGAAAATGAGAGAGAAAAACGAAAAAATTTATCCAAAAACTAAAAACAAAATATTCGATTCATATTTTTGTTGACATCGTTCAATAGGTCGTTGTCACTCACTTCATTGTACTTCCTGAATACTTTTTTTTATTCCCAACCCATTTTTCTCATTTCTTTAGCCCTCATATTTTTTATTGTGCTTTTTTGTTTATTGAAATATCAGTATTCATATGATTTATATGTTTTTTCTGCTTCCGGCGGCTAATAAAAAATGATTGAATGAGTAAATAAACCGAAATTTATGGACCATCTGCAAAGTTTTTTCTGTTTGTTAGTGAGAATTCGGGTTATGTCATGTCTTGTCTATCCGACAAGAAAATTATAGCTCTACATATGAGTAGGGGTTAATGTACAATCAACAAATTTCATGGAACTTCGATAAGGTTTGAGATTTTAAGAGAATGATGAAAACTGTGAACTTATCTGAGTTCTCAATAAAACTTCGGTGAAAAAAATAAAATTTTCATATATGACAGTACTTATCACTGTCTGAATATCTCATTCGTTTGAAACAAAATACTAAAATTAACTTTAATTGATATTTCACTTGGTCCAAATCTCAAAAAGACAAAAAATGAACTGATATAGAAAAACACCTGCATGTTTTTTTCAGTTTCAATGTCTGGTCTTACATATCCTTTCAGTTCAATCATAGCACCTAATTTTCAGTTTTATATAAGATCCTACAAGTCAAAAAAAAAAAAATAACGTCGTTTAGTTATCATTTATAATTGTATTCTACTGACAAATTCAAATTTTATGTTGGTTACAGGTGTAACCAAAACCTTTGTGTACTCCAAAAAGAGCCCAGAGCTATACACGGAACACTATTATCAATTTACGTTGGGCTGAGTTAAAGTTTTCAATATAGATAGAGTTAGTAAGTTACACATTTTGCAACTGAAATCTGTTGAGTTTATCTCACTTTTTTTTCCAGAAAACATCGAGAATAACAAATTTCAACTCACTTTCGATTTATCAAGATTTTTTGAAAAATGCGTTGATTTTTCATTTATTTTCGTTTCCTACAATGCTCATAAAACTGATTGTTATTTTGTTTTTTTAGTAATTCTACACAATAGTGAAAACCAATTTGATCATTCCTACATTTTCAGTAGATCTCAAAAATTATTTTTTTCAGTTTTTTTTTTTTTTTTGNTTTTTTTTTTTTGAAATTATGACAAAAGTATTTGAAAAATTCTATTTTTCTGTTCAAGTGACCAAACTCGATAAAAAAATTCAGAAAACAACAATAACATCATAAACAATATCCCTAGAGATTTTTCAACTTAAAAGAAGAAAACCGGGACAACAACAAAAAATTATCCTTTTATTTCAGATTTGAACGTTTGAAAAGTTTTTTTTTTGGAAGGCTGTTTATGAAATACATTGGTAATTATATTGAATATGTTGATGCTGTTTTCATTTCATACTTTTTCAAAAAAAAATCTGAAATTGAATCTTTTAATTCCGAAATGAATTAGTATTCAATTGCAGAATATACGTAAAACAAAGAAAAAATACGAAAACGTTCAGTGAAAACTTTATTCTCAACTCGTTTCAAAATATTTCAAGTTTTTTCAAATCCCAAGCGCGAACCCAAGTTCTATAGATAATCTCTTCTTCTCCTAACACTCTTTGACACTTGTGTTGTTTTGTTTGGAACGTTGATGAAGATGTAAAAAACGCACAAGAAGCCAATTTCAAAACAAGTCTCTTCTTTTTGACTTTTTCATAAATTTTTTCTCTTACTATTTTCGTTGTCAAAAATCTTCAAAAAAAACTACGAATTTGCCTAAACTAATTTCTCTCAAAAACAAGGTTCTTTTAACGAGAGAAATGTTCACCTGCTTGTACATCCCCCGCTTTTTTTTCTAAAAAAAAAGACGTTTTGAACATATAAAAATAGAAAAAAATATTGAAGACAAAACAATCGAGTTTTAAATAATATATTCTATTTTCGTAGCGTATTTTTTGAATACATCTTTTTTTTTCATTTTCTTTGTTTTCAGACATCTATTGAGACTATTTTGATTGAAAATGGAGCATTATGAAGTGCCTGACGCAAACGATCGGTTGAATATGGATTGTTTAGATGATAGAAGAAGTTCACTTAGATTCTCAATGTCTTCAAGGTTAGTTTGATTACTTTTAATGTACATTCGGTTTTTTTCTGATTTTAAGATGTTTTTGTTTTCATTCATACGGTCAAAAACTTCACACAAAAAAATGTTTTCAACAATATATTGAATTATTTTCATAGTATTACACGAAAAATTGCGTGTGACATGAATTTTGAAGAAACCCAAAAACAACATTGTCTAGAACTTCTTCAAAAGAAAGAACGTTTGAAAGACCTTTTTATAGACATTGTTTTTCTTTTGCGTTTTTGTGCCCTGCCTTGATTGTTTTAAATTAAGGTTTTTTTTAACACTTTTGTTACTGCTAATTTTTAAATTCGTTGAGTTTTGATTTTCAGAAAATTTTCAATCGAAAGTCAACTAAACGTCTACTACCAAAAATATATTAATAGAGAGAAAAACATTTTCCCATTAAGAGCGCCATGTTTGTTTATAATTTACATGACTTGTTCGAACTTCTGATCTCAACAAGCTGCGTATTTTCAAAATCTATCCATTATACTATATGTTCCTAATTTTTTGTAGTATTATATTGCAAGTCTGAACCAAATTCCAGAAAGGAAAGAAAACTTTATTGGTCTGGTATACGGAATTTCGTGAAAAATGAACTTAAACAAAAAATACGAGCCTGCTTCAGTTTCGTTTTCTTTCAGGTGATTTTCAGTTCATTTGAATTTCTGATTTCCATTAGTTTCAGTTATTAATAGAAACATTGTCTATCATTTAAAACTAATATTGATGTCATTCATTTTTTTTTTTTTTTGAATAAAGTGACGATTTTAAAGTATATTCGACGGTGGAAGAATTTTCATGACAGTATTGCCAGGGGATTTTATTGAAACTCAAGATATTGAACAAGACCCTACTTCTGACTTTTCAATAACATTTTTGTGATAGGAAGTTTCATCCATAAAATTCTTATCAATTCACAAATAATAAAGTTCAAAGGACATTTCCTCGTAAATTACAGCTGATTCTTTATACCTCCTGTTTAATTTTTCTCACGAAATAAAGTTTCCGTGTGATTATTTTGAGAAATGGATAAGTCTATTTACTTTTTCAAGTTTGATACTACATAGATATGCTGTTCAACGAAAAATCGTATCAGAATGTTGCACTTTTTCGACCGAGAAAAATTCGATTTCACGAAGATATCAGGTTAAGAAGTGATTATGAATCAAATTTATTCAATCGTTTAGCAGCCATATTTTCAGAATCTTACTGTTTTCTATCCCACTCCTGATTTATTTTTAGTTTTTCTTACAGATTTTTGATATCTTGGATTAACTTTCATGCTTTCATTCTAACAATTGTTTATCTTCTATTTTTAGAAACAGCACCTTTCAAGAATATTTATGACTCAAAAAACTGACTGTTCACCTAAAAGAATTTCTCCAAATGTTCTAAAGTTTATGTTATTCACGAAAAAATTTTACGAGTTAGTGCACTTTATCAGATTTGTTTTGAAAAGAGAAGAAACGCTGAGTGTTGTAAAAAAAAAACAATTTGGTTTGAATGAATGTAATTCGTCATTTTAACCTAACTTTTTAGAGATATTTTGACCGAATCTAGTATTTATAAAAATTCAAGTCAATGTTGAAAGTGCCAAAAAAGTCAAACATGTATGTAAATAAAGGATATTATATGCTTTCTACCGTTTTAGATATGACATTAGGTCTTTGTATCCGCAATTAAGATTTTCACATTGGACGTTTTTTTGACTGTTCATTATGTTATTCAAAATACCGAACCACAATTAATAGAACTCTCCGAGCATTTTTTTGTTGTGAAGCTTTTATGGATTTTGAGAAAATAATGGGTAAACTTTGTATTATTGAGCTATTGAGCTTGTAGCTTGGAGTGTGTGTTTATAAAGCTGTGCTCAATATTTTCTGAAAAACAAATGAATACATTGTATTAGTTCTTATGTGAAAATTTGTTGGCGATCCAATGAAAAAGTTATTGAAATATCGATTTTCATCGAATCCTGAAAAAATAAATTTTGAATTTAAAATAGAATAAAATTTTGTCCAATTTTTAAATTAATTCTCATAATATTTCAGGCATTCATCCGTGTCAATAAACCTTCCAATGGAGACTGAACTTCTTGGTGCAAATTACGTAAGTTAATTGTTCAAATTTTTTCTGTTGGTACTCTTCCACTTTTTGTCTAATGCGAGAAATTCGATAAACTTTTTCACAACTTTTTTTTTGTGTTGAAAGTACAAAGATGTGTTTTGGTTAGTTTTAGAAGGGGTTTTTCTTCCAAAAAAAATTCTTCGCTATTTTCTGGAAGTTGTACTAAAAATAAATGAACGAATTGTAGTTAATGCCTCCAACTGAACGACCAACATCATCTCGTTTATCGTCAGGATCTGCATGGGACAGCTTCCGCTTATCCGTCGTTTCATTCTCCAAGGTTCGTGACATTTTAATTATATACTTGCATTCTCTTTTCCACTTCCTATATCGCTATTTTCTCTAAAACAAAACACATAGAATAACATGGTGAGTCAAAGAGAAGTGTCGAAAAACATTCTCAAGGTGAGTTTTTAACCCGGAAAAAATGGAATTCGACTCGAAAATTCTCATGAACGTCATTTTATTTGTACATATTTTGTATTTTTCAAATTTTCATGCAAATTTCTGAGTGTTTTTTGAATTGGATGAGTGGTAGAAGACGGAGAAAAATTGAGTTTTAAAGTATTATCGTGTTTTTTTCCTGGTTCGAAATTGGATATTTTTGTGATGCTGGATTATTTGTTTTCCAGATCGAAATATATTTCATAATTGTTTGCTCAAGATTCTATAAAAAACTATTTTTCGAAAAAAACATTGAATTTTTCTTTACTGAAAAAAAACTTTTGTGAAGAATAACTTTTTAGACATAATAAAAATTTTAATGGTTTTCTCCACTTTTTGTTTTTGAGAAATTCGATCTTTTGTTTCGAATTCTTATGTGAAAATAACCTTTTCGAAATAATTTGTACCTTTCTCGGTGAAACTTGGTTTTAAAATTATAATTTTTCAGAAAATGCCTCAAAGTTACAACAAAAATTGAGATGCATGATTGAATACTAAATCACGTTCTGAACTTTGTCTTTTAAGTCTATTTTAGTATTCCTAAATTTTAAAATGAATCTTGTACCATCCAATCGAAATTGTGCCAATTTTATTGATACCGAAATAGTAAATCAACAACACGAAGATGTTTCATGTTTTCAAATGGTAAGATCTCATTATTTTTCCACTCATTCCTAATTAACACTTCTCTCTAAATGCTAGAAAGAGCAATCTAATACATATGAATAATTAAATTCAATTTTTTCTTCATTTTTCAATTCATATTTTAGTATAAAAATGGGAAGACGAGTAAGTTTTATTGTCAAAACGAATGAATTCTTCTCATTTAAAAAAAAAAATATATATTCCAGGTATTTCTTGTTGCTCCATGCTCTCGACATAAATGCTGTCTTGGATGTATCTCACTTTCAGATGCTATTCCATTGATTTGTGTTGCTGAAATTTTCACAATGGGTTAGTTGAAAAATCAGTTTTGCCATTTTCAAAAAAACAATTTCAGTTTTTTTGACAATGGTGGTTTTGGACTTCTGGATGACGGATGGCAAAACATTCTATACCTACTATTTTGAAGGATATGGAAATCAGATTGCAATATGGTATGCGGTGTTTTTGCTCATATCGCTTCCAATTTTATGTAAGTTTCTGTGAAATGTGGTGATAATGTGGTAAAAATACGATAATTGGATGTTTCACGGTTTTTACATCCAGATGAAGTATCATTGTGATCAAACATGTGTAAACTCCTAAATTTAAAATTGTTTTGCCTAATGCATACTCCAAAGAAAAAAAAAACAAAAAATTTTCACATGTTTTCCAAATGTTTTCAGACAGAAAATTATACTAACTGATTGACAACCTATCTTCATCGTAATTTTTATTTCATACAAACAAATGAAGTACACGGTGTTACATTCAATGTTTGATCCAGTAAAGTTCATCAATGTCTGCTGAAAACATCCGATTAAGAATTGATTTTTTGCAATAGCAAAACATGTATTGAAAGACAAAGATTCTGAAACTTTAAAACATCATCGGAACAAATATTGAACAAGAGCAGATAGATCCTGTTCGAAACACAAAAGAAGTTTTTGCTGAATATGACATGTTCTTCAAAGGTGGAAAATTACATCATCGAGCGCTTTTAGTATAAAATGACGTTTCAATTAGAGGTTGAAAATAAATATAGTAATATTTGGTTAGGTTATTGCAAAAGTATAAACCCTTCTTTTGAAATCCGAAAAGCGTGTTGAATTCATCCTGGAATCAGAGAGGGTTCACTAACTGTAATACCTTTACATATGAAACATTTTGTTTTTCAGTTTTCACATTATACGTTTGGTACAAAAAGAAAAAGTATCTTTACGTATTTCACGTTCTTTGGCAATGGACTGTTATTGAAATTCTGCTCTTCTACACTTATATTGTATTCAAATGGGTTCGACAATCGGGTGGCAATCACAAAACTGGAATTCTTATACCAAGCGCTTTTGTCATCGGTGGTGTGACGTTCATGGGTGCTATCATTGAAGCCTGGTGGTGAGAAACCGGAAAAGTTTTTGAGTAATTTCAACATTTTTGTTACAGGTTATTCGTTTTTGTGGATGCCATGTTTTTCGAAACTCGAACTACTGAACACAAATATTCCTCTTCTGTTGCAAGTAAACGCCAATCAACTTCACATAGAACACGAGGAGTGAGTATTTTGATACTTCCTTCCTCAGACTAAATTAGTCTTGAGAATTTCTGGGTAAACACTTGAATATATATCTCGATTTTTTGTAGCTGGATTATGAATCAGAGGGAAGTGATAGTCGACGGAATTCAGCAACGATTCCAATTGTGAAAATTGATCGAACTCATTCAATTGATTACAATGATACAAATGATGTATATAGTGCAACTTCGTCTCGACAATCAGCTGCAGAAAATGTCTAATACTTTCTTCACATGTATTTTTATTTATTATGGGTATTTTGATCTTTTTTTTGCATATGATTATTTTTGATTGAAAAACTTCGCAATTGGTCAAATAACAGTTTCAATATCCATAGAAGAAAAACCACAATATAAAAAATGATATTTACGACAGTAAAAGGCAATCGAGTAAAGAATAGAACAAGTTTTTTATTGAGTGGATAGGCCCGAAAAACAATTAGGAGGATATTATTGTTTATGAACAAATTGAGAGAAATAATACAAGATTGTAACTACGACATCTCTATCATTTGGCGAAAATAGTTAAAGTGCATCAAAACACAAAATGTTTTGCCGTATAAATGTGGGTAAGGAACAGTTATTATAACATTAGAAGGCGTTGATCATGATTTTTTCGATTTTTGTTGTCATTTGTGTGGTCAATGTTTATGGGTAAGATTTTTTGAAGAATTTCCGATTAAAACTTTTGTAGTTTTGGAGTGAAATAATTTCCAAAGGTTATATTTGAATGGATTTTTTAGTGGAGTTTATTCTTAAAAATGAAAAATTTGGAATACACTCGGAATAAAGTATGCTGCCTGCCAATTGCTCGTGAATAAAAAAAATGTACACAGAGCTGTTTGTTTGAAATAATATAGAAAAAAACAGGAAAAACGAAACTCAAAAAATCTCTACTATATTTTCTAGACGCGATGTTGCTCTGAATGGTCCATTTGGTGCTATCCGTATCACTCCCAAACCACCACTTCCTTCATTCCTTCTCAATGCTCCAAATGATGTAAAGAATTCATACTACGATTTAATTGGAAATGAGGCATTAACAATCACTGAGCAGAAAAATGGAATTGAACAACTTGCAGCTAAAAATAACTTGCTGGTGAGTTATACCTTCCTCATCTCTGAAAAGTTATTTTATTACAGGATGAATATTATGCTCATGAAGATCAAGAATCTTATACTAAACATTGGTTGGGTGTTCAAGTTGATGACATTCTTCGAAAATTGCCAAATATCAAATCGGAAGTAGATAGCGTTATGAAAGATAACCAGCTGACAACAGTTTCACAAAACAAAAAGTTGTTCGATCTGAACAGGAAATATTCGACTGTACTATCCAATGTATGAACAAAATTTATTACAATCCAGTCTTTTTCCAGGAAATCACTATAATCAACTACATTGTGAATCAAGTTCTGGTCAGCGCCACAACACGTCAAGGTCAATTTACAACAAAAATATTCGGAGGATCAAAAGCTTTTGGCGATTTTGATAAAGAGAATGAGAATCGTGGTTTCCCTATTAAAGAATAATTCTGCGCTTGTGTTTTTTGTATCTTCATAGTTATTTTTGAATTAAACGGTTTATGATCATCCTTTGACAACCCGTGAAAAAACAAGATATGTAATATATAATATTCAAATTTTCTCTTCTTTTCTTCAATTTCTTTTGTTTAATTGAAAATTCGAGAGGAGAAACGAAAACAATCAAAATCGAGAAAAAGACAATGGTGAAAAAGAATTTTGTTGAACCGGTTATCTCGTCATACTAAAAAGAGAGATGTGACTATTATTTGGATATTTATATTCAATTCAATTTTCAGGATAGCGGCAGTTTTGTGAATATTTGTCATACCCAAACAAAACAACTTTTATTATTATTTTTTTTTGAATTTGTGACTGTCAAACTGTTCCCGGTGTGTGTGTGTGTCAAGTACTAGTTAATACTGGTTTAGAACACATAAGTAGCATAATTCAAATGAGACCATATCCAGTAACCTATTCTTATCAAAAACGTGTATTCGCAGTTAAAAAACTATCAGCATGAAACGGCTATTTTCAACTGGAGACTATTTTTATAGGCTTTCTTTATAGTCAGTTTTTAAAACTCTCTCTGGTATTTCAGAAAATCTACTAGTTATCAAGAATCATTTCAAGTAGACGATGTAGAAATATGTTTGGTTTTTTTTCATATTGAGAATTTGTTCAAGGGACTTTAGAGTTTTCTCCTAAAACGGGTTATAAAGTTTCATTAATCTATAAACTTTAAAGCTTAGTTCCTATCAACGCATATGCGTTTATCTCAATTTACCGTTGGAAAAAATTTTATAAGCAATCATAAATCTTTTCAATTAAGAACATATGAAATATCTGCCACCTTGTTATTTTCTGCCATATCCAAATGTTTTTTCTCTTCCTGTATCAATTAACATGTCTTCTAATCCCAACAATCGTTGTCCATATATATTTGGAATCAAACCAATCATATTCTGTTCAAAAGTGGGTGGAGGAAAAGGAGGGAATCATAAAAAATAATAATAATAGAAGAAGAAGAAGAAGAAGAAAAAAGAGGAGGGATTGTTAGTGGGGGATCAGCTTCTCTCTTTTTTCTTGCATTCGCTTTTCGACCGCCATTCTGTCATTTTTGTACAACGGCAGTAGATTCTGGTTCAGATTGGCAAAAGTACTTGAAAGTGAGGTTTGTACATTGGTGGCATACTTGAAAGATGACACATATTTTGCCGCTGCTGATTGTTATTTCTACATTATGTCTGATCATTCCAGGTTGGTTTCACGAAATGTTTCATTTAAATCAAAATTATTTTTGGTATTAATGATAATTAGATCTCATGGTCACAAATAATTTTCGCTCCAAACTTTTAAATCAAAAAACGTTTCGGAGATTTCGAACAATATTTTACAAGAAGTACAATAGAAAATTGTTTTCAAAATTGAAAAAACAATATAAATTTTTGTATTCATACGAATCAATGAACACCTAAAAAACGTTTAAGGGAATTCCTGAACTGTAATTTTTATTTCCGTGAATTCTGCATTTATTTGGGAGAACATCAGTTCATTCCAGAATTAATTCATTCAAATGTGAGAGCTGGCTTTTTGAAATGAAATATTTTTTCCAGTTGGATCGAAAACGACTCAATTGATCTACAAACGATTCACTGCCGAAACATGTAGAAACAATCCTTGCCTAAATGGGGGAACTTGTACATCTGGTAAACTCGCTTGTCAATGTGCTCAAGGATGGATGGGAAGATACTGTCATAGTAAGTATAGTCTTATCACTACTACTCGAAAACATCTGATCGATCGCGAAAACCAGATGAACACCGATAAATCATAATAACACTCTTTGATTACGACACAATCCAGATTTTTTGTGTTTTTTCCAAATGGTTTTATCGGTTATATACGACGGAAAGATAATAGGGTGTTCGAACGCACGCGCAACAAAACTTGATCCATCTTGTTTTTTTTCTTCTCTGCCGCGAATGAGGAAGAGATTGGCAAATGTTTCGGATTTGCCAATTATAACATATGTAACACTTTTTTTCAGGGAAATGTCGTAATATCTACAAAAGTTGTGATCGATGGGCAGTTGAAGATAAATGCCACACAGTTTTGACACAGACAAACTTCTTCGATGTTAATTGCGCTATTTCATGCAATATGTGTACACCAGATCCATCATATGGTAAAAGTCTTTTGAAAATAAGTCAAGTTTTGTTTGTTTTTGCAGAAGCTCCGGAAATTCCACTTGCTCCAGCTTTAGAGCCAATGCAATTTTTCTTGGGAAAATGGCATTCGCAAGCTTCAAAAGGGCTCAGATTCCCAACAGATTTATACGATGATGAGTACGAGGAAACAATTGACATTGCACCCGCAAATGTTCCAATGTTTGGACCACCATCGTTAAACTTCACGTTAGTTTTCATTGCTTAACCGAGAACATTTTGAAAACATCTTATATGTGAATTCTTATTTTATCGAATTAAAAACTGAAAAGCATATTCAAAATGAGAGTAAAAGTCCGTTGCTGAATGAAGAAACCCAGACACATCTTTGGAAAAGTATATACTATCCAAACTGAAAAATAACATAGCAATATTCAATCCACATTTCAGAAGCACATCTTGGTACAAGGATGATATCCGTGTTGTGCATGGATTCATCACTTTGAAGCCAAATTCTTTCCCGCCAGAGGTTGCAATCCTCTCAACAAGTAACGAGGGATTGAACATGATTGAATTAGGAACCTTGAAACATCATGTTTTAACATTGAATGTATCTTACATGCAAGTACATCCAATCATGGATAGCACAGTATTACCACTCGGAGTAAGTTGCATTTCATATTTTCAAAACCAAACAATTTCTCTCTGCAGGCTACCAGAAGATTCCGTAGAGTTGGATCACTTCTCGAAATGACTGTCGCAAAGCTTTTCAGTGACAACAAAGTATCACAGTTCAAAAAAATGTTCCGTAAAATTGCCGATTACGCTTTTTAAGCAATCCCATCTAGTCCTACATTAGGATATATCTATAATTTTTTAAATTATTGTTGAATGTATTTGTACATAATAATTTCAGCTGTTCTGTTCGGTTGCTTTCACGTGTATTAAACAAAAAATAAAACAATTATTCACTTATTAGTCTCAATATCTTGCAAGTATTGGGCTCTTGTTGGTTGACTTTCAGCATCAGCAGCTCTGTTATGAGCAATCCATTGTGGATTGTTTCGGAAAAGTCGGATTGCAGTGACGTCTTCCTGAAAACATTAAATATGTATTTGATGATTAGTGTTAGCACTCACCGCTCGATCTGGTGTGAATCTGTGATAAATACCGGCGGGCAAAAACACAAAATCTCCACGTCTCACAGGGATTCGAATCCATTTCTCATCAACACTTCTAACATCGAAGTATCCAACTCCATCTTTGATAATTCGAAGCTCGGCGTCATTGTGGAGATGTTCCTCGAAGAAGATTTTCAGCTGAAACAAAATTGTTTATTGTTAAAGTCTATCTCAACTTTTTAAAAACCTTGCTGTCAAAGTCTGGCATAGTAGCGGCACAGATTCGAATCTCATCCCGATGATTCATATGATAATGTTTGACTAGACTCTCTAAAATATTATCAACGTCTGGATCGTCAAAGTTGATCTTTGTAAGTTCAACTCCAATTATTCTGAGATCCTCCTCTGTAGCATCGATATTTGGGTTGAGCCGACATTCATCTCTTTGATCTACTTCTCCGAAAACATCTGCCATGAAATAAGCCATCTGCAAATATGAAAAAAAAGTAATTCCAGAAAAGAAAAAAGATTAAGAAATCAACAATTTTCACAGAGTGTTCATAGAATAAAAAATAAGAGAAAAATATAACCATTTGTTTGTTGGTCAATCAAAATGATAACACATTTAACACCGATATTGATTTTTTTTGAGATGTTGATAAAAAAGAAAACACCCAGAATAACTTCCCAAAGATTGGATTTTTCAAAACTTTCGTAAGTTTTGTATAGATTTCGACTAATCTTAAAATAGGAAATGCTGATGGAGTACAGCCAATAACACAAATAGCTCTCGGGTTACCCATCGGAAAACATTCCCTTTCATAGAACTACAATCGAGGTTCAGAAATGTTCATCTGAACCACAAGGTGGCATCACTCACATGATGAATGAGTAGTAAGAGAAGCTACCTCGAAGCCCTGGTGACAATCCCTGTTCCAAATAACTTAATAGTATTACAAGAACTAAATTAGGATTTCTGGAAATTTATCACCTGAAAATATTTTCACCTGTTTGTGAATTATTGATCAACTTCAAGCAACCATAAGTGAAAAGTATATCAAAAAGCGGTTTTGAATACCCGCGGTGAAAAATAGGACTCATCTTGAAACAAACTAAAGGATTCAGAGAATAAAACTAATAGTTATATTTTCAAGCAAGCCTCTATTTTTTTGTGATCCTGATAAGAATTCACCGCGATATCAATAGTTTTTTATGCCTTTTGATGGAGAACGTTCGAGAATTCGGTTTTTACATTGATAAGAGTTTCATAGATTACAGGGTTACGAGTAATTATGGGAACACATTTAACTGTATTAACAATCCAGAAAGTTGGCAGATCAACATCATATTTTTTCTGGATAGTCCGAACCATTTTTCAAACTATCTCAATATAGGGTCAAAGTTGACAAAAAACAGCTTCGTGTGGGCCGAAGCTCCAACTTTGTTTGAAATACCATAATTATATCCAGATCTGACAAATTGTCATGGAACTTTCTAAAAAATGGTTTTTAATATTTTTTGAACAACTTCATAGTTTTGGAATGTTTTTTGGAATTCGAATCATGTTTTAATGATGAAAAGAAGAAAAAGTTTCTAGAATGTTTATTATTTTTTAGGCTGTTTGAATAAACTTCTGATTTTGACAAGTTGAACTCAAAATTGAGACACATCATTATGGATATTCGAAAGTGGGTGAATGAAATATTACCAAAAAAAAATTTCAGACAGATATGTGAAATTTCACGATTTTTAGAGCACGATGAACTTTTTCCCATAATATTTTGTCACCCTGTATAAATTGTAGAAAAAGTGATCAGAACTTCGGAAAATATGGACAATAATCTCTTTCGAAGGATACTAATAAAAAATGTTTGCTCATACTTATGAAGAATGTTTATGAGATTATTTTGTGTTTCAATCAATTGGGCCATATTTCAAAACGCTGGAAACATGATTTTGAGAATGATCCATGGATGAGGTTGTACGTTATCCCTTAAAAACCTCAACAACTTTAATAAAATTCCAAACTTTGTCAAAAATTCGAAGCATTTCATTTTGATTTTTTTTAGATCATAGTCTTGGAATGAGCTCTAATTTGGTTAGCTTAATTTTGACAATTACATTTCGACATTTGACTTTGAATGTCTTCTCTTCGGAAGCTCGTTATGGATTCGGAAACAATTTTCCTTGTAATAAAACTTCTCTGTGGTCACATGCTACTGAAAGCATCAAAGTTTGAATAGTAATTGAAGACTTTGAATAATAAGCACTTTTTTCCAACTTTCCATGTGATTTTTTGCAAAAACAAATTATACTATCTTGATAAGAACTACAAACTATAGCATAAGACACATTTGTATGCTAATTTTGGTCATAAAAAGCATTTACCCACTGAAATTATTCGTTCAACTTTATTTATCGTTTCGAGATTTTTTTCCCAACTCGATGAAAAATATAGAACGATTGAAATACATTTTCACCGAAATCAAATTAGTTTTTTAAAATCTAAATAGCTGGTCGCTCGGTTGAATAGACGAAGAACAAGCAGAAAAAACAACAAATTATTAAGATACAGATTTATTGACTCAGTTGACAAGAAATATATTGGTGAGAGAACATCAAAAACAGGAGAAAAATGAATAACTTGGAATGAATGAGGTACAGAATATACTTTGCTTATATCGATAAAAATAGTGAGAACCGTATTCTGCACCCGTACAAAAACATTTTGAGATGTGATCAAAAGTACGACACGAAAAATTATATCCAAGTAGAAAAAAAAACGTATGCCTACAAACACTACTGTTGTTGAAAAAAAAATTGTATCATATACCACTGTAATGATAATAGAGCACAGCTCAGAAAAAAAAACATGAGATCAAATAAAACTTGATGCAGTTCTAAGTATTTGATCTTATAACAAAAAACACTACGTTGTAAATAAAACAAAGTAGGTTGGTAAAACAAAATGAATGAAACATGAACAAAGATCAATCTATTGATCAATCTTGACTTTACGTTTGAGAGATTGTCTTCTAGTAGTTGGTGCTTCATCTGGATCCTCATCGACTTTAACAACTTGTCCTTCAACAATCTTTGGAATTGAAATTGTTCTCGGTTCGGCTCTCTTGACTGGGAACATATTGTTGACTACTGGAGGTGGAGGTGGGTTTGCCAAAAAGAGTGATGATTCGCTAGCAGATGTTGAAAGTCGTACGCGGAAGCGATCACGAATAATCAGTTGGTTCTGAAAATGAACCTGTTGTTATTTTACAAAATGAAATAGTTAAAAGTGGGATAACAGCAAATTATCGCGTTATAGCTTTGGAAAAAGTGACTCACAGATATTCAAATATTTTTCTATGACATGTTCAGTTTTTTTGCTGCCAGCTTTCTCGCCCAAAAAACACATCAGAATTTCTTAACTTCACCAGAAAAAAGTTTTCCTGAGTGGGGACTTGAAAAAAAACTCATTCTGACAATGGTAATCTATTAAAACTTGATTTCAACTTTGAAAAAGCTGACTTTTAACGAAATTATTATTATCGTTCGAATTTTGCCGTACAGAAAAGGTCAATAACACAATTTTTCACGTCTTCTTTAAACGTTTCAATCTTATACTGTTGTTTTCCTGGAAAGATAGTTAATGTGGTTGAGAGACTATTTGAAATTTCATATCTACAACTTAGAAACTTTTATTTATGATTCTGAAGCTTCATTGAAAACAGTTTGAAAATCGCAATACTCATTATCATAAGACTTTATGAATCTCGCACTTTTGGAGGTTTCTGAGCGGAGATATATTAAATTCCATCGAAGGAACACTTTTTTGTCGAATTGAGAAGGAGTTAAATAATAATAATAATAATTTATTTTTGTCTGATAGTGAATCTTCCCATATTCGGAAAAATACATTCTGATTAATTTGAGACCTTAAAGTACATTAGTGGGCTTTGAAAATTTTTACTAGACGCGGACCGCAACGCCTCCGCCTTTGCGTGGGTTGAATTTTAAGGATGATAATTATTTCTCGAGGAGTTCATTTTTGTTAAAGCTACAATTATCAATAAGTATCAATTATACTAGTTTGGCGATTGAGTATTTTTTTCAAACTTACATGTTTGACAAGTGTTACTAGATGATAATTCGTTTTTTCTTGACATTGCGAATTATCCGATGGGCTTTTGAATCTCAAACGGCAACTTTTTCTGTCTCCTTGTCTGAAAAAAATCAATTATTTCTTGAATCATATGACACAGAAACTAACCGAAACGGTGAGCTGAAGACATTTGATGTACCCAAATTTTTACGACGTTCTTCAGCACGTCTGTAAAGTACCCAGTTAGAAGGGAATGAGGTCAATTGATATACCTTAATCCTTCCAAACCCATCGGTTCTTCACTCAAACTCTTCTCTTTGCTTTTCCAAGCACGATTCTCATTGCTGGAGTTTCTCCGCTTCTTTGGGTCTTGATCGACTGTTCCTTCTGTTGTCTGAAAAGGTATTTGTGTGTTTTGAATTGTTTTTATATTGATTATGTTTTTTTTTCAAAATGTTCTACACTGAGAAGCTTTTGGGAATTACTAGGCTATCAATTATAACTTTCATGGTTCTGGAATGAACAAAATTCACTAGACCGAGAAAAAATTCAAAACTGGATATGAGTAGGAAACTTTCAATAGTATTTCACTTATATATTTCTACATCCACTGAAATTAGATGACAGCATGGAAGAATCTTTGTGAGCATAATTCCTTCAGTCAGACCGTACAGCAGCTTTTTTTTTTGTTTTTGAAGCGAGTTTTATGTCACATGTCCCGAGAGAGTATTTTGTTGACTCTTTGCATGCCCATTTAGTGAGAAATCGATTATCAAGAAGAACCAGTCTGACTGAAAAAATAAAATACCTGTGAATCGTCAGCAACACCAGCAGACGAAGATGAAGCAGATATACTTCCAAGTTGCGCCGATATACTCTCAATAGTTGTGTTCCATCCAGGTCCTTCTGTGCTTCTTCTTTCCATTCTTGTTTTTTTCGAATTGTTCAAGTAACCACCTCTCTGAAAAAAAAATCGATTAATTTTCCATTTCTGCAATGATAATAACAACAACTATCACGAAAAGAATGTCGTTATGAAAAGGACAACGTTCAAAAAAAAAGAGAAAATTTCCCAACTTGTCGTCTTCTATTATACTAATACAATTGCGTTTTATTATCAATGTGATACAGAATGAAAGAAAAAAAATTGTGTTTAATCTATTGCACAAGGAGGTATTGGAACGCTGCCAAAAAGTGAAGAAGGTGAAAAATAGAAAGAGTGAGAGAAGAGTAGGAAGATAGTTAAAGAGAGAGAAAATAGTGTGGAGACATAGAGAAATAACGCGGCTATGCTGGTGGTCTCATCCCTAATCTCTATTTCTCTCGATTAAATTTTTTCGCGCCTGATGTCGAATTTGAAAATTTTGCATGTGTTCCGAAATTTGTGAATAGACAGAAATATCAATGAGAAATGCACTTTTTTCGGGTGCATTTTTCATCGTTTGCACTTTTGAAAATTAAAAATACTCATAATATGAAAAAGAGGGAGACGGAAAGAGAGTGGTGAGAAAAGTAAAATGGAGAAGAAAAGAAGAGAAACGTAATGAAACAAAACAACAAGATGAGAACAAATAAGGAATAAAAGTAACATATCGATTTTCTCGGTCATTATCGGATATAGTTTGTTATTATTATTGATGCGATTATCATTGATGACAATCGGATTGGGAAAAAGTTTTAAGATTAATATTTCGGTGAATAGTGTTTTCAATGTTATTATACGACTGAAAGTATAATTTTAAAACACACTGTTTTTTTAACCAATTTCATCTCTCACAATCAGAAGCTGTTTTCTACAAAAAAAACAAAACAAAAAAAAAACACAAGCGACACATTTTTTCGAAAAAAATATAGAGGGTAACGCGTTCTCATTGGAGCACGTTTGCTGTATCTGATAATTCATAAAGCCTTCTGTTATGTTTTTTTGGAAGAGAATAACGAAATTCTAAAAAAAACCAAATGAATTCGAAGAATAATGAAAATTTGCAAACATTTTCCAAGTCATGCATACATTTTCAGTTTTTTCGGAATTTTTCAAGAAATCAAAAATTACCAGAATGTCATATAATTTGAAAAAATTCTACTAACCAAAAATTTTTCTCACAAATTACAACGCTTATAACCTTGGAAAGGCGAACATTAAGCAAAAAAAAAAACAACCCTGTACAGGAAAAAAGAAAACTATTCACAATGTTAAATATGCATATTGTACTCAGAGTTTGCATATGCATTCTATCTCTGAGTTTTTTTTTGACAGAAATTGACAAAACACAGCAACACAGATGTGTACTTTGTTGGTGAAATAAAAAATAAAAAAAGTGCTGAAGAATGAGTGATCATACGTGAGAAATGGAAAATAGAGATATGTCAGTATTTGTTTGAGTGAAAAATACCTGAATTTTATATACGAAGCGTTTATATTTTCCAAAACTTTTAAGAGAGAATGGTGAAACTGAACAAGAAAAAAATTCTAGAAAATGTTGGAGACGTGTAATTAGAGTTAGGCTGAGCTCCGAACAAAAAAATTATGACAAATCACAAGTTATAATCTAACTTTGAGAAAATTACAGGTCTCCGAGAGGAATTAATTACATATGCCTTTAGGTCGAGATGTATGATAACTGAAATGTGATTACTCAACAAGGCGAACTTCCTACTAACAAAGCGACGGTAAACCAAAAAATAGCGTTTTACTTGTATCGAAATTTTTTTTCGTTAGATATTCTCTGCTTTTCTTAGTTCATGTTCCACACTGAATAATTGTGGATTATTCACTTAATTTCCTAAAAGCAGAGTTATTTCATTTAGGTTAATCTTGACTTCTGTTTGATATTTATTACCAGAAACCCAGTTATTCTTGGTTTTTACAGTGCCTTATAGAGCTATATTATTCTGTTGTATTAGAACAGAATACGAAAGAAAACTTAATATAACATCAAAATAAAACATATCCAAGTTTTTCAAAAAAAATTTTGGTTTCAAAAGACACGCCACGATATGCTACGAATAAGTGTAAAAAATGCCCAAACGTTGCATTTTCCAGTTACTTTTCAAGTTTTCATATTACATTTTTCCTGTTGAAAAATTGGAACGATTCTCATGGAATCATTTCTAATATAGAAAATGCAAACAAAGCGTAGGTTTGAAGTACAATTCATCAAAACTATATTTTAAAAAAACATTGCTGACGAAGGTATTGCACTACAAAGTGAATACTGATAATTCTCCAGCTGTACCATTTAGAGAAAAATCTTGTTGTTCAATGAGGGATCAGATTTTAGAAATATCAAAATTTACTGATGAAGTTTCGAAAATGTTGGATCATGATAGTTCATCGAAAACATATACTTTGGAAATTGAACGAAAGAATAAGCAACGAAAGAGAAAACTTCAATACGCAAGCTTTGAAACGGTTCTATTTGCAAGCTTTTTCTCAGAAATAAAATAAACAAAGTGTGTGGTTATAAGAGAGTTTTCCAGATATTTATAAAATTGTGCTCTTCTTAGAAACAACTTTACAGAATACGATACTAATGATTTCATTAGACCGCTTGTAGAAAATTGAAACGAGCTCATTTCAAGCAGCTATACTTTTCTATTGGAGTTAACCTGAAATTACTACAAAATGTGCATGATGTAATTAACTTGAAAACACATGTTCGCAAAAAACTTCAACACTAAAATTATTGACGATTTTAAGTGATACACCATTAAATAAATGTAAACGTAGAGAAAAACAAACAAACCGATGTTTTCGCAATAATGAGAGAGTTCATTTCGGAACAACCAACAGTTCATATCTAGAAAAGCTGTTTCAATAGAGCGCAAATGCATTATAAAGAGACGCAGACATACAGAAAGTCATGTGTTTGACAAAAGAATCATAAAAAATTGTTTACAACGTGTTTATTTTCATCAAAAAAATTCTCAAAAATGTACAACAAAAGATTCAATGCAATATGACCTGAATTGAAAAATGCATATGGCAACTATTATACATGTATTTTTTGAAGGTGATTAATCATTATCGGTAATTGAATTGATACGTTGAATAAACGCATTGATTTCGTTCTCTTGAGCGGTCAATTTTTTGAGATCATTCTCAATTTCACCTCCAGCAATAACTGGAGGAAAGGTGCAATTGGTCAAAATGTCTGGAGCGATTTTGAGCTGCTTGATAAGTTCTGAGAGTTCGTGTCCTGTTTGTGATGCTTTGGTTCCAAATGCGCAGATGTCCAACTGAAATAAGAGGTTTTGGTCAAATGATTTCGGAACTATCTGAATAAACTTACATCCACAAAAGATTCTTCACTCAAAGCCATAGATGATCCTTCCAAACTATTTGTCAAGTCTTTATCATCATCTTCCTCTTTTCCTTTGGTCTTCTCATCTGAATCTTTGCTGACGATATCCGTTTCAGACAATGTTTCAGGGATTGGAGAAGCTGTAATTCAGAGTTTATATCAAAGAAAAACAACATGAAAATATAACTTACTCAAACATGCGGCACTGTTTCTCTTCTCCTTTGGGGCGTATGAAGATGTCAAGAGTGACAAAAATGGGAACGAATTCTTTTTGAGCAATGCGATTGGAGGTTTCTCATCGTCTTCCAATGAGCTTGGTTGTTCCGAATTTCTCGATTCTTCACTTGATGTTGACTGTCCCAAAATGAACTTCGGACCACTTTTCTTGCTTCCATCGCTATTTGCTTGGAAAGTGCATGTTGTTGCACTCATTGGTGTTGTGACGATTTTCTCGCCTTTTGCAGTGTCCGAATTCAATGGAGTGCAGTTTGCGAGTGAAGGACGATTTGGAATTGATGGTGTTGGTGTCTTGTCATTCTCCAATGTTTTATCGGGATCTTCCTCTTCATCACTTTCCCTGGAAAAATTCACGTTTTTCGTCCAACTTGGGAGTTTTAAACTTACACATGCAATTCCGGCTTATCAAAATGCATTTCTGTTCTATATGTCAAATCGAGACATATAGTTCCAAATGGAGTTGGTAGTCGAGCTAGATGTCTTACTTTCGCCTCTTTTCCCAAGTCAGAGATTCCAATACAATCATAAATCTGAAAACAAAGTATAAGAAACGTTATGTTCAAAACAAAATTTGTTAGATAATTTTTTGTGAGAAAAGTGTATGGTTTGTAAATGAAATTTAGAATATTCAACTTACTCTGTACATGATGATGAATGAGTCGATGTTTTGTTTTCTCACATACAAACGATGCATCGGTGTCATACGCGCAGCACATGTCACCGATCTTAAAAGGGTGCTGAGTTGATGATATAAATCCGTTCGCAAATTCAAATTTGCGGTGGCTGTTTCATCTACAGTCAAGGACCTGAAAAAAAAAATTAGATTTGCAAAGGTTTGTGAAACCCTATCATGAATACGTTTTCGAAAGCTACATTAACAAACCATGAAATGAAAACGAATAAATTTTCAGTTTTTCAAACAAGGTTGAGCATCACTCTGACTTTAAGTAGGCTCACTCTCAAAATAGCCAATTTCAAAACGTTATGGCAATTATCAAGGGTAATCAAAACTAATTCATTTTCCCGGGAAAACAAAAATCACCAACATGTCCGGACCGAATCCATTCACTATCAAGTAGTGGTTACAGTCAAAGAAAATTGGTTAAATGATATAAATCTACTATATACCAACTATATACCAATATACCAACTGAAAATATTAAATCCGTTTGTTCTTTATGTTGAAAATGGGGTACGGGGAGTTGGCAAATTGCTCTAAAAAAACAGCTCATTTTTAAGACATTCTCCTCAAAGGATTTTTTATCGAAAAGTCCAGTTTTCGAGAAAATTTTATTCGAAAAAAGAAATTTGGAAACTTTCCACGTATTCTCTGTCTTTTGAGAGAAATTTGCCAACTCCCTGTACTCCATCTTCAGACTATTAAGATGTTTACCAGAAAGTCCAGAAATATCAGAAAGTCCAGAAAACATCCTTCAGTTTTCAAAACCATGCGTAGATATGGAAAAACGTTTGTAAAAATATAATTTTAAATAAATTTGTGCAAATATTATTTTGATGATTATGATGATGCCGATTATTTCTTGCATTATGATCAATAAGTTTTTGAGCCCAGATTTTGCTTGTAAAATCTCACAAACTTCCGTATAAACTTTAGATAATCTCCGTTGATTTGATGCAAATTTCTAATTTGATTAATTATACGAGTAGATCTTGGAATTTTGGAAATTTTGAGTGGATAAAGTTATGAACAAATAACAAAGTCACTTCTTTGTCATCTATTTTGTAACGTATTTTTTTAAATTTAAAACTCCACATCATGCATTGTCTAGGGTTTCGGGAAGTATGCTTCATCAACACACTTTGCAGGATTTTCGTTCCAATTCATACTTTCCGAGATTTATGCGTGTATTTGTTTAGTGATCAATATTTTTCATATGTTTCTTCAAAATGGCTCACCATGTTTCTAATGGCAAAAATTGTCCAGACGCAGTGTACAAAACAAACTCGACCGTCAATTTTCCAACAGGCGGAAGATGTCTGACCGAGTTCTTCAGAAGAGCCGAAACTTCTCCAAGCTCATCAATTTTCATATTGAACCAATCATGTGATTCCGGTGTGGCTACACATGGTTGCTCAATCGGATCCCCCAATCTTGCCTGAAATCATGAAGCAAATAAAATCATATAATTATATAAAGAATAAACTATACCTGAACCAACTGTTGAACCATTCGACTGCAGAAAAATTTCAAGTATTTTTTGAAATCAGTTTTTGTGTCGCACATTTTTTTTCCAGAGAAAATCGAAAATATACAAATAATATATAACTTAAAGCAACACCCGCAGTTTGAACAATCAGCTGAGCGTCCCAATAGAGCGTCTTTTCCTCCCTCACTGACAGGGAATCCAAACGAGACCCGTTTTCTGTTTCTGCGTCTCTTACTATTTTTTCCTTTTCTTCTTTTCCTGCATTCTTGAGCAATCCTACTTTTTCTAATGTTGTTCGCTCCCTTCCTATATAATTGCTCCACATAGACACACACAAGAAGATGAATATGTTTTACTGTAAAAATTGTCTCCTCACTGTGTACATAAATAAAAGCAATTTTTCAGGATGTCAAAAGAAATTTTTTTTAGGCCATTATCAAAATATTTTCACATATTTTTTTTTTGAAATAATTGAATAACCAGCCTATTATCAAAATCATTTTTGTGGGGTAAAATAGTCCAGCATTTCGATTAATTTTTATCGCGCAATGTTGGAATTTCCGGAATTTTCGAAATCACCATAGAAACCTGAGAATATCCACATTGTTCGTATTGATTTTTTTTTCAGCTTTCAGTTTAGCAAAAATTTTCAAAGAGAATTAAAATTTCGAACTTTGCAACCACTTTGAACTAATTTTTTTGCATTTCGTAATTTTCGCCGAGTAAAGTTATTTTTTCAGTTTGAAATGTGATGCGCCGAGCCAACAGGCAGCATCGATCGAATACTGCGATAGGCTGTTTGATACTGAAAGAGTGAGTTTTTACAGATATACGGTTTCAATTCACTAATGTCATACGTTTTCAGATCAAGATAAAACTCGAACTTTGGGATTATTAGGCCTCGAAAAAAAAAACGGAAAAACAAAAAAAAATGGAAAGGGAGACCAGAATAAACTCCCATGTTTTGAAACTGTTCGGAACTTTAACCAAACTCATAAATTATGTTACAAAATAGTAACAAACAAACTCTTGCAATCGAAGTAAACGAAACACATGAAACTCGAAAAGAATAAAATGTGACAATCAAACGGAAAGCTCAGATGATTGAGCAAAACTACACTCAACGAAATTCATTTGGAATGAATGGATTCATTATCAAAAAGCACTAGTGATCTTCAACATGTCGAATGCCGGAATGACAACTCAACAAGAAATTTAAAATAGAAAAAATGACTCGCAAAAGGTAATTATTTTAGAATTCGATTTTTTCTTTTTAACCTTCAATTCCTCCAGTTTCAATTTTTTGAACAAGTAACATTTTCAGATGAGAGTCGAGAGAGATAGACAATAAGAAGTATTGGAGGACTTTTTCCGATACACTGCTATAATGCAAAAAATCGCTGAACGGAATATTTGAAGCTCTTTGGAGCATTGACTGGAATAAACCCAGGCACACACGCACGTTTGGGAAAGGAATCAACTTGAATCACGACAGGGTCTCGTCATCAAAAAAGAATCACACGAAAACTCATATGCTTATGGGAGTCGAGGGATGTAAAATTAGAAGTATTGGAGGACTTCTTCCGATACACTGCTATAATGCAAAAAATCGCTGAACGGAATATTTGAAGCTCTTTGGAGCATTGACTGGAATAAACCCAGGCACACACGCACGTTTGGGAAAGGAATCAACTTGAATCACGACAGGGTCTCGTCATCAAAAAAGAATCACACGAAAACTCATATGCTTATGGGAGTCGAGGGATGTAAAATTAGAAGTATTGGAGGACTTCTTCCGATACACTGCTATAATGCAAAAAATCGATGAACGGAACATTTGAAGCTCTTTGGAGCATTGACTGGAATAAACCCAGGCACACGCACACGTTTGGGAAAGGAATCAACTTGAATCACGACAGGGTCTCGTCATCAAAAAAGAATCACACGAAAACTCATATGCTTATGGGAGTCGAGATGGAAGTACGAAGTATTGGAGGACTTCTTCTGATACAATGCTGAAACACAAAATTGATCTACAGAAAATTCGAAACTTTTTGGACCATTCGCATAAAGCAATCAACTTGCTCACTTCATTGGGCATAATGGAAGCACTCAAACGGAACCGCAAAAAAACTGAAAAAATATTTATGAAAAACAAGGACAGGTAAGATTCAATTTCATATTTGAAATTTTAAACATTTTTCCTAAGTTGAATTTTTAAATGTATAATTTGCAGATAGGAGTGGACATGAAGTGTTGGAGGACTTCTTATACAACGCTGAAATGCAAAACACATTTTTACGGACAACTTGATCTTCACACACAACAAAAACGAAAGTACCGAAATGAACTACGAAATCGAAGAGACATTTTGTTGCCATCAAAATAAAATTCTACACAAAAGCCAGAAAATACGAACCAATTTGCCAAACCATTTCATCGGAATACACACCAAATCAAAAATTACGACGTCACAAAAAAAAACATGGTGGGAGACATACTCGCCTTCACACGCAGCCAATCATTGGAAAAAGCTGAAGGTCGCCTCTATATGGCGGCCATTTTTTATAAATTTATCACGAAAATCTCAAAATCACCCTCGGAACGGCACAGCTTTTCTGAATATTGACTTTTTAAAACGTTTTTTATAAATAAAAACTATTTAATTGTTTTCTTATTTTAGTTGCAACAATTTCAGATTCATTGAGTTTTCAGGAAATTCTTCAGGAAAAGGAACGAAAATGAGAATGAATGAAATTTAAAATATCACTGATCAGAAAGAATGCAGTGAAGAGTCATGGTTTGTATCGTATCGTTTATTTGAATGAAAATACTAAAATCATCAGTATAGTTACCGTTTTTAGAAATTAATTCGTCACGTTCGTGTAGAATTCAGGAAAAAAATAAAATTAAAAGAAATTAGATATGAAAGCAGTAGGTATGAAATTGTTTTGTTTGAAAATCTTAATGAACATTAAGTAATTATACTAATGAAAACAACTTTTGAATCTTTTTTTCCTCATGAACTAAAAATTATTTTGCCATTGAAGTTGAAAAGAATGAATTCAATTTCTGCAAACTTTTCATTTCTTTGCTGGTATCTTTTCCTTATTCTGAGAGTTTATTTTTGTCAAATCCCGCTTTTGTCAAAGTGATTCTTGAATTTTGTTAACCCCCTAAAGCTGAATTTCATAGATATTAAAGTTCAACAACTATAATTTCCTATCAACAAAACTAAACTATCGTTTAAAACTGTCAGGTCAAAACGATCAATCATATTATAGCTTATTTCTCGTACTTTGAGGTCACGCGCGTTCCTTTTAACATTGTTCCTCTCAACTTGATAAAACCGAACAATAGCAGAAAAACTGAAATGAGGTGACAACAGTTTTTCATTGTTGTTGTGTCCTTCGTGCTATAAATTGCAAGATGACTAATCTGGTGTTGCATTAAACGCAAAAAAAACCTGTTACGAAGGATAGCCATCGTATTGGCTTTCACCCATTGCGTTACTTTTTTGGCTAATATGTATATCCTATCATTCATCTTATTCTTACCATTTGCTAGTTCTCAGTGAGTTTTTAGAATCTTTAGTGCTTTTGATATTCATTTTTTGTTTCCAGAAATGATCCTGCTCAATTTCAAAATCTTCTCTCAAGCTTTTTCAAAATGTCATCCAATTATAAGTTGACCCCAAGAACCACATCAAATTACGCAATAGTTAGGAATTCATAAATAATTTCAAAAATTTCAATTTTTTTATTTCAGCCAGTACCATACAAGTACGTCGATCGCACTGAATATGCTATCAATCATCGAATTTTATCAAAGGTTTTGTTTTGAAACATTTTTATATACGGACTAAGTTTTTCAAGGTTTTCGAAAGTGATCTTGTTCTGACCAAACCTCAAATGGAAGATGTTATTGACGCTTTTCGAGCAAGAACTACAGGGACTCCCAGACGAATTAAAAGAAATGCCGCTATCGGTGGGGTTAAATACAGATGGCCAAACGCTACTGTTCCATTTGAATTCAAAGATAATGGAAGTGAGATTTCAAAATGTTCCCAGTCAAGCCTTTAAAGTTTTATTTTCCAGCCGAGTGGAGGTCAATTGTTAGAAATGGTATGAGACGATGGGAGAAAGAAACATGTATCCGGTTCCGAAGACATACTGGCGAAAAAGATTATGCAGTTTTCTTCAAAGGTGGAGGGTAAGTTCATCAAAGGAGATTTTAGATTTTTTACTTTTTGATACTCAATAGTATCAACCCATTTTTTGAGATAAAAAGTTTTGGTAGAGTTGTTTACAGTACAAAGGAACACGCATTTATCAACAGATAAAAATTGTTATCATTTAATTGTATCGAATATTAACACGTGTCAAAATTACAATCAAGGGTTATTCACTCTCTTTCAATTAGGGGTTTCAATTATATTAATCCACTGAATTTTTATCTAGGAAAAAACGGCGATCAATAAATTAAACAGCAATGTAGAAATTCAAAATATGCTAACCAGTATAGACTGTTGTTTTCAAATTGGACCTCCTGAGAAAGACGAAAACAAGTCGAAATATTTTTCAAACTCAAATTCAAACTTAAATAAAAACCCAGCGATTTTTTTCGCGTTCTCGATTCAAATAAATCAAAAAAAGTGTTTTTCTCGAGAAAATGATGAACAATTCCAGTTGTTATTCGAATGTTGGAAGAACTGGAGGTCGCCAATACATTTCAATAGGATATGGCTGTGAAGGAGTAAGTTCATTCTAAATAAATTTATCACGTCATTTTTTTCAGGCTGGCATAGTTGCTCACGAAATTGGACATGCTCTTGGCTTCTGGCATGAACAAAGTCGACCAGATCGTGATCAATACATCAATATCAATGAAGAAAAAATAATCAAAGGAGTTCAAGGAAATTTCGAAAAACGAGATGATCTTCAATTCACAGATATACCATATGACCTTGGAAGTGTAATGCATTATGGGCCACAAGCGTTTACAAAAGATTTCCGATATGTGACTATTGAAACTAAAGATCATCGTTTTCAACATACAATTGGTCAACGGGGTGATTTATCATTTACTGATGTAAAACATGCTAATCGGTTATACTGTAGTCGTGAGTAACGTTACTATTTTGTTGTTGTTAGTTAAATTTTGTGGTTTTGAGATATCTGCACAGTCAATCTATATTGTGAAAACGGCGGGTATGAAGATCCTCTAGATTGTTCAAAATGCAAATGTCCACCAGGACTCGGAGGACAACGTTGTGAACGAATTGCTGGAAGTACCTGTGAGTCGTAGTATAGGCAATTACAGAATACTGATTATTTTTTAGATGGATGTGGTGGAGAGTATTTTGCATCAACAAACTGGCAAACTATTACCAATACACAAGTGGGAGAATGTCACTGGAGAATAATTGTGAGTATTTCATGTTTTGAAATATGTTCCCCAAATATTCATGATAAAAAAAATTTCAGGCTCCATCCGGCCGAATTCATTTCGAAGTAATTGACACGAAATACAAATGTGATTCTTCCTGCGCTGAAAATTATTTAGAAATCAAACATTCGAAAAATGCTGAACAAACTGGATTCAGGTGAGTTATTTATTCTTCGATGTTCAATTGAAAAATTGTTTTCAGACAATGTTGCAATCCAGTTCCTGGAAGGATTGTTTCAGAAAGTAATCAGGTTATTATCAACAGTATATCGGCAGTGGCACCTGCCAACTTTACTATTAGATTTATTTTAGGTAAGTTAGAAGCACCGATTTATTTCATAGATTAATGAGAACGAGAAAAAACACATAGCAAAAGAGCATGGTACAAATATACATTGATAGTCTGCGTTTTTATTTGAAAATTTTTTTTCAAAAAAATCTTTTCCAGATTCCGCTTCGCACGTTCAACCCCCACCTGCTGCTTGGGAGGGTAATGGAGGTCTAACCGGACTTCTTGGCGCAAATGAAGCGGGAATCGACAACACATTCGAACAAGTTGTATTAAAGGATTTGCCAAGAGTATTACAGAATAGTAGAGGAAAACCATCCATCGGAACATTTTTCTCACTTCTCGATACGTTTTTGAAATCCAACAACCAAGGAAAATAGGATGAACAAAACTATTACATAATAACGACTTAATGTTTGTATAGTATGCTTTTGTATTACATGTATAAATTATTTTCACTTTTTTTCTTGGAACTAGTTGAGTACACAGTAGCCAAAACAAAGTGTATTTGAAAAAAAAGTTGAAAAACCATTTACTTTTTTTTTGGATGGGCTTTCGTGACATACTAAAACCGGTCATCGATCTGACGGATTTCTTATTCTTGTTCACTTTTCGATGTTTCTATAAAATTTTTCTCGGTTCGAAGTCCAATAATGATTTTTAAACCTTTGACGATTTTTTGAACAGTTTTCATATATACACATACTTTTTACAATTAGTTTTTAAAAACAGTTTCTGTCAATCTCCAGTTAAAATCTTTAAATCAATCATGAATGAATCACTTTCCACCAAAGTTCTCACTAAAAAACTTGAAAATCCAAAATAATTCATCTTCACTTTCACAAAATAATCTTTAAGCAGTAAAAAAATTGTGACCATCTTCAAATCTCTCAGTGGCAGCACGCTTTTTTTCGACATCGACCGGTTTCGTCCATGTTTTCATCATTTCTTATACCAATTCTCTCGTTTTCTTATTCAATATGTTTTGCCATTTATCCGAGATTTTTTTTTTCGAATTCAATTCGAGTTTTTTTTTATCTGTAGGATGTTTCACTGTTATGTCCGAGTGACGCATCATATCGTAATCATTACGACATTAGATTTCATTTGGGTTTTTTGTCGTAGTGCGATTTTCGTGATGTCTGCTGTATGAATAAGATAGATATAGGTATATAATTTATCTGTATCGCTGAAAACTTTTTTGTTTTTTATAAATTTGAAAATAATCTCAGATCGAGTTAATTTTTTATTGAATATAAGGAAAAAAGTTTTTATCTGAATTCCTATTATGTAATTTTCGCCTCATATGAATTCGCTTGGGGTGTATTTTTTTCTATCTCAATGACAAAATTAAAAGTATGTTCGTGAATTCAAACAGAAAGATGTTAAATCTGTTAAAATTGAACATTTAAATTTTTCACAACACCATGTATACTTAAATTCTATTCGTAACTTTCGAAATTGTCTGCTTAAATGGTTTCTAGTTTTGTAGTTTTACTTTCCTTTATAGTGTCAGAATGGCTTTCTGTCAAATATCTACATATGAATAAAATCCATCCTGCCTTTTTTTGTTGCTTATTTTACCTTTATTCAAAATTTTAGTGAAATGATTTTGTTGGTATACTTTTACCATTCAACATTCAACCCCTAAAGTTCTTCCTCTCTCGTTGTGTTTTTTTTTTGAAATCCACCTACATATCTTTCCAACTTTTGAATGGTTCTGTTGAATAATCGTGATTTCTCAACATGAACTCATCAAAATAAATAAATAAACAACAACAACAAGAAAACACACAAATAAACATCAAAACTCATATTCATATGCTGATGTGAGTTCAAAACACTTTTGCGTACACGAACCATCTAAATTCTGCAACATTCGGAAAAATGTTTGCTCAAGTTGTGAGAGTGTATGAATAACAACAACACTTGCAAATAAGCCCGATTGAGCAGTTTTCTTTTTTCAACAAAAACGCAATTCATAAAATGTTTTATTGTTAGTCTTGTTTCTTTCTGTATTGTTTGAGATTTTGACACGATTTTCATGCCTTTTTGATTTTGTTAGGGTTGAGCATGAGCTAATCTTTATTCTTTAGTTTTTTTGTTGACTTCTGGCCGGTTGAGAAATTTCAATTTTACATAGTGTTCTAAAATAATGAAAAAAGTAGTTTCATATAAAAACATTTCCACGGTTATCCCTTCAACATTAATGTTGAACAATTAAGATATGAACAGAACAGTTCCCCACTCCAACTTCTTATTGCTAGAAGTATATAAAATCATCAGATCGCTACTGTTCCTATTTCAAACATGTGCAAAAAATTCAGAGCCAATTTTTGAAATCTTTTGAATGAACTGTTCTGACAGCGAATCCTTGTCAAGAGAAACTAGTGTAATGTCGTTTTGTCAAAAAACAACGTTTTACTCTCAATTTCTTCATCCAGGTTTTTGTGTTATAGTTTTGTTTTCAAATAATTTAATAAACTCATGATTGGAAGACTAGTTCTATAAGATATCGAAATACTCGGACAGTGCAAAAAAATTATCCAAATAGAATTTCACGTTGTGAGCATGAAAAATTTTAAAACGTAACTTTTAACAGCTCACATTTTGTAAAAACACCTAAAACTTAATTTCTTTTTTTTTCGGAATCAATATATAATTTTACGAAATCGGAGATTATTTTTCATCCAAGATAAAATTGTTCATCAAAAAAGGAAAAATTTAGTGTTCCAGTAAGATTGATTGAAGCAAAAAAAATAGCGAAACAGAAAAAGGTTCATTTTCAAAGAGAATTTTTCTGAGAGCTCTCTACTTGAATTCATTCTCAAAATGAGTATCACATATAAGCGGCAATCAGAATTTTTTGTTTTTCATGCTGAACGAACTTGGAGTTTCAAATTTTGACCAGCGCACTTTGATCTCCTTTTTCTTTCTTTCATCAACTATTGACACATTCTCCTGCCGCATGGTCTTGAAACTTTTCCCACATCCGCACGCATAAATAAACACATGGACATGTATACAGTTAGTTTACACATATAAGATGAAGCGCAAATAAAAATAGTGCGTTTTAATGAGTAAGCTGCTTCTTCTCCTTTTTCTCCCCTTCTCATTCGCACTTCTGCGGTACTCTTTGAAACTTGGAGACAAAAGAAATTGATATTATTATTACCTCTTCTTCTTCGTCTATTCTTGTTTATTATGGTTTGGGCCAAGTTCGATTTAAGGTATGCAATTACATGATAGAGTTTGTTTTGTCCATTCATTGTGTATTTTGTGTGGCGTTCATGTGATGCCTACCTTTTCAAAAATTTTCATCAGCGAACTAAAACATTTTCTGTGACGACTACAGTAGAACCGATTTTTGCCTATTACCAAATCATATTTCTTCGCAGAAATGTGATATGCGAGCTGACTTTCTTGATCTACAGTATTTTTTTAATTTTTCGTCGTATTTGAGACAAGTGCACTTATCCTAAAACTTGTGAAAATTTATTTTTTCTAATGTTATGTGGTAATTGAGCTTGAAACAGTTTTTCTGTTTCTCATACATATATAAAACATGTCTGTCCACAAAAATGAAAAAAATCTCTTAACATTTCGTTGCACTGAACCTCACAAAACACACTCGCCGCCAAAAATCAACATAGTTCAAGTAGGTATCATGTCACCATTGCACAGTTTTTTGTTGCTTTTTTTGTCACCTGTAATTCAAAACAAAAATAAACAACACTTGAACCAACCAATCCGTACCTAAATACTTTGACCGTTCCGATTGTTTTGATACAAGTGGCGCCGCGTGAGCTATCCCTTGTTTTTTTTCGTTGGCTCTGTTCTTGAGTACTCCAAAATCTCGATGGTTTTGTGTGTTTTTTATGTTGTGTTTTTCGCCGATGTCTCTTTCACAGGTTACTACTATTGACCAATTCACTCGTGTGGGTTATCTTCTTGTGAAACATTAGGGCTTAAGGTTCTTGAAAAAAGAAATAACTAGGATAAATATAAACCAACTATGATAAGCTTCCTCGTTTCTGTTCGACAAATATTCAAAGCTTTGTAGGATCAAAAAACTTTCAATTTTCTTTTTCTAATAGAAAAAGCTAAAACAATGAAAAACTGAAATAACCAAAGTCTCATGTTTTTCTTCGTTGCCAAATGATATTTCCCTGTCTTTCAGCAGAATTTTTAGAATTTCAGTTTGATATCAGCAGAAGGTTAAAACCAACGTTTGAAAAATGGATAATATTCTGAAAACGTTGGGTCTGAGTTCTTGAAGCTGAATTTTGGATAAAGTTTTCGATAGTTCAGTGTTCAACTACTGCTCAAAGTCATATAAAATGTTTTTCATATCTAAATTTTGAACAATTTTTTGATATCAAGTCTCAAATTGAGACGGCATTTTATGACCGGTTTAAAATCAGGATTAATACACCAGAGGTTCGATCTGAAATTGTCCAATCACTCTTGCTAAAATGGAGACTAAGTCACTTATTGCAACCTCTTTTTTTCTCATCAGATAACCACAAAAAAGTTTGTTTTCTTGGTAGAAAGAAAGAGCCTTCTTCGAAGATGTTTAATTTTAGTTCTTCAGTTGAATCAAATAGCAAAATAGGTTCACAATTCATCACAAAAATATCCATATCTGTTCTTGACCTCTAAATCCGAAAAGTGCTATCTTTAATCTAAACACACTTGAAACAGAATCAAGAATTAATCAAGAAAATTTTGAAGAGGTTTCCAAATATATCTCTATTTTCATCTATATCAAATGATACTCCAAAATAGGATTCACTCATCGAAGGGCGGTGCGCGCTCACACACATACAAACACATAAAACTTTTTCGCACATTTCGATACTTGAGATGAAAATCGTGTTTAGTGTCCACTCGGTCATCTTTTCGAGAGCACATATCATCGTCATCATCATCATTATTATTATTATTTTATTAATTTTCCATTCGAATCCGTATTCTTATTTCTGGTTAACCAAGAATCCAGTCTCGTCAAACGAAGAATTAGCATTTCTGTTCTTCTTTTCCAATCAAGCATAACATGTGAATAAATAATACTATAAGATTTCCGCAACTTTTCACACCACATTGTTTGACATGAGTATGAGAAAAGATTAGGCTTATATGTTTGCCCATTTCGTTGTTTATTCCATTTTCGTTCATTTTAAAACCCATCAAACTATTGCAGACCGGTCTACGCGCACAGATCACCTCGACTGTATGCAATGGATCGTCCATCGGGACACACATCCAACAACTTAGTTAGTCGTATTCTACAGGTAAAATTGATTACTGTAGGTGTTTATATCTTACATTGCATTTTCAGGTAGCATTGGGATTATTTGTAACAACATCGGATCTACCACCATTGCCACAAAATCATGAATTCTTATCATATGACTGTTCTTTTAACACAGACTGTAGATGGTCATCTGTTGGTGGAAACGTTGATCGATGGAGAATTGCCAGAGGAGAACCGGACAGTTTATTATGGCTAGCGGCGACTGGAACTATGCAATTACCAAGTAAGATTTGAAAAGGTCTTTGGGTTGGTACCATCTGTTTAAATTGTCATGTCCACGTTGAAATTGAAAAACAACGTCAGGACGAAATTTCTGCAGAGAAAAATGAATACGAGGAGTTTGTATTAACGTGTTAAGGTTTACTTTTTAGATGGACTGAAAAAGGTGTATTTACACATTAAACTTCCCAACCTCCAAATGTAAAACCTTATTTTTTAAATTTCAATATGATATACAGAAGTTTTTGGCTAGAGGTGACCTGTATCATAGACGATTTTTTATTAATTTTCAGGAGAACCGTTTGTACTGATCGAATCACGTGGAAACCCTGTAGATTCTTTGATGACTGATGCAATCAGATGTCAAAAAGGTTATGCTGATTTGTCATTCACCTACTGGGCTATTGGAAACGCTGATCTTGAAATTTGTCTTACTGATGTGGATGGACACAAATTCAATTGTACTGGACAGCTCAATTCACATGTGATGCCTGGAAAAGTTTCTTTGAAAATTCCAGAACTACAGAAACCATTCAGGGTATTTTAATTTCAAATTGTGATTTATCTAAAAACAAACATTTTTAGGTTATGATATCACCGAGTCGTGATGCAGGTGTGATAGTTTTGGACGATATTCGATATGATGCTTCGATTTGTCATAGTCCACCAAATTTGGGTGGGAGAGGACGTCCCGATTTCATGTCAACATCTGCGCCAAAAAAAATTCATCCCTGGACAGTGCGTAAAACAAGTGTAGAAGTTACCGAACCAACGACTGAGGAAACGACAACGACAACTACGACGACAACTACGACTACGACCACAACAACGACAGAAGCACCGACTACCACTGAAGAAATGTGAGTTATAATTTCTCGATGAACTTGCACGCATGTTTTTCAGCCTTCCAACTGGAGGTACTGAAGCTCCTTTCGATTTACTGATACTTGGAAATAAAACGAAACCATTGTTCGATAGAAGAACTGGTGAAATAATCACTGACGCGACGAAACTTCTATGTGACTTTAACAACGAATTTGCATGTCAATGGGGTCCAGAAGCAGGAAGGTGGGCAGTTGTTGAAAAAGGAGCAATTCCATCTCTCGAGGACTCTATTGCTGATCCAACACTACTTCCAACATATCCAGCAGCGCTGGTACTTCAAGGGACAGCTATGTTGACTAGTGATCCAATCAAGTGTCAAACAGGAACAGCTAAAGTGAGACAAGGACGATTCTGTTTTTGCTATAACATATATGAAATTAAGGTTTTGTTCCGATATTGGTCTAATGGTGATATTTTACTTCAAGTTTGTGCATTAGGACATGGAAATAGCAGTGATATTATTCATTGTGTAGAACAAACTAGAACTGTAAGACACGAGAGGAACACACTGGCGATTTTCGAAATGAATAAACAGATTGCTGAAGAATTCACGGTCAGTTGGAAAAAAATGTTTCAACTTAATTTTTAAAAAAAACGGGGTATGGGTATTTTAATTAGAATTCGAAAATATTTTGAAAAAAATCTGTGAGTGTTATTTCGAACTTTGTAATCAGACTTGATCAATTAATTAATTTAAAAAAAATGTTCTGAAAAAATTTATAAATATTTTTTTTCCAGCTGAACATTGTTCCACAATGGGAAGTAGGGCTCAAAAATCGTTTCCTTGTGATTGATGAAATCGCATATATTGGTGAATGCAAGGATCCATCCAAAAATCGTCCTACAACTACTCAGCCTCCATTGGTTTTGGGTGGAAGTCGCTCAACAATTCTGTCCAGGTCAACTACCAGCCCAACAACAACCACAGAACTTGAAACTACTGTTAGTACCACTAGCACAACAACTACAGAGGCTACAACGACAAAAACCGAGGCGCCAACAACAACCGAAGTAACAACCACAGAAGAAGAAGTTGTTGAAACAACTGAAGAGACAACTCTACCTGGAATTGAAGAAACTACAGATGGAGGAGAAGAGGAAGTGGAAGTAGCTACTGAAGAAATTCCTGAAGTTATCACGCCTGAAGAAGTGATTGAAGAAGTCACTGAAGAACTCACAACACCGCCAACCACTACAGAACCTCACACTACAACTCTCGATAAATACACGAAGATTCCATATACTAAGAAAAAACCATTTATGCCGTAAGTAATTCATATCTAAACATAATTTTATATTTTCGAATTTTAGGAGAATTCTGACTACATTTGCACCAGTTTACCCGGAAGAATTGTATACTCAACGACCGAAAACAAATAAACTAACACAGTAATACTTTTTAATCTGTGTTTAGTCAACAAATTTATTTTTAAAATTTTTCAGAAAAACAACATTCACAACTAATCCACCGGAATATAGACAAGATGACTATTGTGAATTGTTGAATTGCAATTTTGATGGTAATACTTTCGATCTCATGTAGTAAAGTGATGAATATAAATTTATTACAGACACCGCTTGCAACTACTTGAACCATGGCTTGACAAAAAAACCATGGACTCTGAGAAACCGAGGATATGGATATCCATTGACTGGAGCCACTGATATTCGTGCAAGTGAGTTGAAAGAGAAACACTGATTTTCACTTTCTTGTTCAGCATACATATGGAAGTTTATCACTACATATTTCAGTCTGAAATCTCAGGTTTCAAAATTTGTTCGGGGTTTAAAAACTATTCCTAGCTTGCTGAGTTTTAGGAGTTTGTAATACAGCACAGCCAATCTTCAGCAAAGATAGTACAATTTAGTTTTGAACCTAATAGTTTTAATTCTGAAAAAAAATTAATGAATGTAGTTAACGGTGGGATAAAGAGAGTGGTGGGTTGCTTTCACCTGAAATAACACATTTTAAAAGTATAACCCATAGGGAATTTTTCACCGAATAGTTTTCGAGAAAACTTTGTTTGAAAAGAATAATTTGGATCTTTACTCTTGAAAAGTTTCCAAATTTCTAACTTTTTCTTTTAAGGTTACACTCAAAAAAAGTGCTCTTACCTTTAAGAGCATCTTGCCAAGCTTCTTCACTCCACCTTTAAGAATTTGAACCTATGGTCTTTGATTTGAACTTGACACAACAACATCTTCCTTTGTTTCTGAAAAATGAAAAAAAAAATTCCAGCCCAAACAAATGGTCAATTTGTCTCATCCATTCTTGATCCTGGAGATATAGCGATCCTCGAGTCACCAAAATTCAACGCAACAAAATCGCTCAACGTTCTACTGTTCCAATACTTCCGTCCATCTCAGATGACAACAATCCGTCTATGTTTAGGTACTATTCTCAATTTTATATTCCTTTTATGATATTTTTCCAGGATCGAGATACACTAATCCAATGCGTACAGTATCTTCGTTCACACAATGTCCATCAATTCTTCGATCCGTAACATCGAAGAATGCTTATCGATGGAACACAGTTCATGTTCAAATACCGCCTGGTACAACACACGTAAGTGAAAAAACTTGTATTTGAATGAAATTTGTTATTTTCAGTTCTATTTGGTTGCTCATAACAGCGAAAGAGCTGAACAACGAGCTGCGATGGCAATTGATAACATGCGAGTAGCAATTTGTGATACTCGTGGATTTGCGCCAGATTATATCGACGAAACGACCGATTTCCAGAACTTTATGCAACTACAGTAATCTCATTTTTTAATTTATTATTTATATTTCAAACTAACAGCGAAAGCTTTATCTGTTCGAAAGGGTGAAATCGTATTTTTATTCAAAAATCTTCGGTACATTGAATCAATGATCTATTTATTTTGTTTTTCAATTATTTATTGTATTCATTATTATTACGAACTTTTTGACAACTTTCTAGTCAATTTGAACCAGTATCAGTTCCATCTCAGTTCGTCTTTCTGTCTATTTATTGCTCTAATTTCAATGAAAATGTTTATTTTATGTAATTTTGTTTGTCTTTCATGATTTTTTGCTATGATAAATATTTATTTTAATACCCAGTGTTGTTTTTCATTTGCTTCAATTTTTATTTTTCTCGATATACCTGAATGCAAGACCAAAACACGATGGAGCTCGCAAAATTTTCTTAAGGGATGTAATTTTCATCAAAAACAGATGAAGGCGTTTGATTTTTGGTTGAAAATCCATTGAGAAATTTCAAAGGTAACTATTATTTGATGAATATGTTGTGTCCACAAAGATTTTTCCATATAAGATCAAGTTTAGCAGAATTTGCTGTTATCTCAACAAGAGTAGGAAAATCAAACCGCCACACATCTTCATTTTTGTCTAAAATTCTTAATTTTGTATATTGTTTCAAAAAATACCATTGAAAATGGATGAAAAAACTAATAATCGGTTGATTATACGTTTTTTTATAAATTATATTTTTCGGATGAGACGAAATTCAAAATATTATTCACATCCATTGGAAAAAAAAAACCTCACAATATTTGTAGAAAAACAAATTTTCTCTATAAAAAATAGTGTGATTCTATTTGTGAATAATGTTAGCAGTATATATTTCATATTCATTGATAAATCCACATAACATCCTTCTTGTTACTTGTTCAAAAACAATCAAAAACCAATAATTGACCGCCACCACGAAAAAACATATACACACATTGAAAGACGCATACACACATACAAACACACACAACAAAACATGTTTATCGATCAGACGGCCATGCACTCGCCCCTGTCGTCATTGCAGTTTGTTCGCTCTATTGAGAAAAGGGTCTCACAGCGTCTTGCGAACGAATGGCCTTTGTTGGTCTTTATTCAACCTCTAATCGTTGATTCTCTGTCTACTCGTACCGTTGGTGAACCGTTAGCATGCATTCAATCATTTCCGTTGTCATTTCACTTTTTCATACATCTTGCGCATACATTTGCTCGCTTGTTCGCATATTATTTGCTCTTATATTATGTTTATTTATATAATATTTTGATTTTTTGCAGGATAATGGCCCCTAGTCAAAGAGATGCGGATAATGAAGCCGCCTATGGTTTCGTTTACGGAGTCTCCGGACCTGGTGAGTAGCTTAGTATTTTTTTAAAAATACGTAAACAATGATTTTTCAGTCGTAACTGCTGAAAAGATGGCCGGATCTGCTATGTACGAATTGGTTCGTGTCGGTCACCAAGAACTTGTCGGAGAAATTATTCGTCTTGAAGGAGATTTCGCCACCATTCAAGTATACGAGGAAACATGTAAGAAAATATTTTTGGGCGTTTTGACATATGTTCAACTATAAATTTCAGCTGCCGTCACTATCGGAGATCCAGTACTCAGAACTGGAAAACCACTTTCCGTTGAGTTGGGACCAGGTATTATGGGTTCGATTTTCGACGGAATTCAACGTCCATTGAAGGATATCGCTGATATGACTCAATCCATCTACATTCCAAAAGGTTTGTGATATTTAGGAAAATTCGTGAAAACAGAGTAATAAATGGAATGTATTTCAGGAGTTTCCACCAAGGCTCTTTCCCGTGAAGCTCGTTGGGACTACAAAGTGTCGAAAGACCTCAGAGTTGGAGCTCACGTCACCGGAGGAGACGAGCTCGGAACAGTTGACGAGAACTTGCTCATCAAGCACAAGATTCTCCTTCCACCAAATGCTTGCGGAACAGTCACATTCGCTGCTCCATCTGGACAATATACCGTAGAAGATGTTCTTCTTGAAGTCGAATTTGCTGGACAAAAGCAAAAGTACTCTATGCTCCAAGTTTGGCCAGTCCGTAGCCCACGTCCATGTGCTGAAAAGGTTGGTTTTGGTTGCTGTTGAGAGGAATGTTGACCTAAAATACGAAATTTCAGCTCGCCGCCAACAACCCGCTTCTCTGCGGTCAACGTGTTTTGGACGCCTTGTTCCCATGTGTCCAAGGAGGAACCACTGCTATTCCAGGAGCTTTCGGATGTGGAAAGACTGTCATTTCCCAATCTCTCTCCAAATACTCCAACTCTGATGCTATTATCTACGTAGGATGCGGAGAACGTGGAAACGAAATGTCTGAAGTACTCCGTGATTTCCCAGAACTTACCATGGAAGTTGAAGGTGTCACCACATCCATCATGAAGCGTACCGCTCTTGTTGCCAACACTTCAAACATGCCTGTAGCTGCTCGTGAAGCTTCCATCTACACTGGTATTACCCTCGCCGAATACTTCCGTGACATGGGTCTCAACGTTGCTATGATGGCCGACTCCACTTCCCGATGGGCCGAAGCTCTTCGTGAGATTTCTGGACGTCTCGGAGAAATGCCTGCCGATTCCGGTTACCCAGCCTACCTCGCTGCCCGTCTCGCTTCCTTCTACGAACGTGCCGGTAAAGTCAAGTGCCTCGGAAACCCAGAGCGTGAAGGATCAGTCACCATTGTCGGAGCGTAAGTTTTTCATATAACAAATAGGAACTGAATTAACATGTGTTTTGTTTTTCAGCGTATCCCCACCAGGAGGAGATTTCGCCGATCCAGTTACTTCCGCTACTCTTGGTATTGTCCAAGTGTTCTGGGGATTGGACAAGAAACTTGCCCAAAGAAAGCATTTCCCATCCATCAACTGGCTTATCTCATACAGGTAAAATTTTTATACAGGACAGAACAGGATATGAATAGGAAAAAAGTATGACTTAAAACGCGCTGAATTGCTGAATTGGCACATCGTTTTCATAGCGATGATTGTCATCATTGTTGGCTTGATTTGGCATCCCATAGCTTCTTCCGAAATTCGCCTCATCTTCTTTTCCCTTGATGACGCGAACTACACCAGCCAGGCATACACACTGAAAACTACTTTTAATTTAGAATTAGAAAAATAGCAGCTTACCCGTTGTCTGTTGCCATGCATATAATCAATGTATTTGATCCAGCCACAGTCCAATGCAAAACATACACAACCTAGGAATGCAGAACATGATAAGATGATAATTGAACCGATAGTGATTGCCATAGTTCGCCAACTCATTTCGGTCTAGGATAGTTAATTATATAGATAAGGGGTTGATAAATTACAAACAAACTACATACCTGGAAGAATACCAATGCTATGATCAAAAATGAGTGCATAAACTGGAATAGGATCACTAATGCCAAAACTACTAGATTGAACACAGCCGAATCTAATATTTCACATTTTATAGTGAAGATGAAGAATACCATTGAGAAAAACCAAATCATACATATCACTAGATATACCAGTGTTGAGATTCTAATAACTTCCAACCAATCAAATTCGACACCCTGGGAATTCTCAACGGTATTTCATTCATAAATAAATCAGGCTTACCGCAATTATAACATTTGTCATTGGAACCTGTTCAATTCCAAACGTAGAATTAGTATCATCATCGTCATCATCACCTAGAAGTTTGTCGATGAATTGGGAAACCATATCATCTGGTGGTTGCGTCACTGGTCTTATAGTTTCCACCTGTAATTTTAATTGTTGAATCATCGATCAGATATTTTTTCAAAACAAAATTACCTCTTCTTTTTTCACTCGATTATGTGAGATTGTCTGGTTTAGAAAATCCAAAGATCTATTAGCTGACGATACTAATGTGTCACTATCATCAAATGGAGTGGTAGTTTCCTCATTTGTAATGTTAGGTAGCAATGAAACGGATGGTGTTGTTAGCTCTAGTATTGGTGGTGGTGGAGATGAAGACGGTTGATCATCACCACTTTCCTCACCAACTTCATAACGAATATTGTGTGTATAGAGATGATGCACTGGTTCAAGAATTGTCGAGTTCTCATTCCATTGCATGTACTCATATCCTCCAACGTGGTAGAAGAAAAACATAGCCGTTATACAACTGACAATTAGTAAACCGAATTGTAGGAATAGACTAGCGAGACCAGTAGATTTTGGCTTTATAAAACATGTTTTTGGCAAACTTTCGAGTCCTCGTCTTTGTGGTATATTAGTGTTCAAATCTGCTGGACCAAGATAAGGTCCACCAAGAGAAGGGCGATCATTCATTTCTGTAGTGGTTGTATCGACAAATCTTTGTAATCGATATTTTTCGATAAAATCCTCACTCGATAACCTTCTCGCAGTAGTAGTTGTCGAGGTAGTCAGATAGCTGATTTCTTGATCAATAGGAGAAGTAGGAATATAAGAACTGCTTAGAATTTGAGTATGCTTTACACCTTTGTCAAATATAATTGGAATAATATTTTGGCATGTGTTGACGTTGAAAATGTGACGACGCGGCAATTCTGATTAGAACAATACACATAAAATGTGCAAATGTGGATTAAAAAAATGAAAACGAAACGAAAGCCAATTTTGAATGAAAGTAGAGTGAGAGCGGCTGAAAAATATGAAATGAGAGGAAGAAGGGGGGAAGAAGGAGGAAAGAACTCTCCTTTTTTCGGGCCGCGCGAGCATGCGAGCAAGCGAATAAAAGCAATCATGGCTAGCTCTTGTTGCCTAGGTGATGTGCGCGAAATAGTGTACATTAGAGGTTTTGTTGTTTAGCGTCGATGATTCATTAGTGAATGGAACAAAATGAAATCTAACAAAAAGGAATAACAAACAAGAATTTTGATTTTTTTTTCATTTCAGTAAGTACATGAGAGCGCTCGAGGACTTCTACGAGAAGAGCTACCCAGAATTCGTCTCACTCCGTACCAAGTGTAAGGAAATTCTTCAGGTATATTATTAAGTCGCATGTAAATGGAAATTTATAGTAAAATAATTATAGGAAGAAGAGGATTTGTCTGAAATCGTACAACTTGTCGGAAAAGCTTCGCTCGCCGAATCGGATAAGATTACTCTCGAAGTTGCCAAGATCATCAAAGACGACTTCCTCCAACAAAACGGTTACACTCCATACGATCGTTTCTGCCCATTCTACAAGACTGTTGGTATGCTCAAGAACATGATTGCTTTCTATGACTTGGCTCGTCATTCGATCGAAACTACCGCTCAATCGGAGAACAAGGTCACATGGGCTATTATCAAGGATCATATGGGAGATCTTTTGTATCAACTTTCATCCATGAAATTCAAGGTATAATTAGAATAATTTGAGGCTTAAGTGTAATTTATAATTTTGCAGGACCCCGTTGCTGATGGTGAAGCTAAGATCAAGAAGGATTACGATGATTTGTTGGAAGCCATGCAAAATGCTTTCAGAAACCTCGAAGACTAAATTCTAACCCTTTTGCGAAATTGTTGTGATAGTTTTAGTATTTTTCAACCCTTTATGTGTCACTTCTTTCCATTTATTTTTGTTCTATATTATTTTCTTCCTTTGACACGTTTCAGCTTTCAAATTGCTGAAAACTGTCAACCATCTCTCCAATTCACTCTCTCTCTCTCATCCCCGTCTCTTGAATACATTCCTGAACAATAGATTACTATTTTGTGATAACCAATTCTCCCCCCAAAACATTATTCTATTCTAGCTATATAGATGAAGAAGAATTGTCAGTAAATACTTATGTAGAGCCTTATTACTTTTTTGAATGAATGACAAAAGTTGTAATTACACTATATATTTTATTATTGAATATACGATAAATATGTATTATGATCGAGTTATTCTCACAACAATTGTTTTTCATAGTCGCACCTGTCTGAAATGAATGAGATCAAACAATGTTGTTGTGTTCAGGCGGTTGTCATGGTACTGTCTCAAAAACACGATACTCATTCGAGCTTTGAGGGAATTACTAAAGCGAAAAACAAAATCGAATTATTAATCACTACCTTTGCACTTGAACAATCAGAAACCAAGGTTGACTAGTATTTTTTATGTGATATTGTGGTTTTGGCCTTTTGAGCACTTGGGTGTAAACAATTATTATTGAGAAAAATCATAAAGATGAATGTGTACTAAAATTACGGGTTTTTTTAGGTGATTGAATGAACCTCAAAAAAGTCCTTCTGGTATTAATTTGTTAGTTTGAAAAGGATGTTTCTCAATAAATGTAAAAAAAAAACAAAGAAAAGTTGAAAATAATGAGCTTTTCTTCATGGCTTTTCAATTTCTTCAATTTTCATCGTTTTAATATGGGGTAAAAGAAATCGGTATGTTGCTTTTAAAAGAAAAACTATATTTTCAAAGGTATAACGCTCGAAGGATTTTTTAGCGAAAAGTTTACTTGAAAAAGAAATTCGGAAACTATCCACGTATAGCACACGTTAAAAGTTTCCAAACTTTTAACTTTTTAACATTTTTTTCTCGAACTCCAAATTTTCAGTAAAAAATCCTTCGACGGTTGTAGCTAAAAAATGTGATATTTCTTTTAAAATCATCTTGACAACTCCCCGTACCCCACCTTTAACCATTTACTCCGTTTTTGCATGACACTGTGATTTTTTTCAGTTTATGGTGAACTTGCTTATCATTCTAAGTCACGCTGTCAATGAATTGTTACACAACGAACATTTCTTGCCAACATGTATAGTTCAGCACCACTTCCTCAGTTTGTTTTCTCATCGCTATGCAGTCTAGCATATGAATATCCTTGGCCATAGAACTTAAAGTATCATTTCACATGAATATGTGTACTTTTTCGTGTTAATCCCTCATCAAAACAAGTAATTGTTCACATTTCACACGCTATACTATTTTTGTATTCGGAATAAAATAAGAAAAAAACAAAATATAAAGCTTCAAAGTTTATAATACAAAGAAACAAATTCATATTTGATAGCCCTGCAGAGTGTCAAAAAATAGAATCACAACTGTATGTTAAAATGAGTTAAAGTGGCTACCCGTTAGAAAAAAAGGTTCAAACGTAAAAAATAAATCCACAAAATTAGAAAACGCGTAAAGCTCGACTAGTTCCACCATTCTTCCAATCATTATCCATATCCTGTTTGACAACAGCTCGACACATTGGACATGTCTTGTTTCGATCCAACCATGTCTCAATGCAAGTTTTACAGAAGATATGTTCGCAATCTAATTGGATTGCTTGTTGCATTTCTTCATGGCATACTGTACAAACTTGTCCTTCATGTTCATATTTCTTCAATGCTTTGCCGAATGAGCTTTCCAAGAACAAGAATCGCATTGTTTTCCGAACATTGATTGAGTATTGTAGTGCTTCATGAACTTTCAAGCATAAGTATGTGAAAGCCAATGTGGAGTAGAAAATCGTGCTCTCGCTACTATACAAAAAATATCTGAACCATGGTCCAAATGACAAAGCACATCGATAAAGTTGTGAACAATATTCGATAAATTGAAGTAGACGACGTTTTTGTGGAGCACCGATAGCAGGTGTAGGACTGATGATTAGCTGCAAAATAATGTTCGAGATACTTTGTACGATGGTTGGAAATAGTCTTATCTTTATTGCCAACTATGTAAAGTAGGACACTAAAAGTGTCAAACTGTCAAGTTTTGATTAATCGGATGTTTCCTTGGTGGGCTGATTGACATCTACTCTCAAACTTCACGACTATGACTATGTACAAGGAAAAAAAAACTATTCTCAAAAAAATCGCAAAGTGCGTTTTTTAGACCTTGACTTTTGATATTTTTTCTTTATTATTGAACGGGTAAAGGAAAAGAATGGACAATCAATGGTAATTTTTCGAACAGCCACAAGCCGCTCAAAAACTGTTTTTGAAAATGATGAAGTTTTTAAATAAAAATCTTCCTGGAGTAGTTTCACACGTAAAACTCATTATTAACATCAAGCAACTTGCAAAACTCTATTTCCTTGGAAACACCTCAATATTAATCAATACAACGTGTACAGATTGTTGAAAAATTAAACCCATGTTCTGTTAGAACTTTTCAGAACTTTAGCTGTGACAAGTTTCTTGTTATTATTTATACCTATCGCAATTTTCTACCTGTTCATTAAAATCCGACAGGTGGTGTCTGAATAAGAAATGTCGTTTCGTTTATGCCACGTCTTTTCTCACGTTCTTCATAATGGATATTAAAGAATTTGTTTTCATCTGCTTATTTGGTTAAGTGGTAACGCGTTGGGTCACCATGTGATAAGGCCTTTTACATCTCGAGTTCGAACCCCCATTTCGTTTTTTTTTCCGTTTTGCCTATATCCTATAGGTACCCTTTTCGAAAAAATGTCCGTTCGAGGAAAATGTCGAAAAAATGTCCCAAAAAAAGAAGGCGAGTAGAAAATAAGAAAAATGAAAACGTGGGGACCTTAATGAAAAAGATCAAAAAGGTGGGTTGAAACCTATCAATCTGTTCGGAATTTTAGGGTGAACATGAATATGATATAATAAAATTGGGAAAAAGCAAAATGTTCAAGAAAGCCGTCCGAAACTTTGCCGGAAACTTTCAAAGTTTTTTGAAATTTAAAATGAAGGTGAAGTCCAAATATCAATCTCTAACATTAAATGGATAAGTATTTCTCCAAAATCCCAGAACGCCCAAACCTTGCAAACATTAAAAGAGAACGAATGGGCAAGTTTTATTCAAAAGTGTCTTCCGTATCTCGGCAAAGTGGTAAAAATGTTGACCGAAAAATTTAAAAAATTGTTACAAAGAGTATTCCCCAAAAGTGTTTTTTACAATCTACCTTATAACTGACAATGTGAGCATAACGAGAATCTCATGAACTTTTTCAAATGTTTGGTAGTGCTTTAAAGTAAGGATTGTGAGAACAAATAAAAAGATAAACGTTTCATAGGATTTTTCTGCTGAAATATTATTAAATATGGAGTTCTAAAATGATACTTTGCAATTTTGAAAAAAAAATCCAGCTAAAAACCCATTTTTCCGAACCAATGCTCTCGGTTTTACTGGAAGAAAATAGCGATGTAAGAAGGGAAGCCCACATGTGTACAAACTGTTCTATTGAATGTCACTTTTTCCCACACCAATTACTTTACAAGATAAGGCTTAGTGAACGCAACAGACAATGTTTTTTGTGCGGGTTTTCAAAAAAAAAAAACAAAAAAAACAACAACCCATCTTTCTGCGTCTCTTCTATTCCCCACATCCAATTTCAATTTCGTTTCATTCCAAAAATCTTCTGTGTGTGACAGTGAATACTGTAGGTTCGATCAAACTTATATCGCAATGAAAAAGTTCAAGATTAGAGAGCGTCCAAAAAAGAACTATTCAGAAATAATAGAGAGAAGAGATGGGATGATCATAAAATTATTGTTTCAGTTTCAAAAATCACTAATACGAATTCATTCGTGAACGTATCAATAGAGGACCGCAGGTCCGCCACGCGTGTCGAAGCCACGCCACGCTGGGGCTCAACGAGCCCTAGTCATGGTTCCATTAGTTATGCCAAGATAGCGTTTTCCTGTTACAAACTTACCAAAAGTTTTGGCATGATTGTGAGGAGTTTGAAAATGGTATCAATAACAACAACTCCATACATAGTAGACAGCATCGAAGCAGATGCGAACTCGCTTGACATGAAGTATCCAATGTTCAATCCAAACACGTTTGCCAATCCAAAGTCTTCTAGTTCATAGTAGTACAAGATCAAGCAAATTGTGGTGAAGTGGAAAAGAGTGTACCCGATTTGAAGGATTTTCTCAGGCATTCCTAGAAAAATTGAATCTCAAATGATACATTATATAAGTATCATATTTACCTTCAGATGTAAGCCGTGTCACATTGTAGTCGGCTTGAAGGAAGTGAACGAATAATACAATGAGAACAATGATATCTACCACGTGGTCCGCCATCAGTTTGATTGCAAATAGGCACAGGAATAGGAATATGTTTTGAAAAAAGTTGACTACGTTGATATACTGAAAGAGAAGTCGATTAATGTTTTGAAAAAGAGAGAGAGAGAAAAATAATGAACAACCGCTCACCGTTTGCCCTTCTCTCACAATGTCTAATCGCATTCGCATCTGCTCATACCCACGTACTGTAAAAAAAAAAACTGTATTGATAAAGAAACCTTTTTTTGTTGTTTTACAATGATCTTGCTGTTGATTGTTGACGTTTTCATTGTCTGTGCCACTCTGTAATAATCTCTGCCGCTCCTCCGAACTGTCATGTGCTGAAAATTGTTATGAACGTCGCCGCACTGTTTTTTTCTGTCCCTTTTATGACTGATAACATCGAAAAGAAAAGGAAGAATAGAATTCGATTAGATGTTCAGGCGGATTATAAAAACGTGCTAAATTTGGAAATTTTGAAATTATCAGTAACATCTATTTTTGCAATGTGTTCCCAAATGCAAGATTACAAATGTAAAATTACACATTAATCCCTTTACAAAAAATTAAAAACAATTTTTGTGTTTGAAACAAGTCAAATTATGAAATTCAGAATATTTTCGTCAAGTGTTGCTTTTTCGATGAGGCTTCGAAGTTCACCATTTTTCACTATGAATCATACTTTGAAAAAGAATTAAAAAAAAATACTGTTGCAAAAATTTCATTGTTATGAAAGTACCGTAGTTTCAGTATAATTACTAGAACGTTCAAAAAAAGAAAAACTAAGTCTGTTAATCAAAACTGAGAAAATTCACCTGCATGCAACAAAAATTATTGTCAATTTGTAGAACGCTTGTTACCAGTTAGCGATCATCTTTTGAAATTAAGTTCTACTTCAACGTATGTTAATAAATTTTATTTTATTCAGTATGATACGAAGGTTTTGCTTCAAATTAATCACCATTTTTGAAAAAAAATTCTAAGATGATTTTCCAACGTGATTGTGTCGGTTACTGACGTATGTTTCTTGAACAATTGAATTTCCTTAAAATAGGAACTTTCCTTTATTGCGAAATAGTAACTCAGAAACACTGCAAAATTGGAGAATTGAAACAAAGTGTACCACAATGTTCAAGAAAGGAAAATTCGTACCCAAAAAATTCTGTTTAGGGAGATTTAGATTTATATGAGAAAAACTGTTACTAGAAATCCATCAACATACCGAGGTATTTAAAAACCATGAATATAACAAACAATGGTTAAAGGACAGAAAAAAAACTGAATTTCTGTGATTTTGTTTCTCTGATTTCAAAGACAGGTGAAAAAACTTGATCTCCCACGATTTCTATACGCTCACCATTTTTTTACAGACTGGTTATACATGTTCCGGGGTTCAAAAATTATTTTCTCTACCTCACACCTGAAAGCTGAAAAAATTCAATTCTGCGAACTCAGAGATGAAAATACCCATTATGAAATCTTAGACGATAAGACAAGAACAGAACTTATTATATACTAAAACCTTCTGAATTAGGAAACAACTAAATTTTTAAAAAGTATACTTAACTTTGTTTGAAAAATGAAAGCAATTTCAAGCTTTAATAACAGTCTGAAGAACTCTCTAATTTTGCCGGGACTTCTTTGAAGTAAACTTTTACTTGCTTAAACTTGCTTTTTTTTACGCGGTTCCCCTGAATAAATATATATATATATATATATACAATTTATTTTCAACACCCTTCCCTTACAAATTCGACCCCAGAACTCACATTCTGTTGTCGGTTGGCTTTCTTGGCTGGTTGACGTTCTATTCTGTAATGAAAACAATGCATTAAAAATAAGACAATAAAAATCTGTTTTTTTTATCATTCACTCTCACACTACTGTATAATCTTAATTTCAAAACAAATAATATTATTATCACTCATCTAAACAAACAGCTGAAAATTACCATAAAACTGTTGATATTGAACATAGGCGATATACCATTTACTTCAACTATTCCCACAAAATTAGAAACTGTGAAATTTTGAAAAACATCAAAGCAATTTCTTAGAATACATGTAGATATATATGAAGCCATCCAACCGATACTGATGATTGCGGCAAAAAATATATTATCAACTCCGAAAAATAAGGGAGCTTGAGCGGAATGCGAAAATGCTCGAGATCGTTGAGGTTCCGTCATTTGGCAACAAAAATTTCGAATGATTCAAATTTTAGTTGCGGTAATGAATTATTGCTTATCAAATTGATAAGAAATGATTTGTATGCTCTCAAAAATTCAATTTTGAAACTAATCAATAATATTTTACGTCATTCAATCAGCTTGTCAACATGTGTGTTCTAGGTACAATAACAGAACTTTTCAAAAGAATGAAAATCGATAAAAAACAACTTACACCAAATAGAAGGTCATTCATTCGATTTTGATAATCACTAAACGTTGATAAAGTTGGTGTAGTTGTTGGTGATCCATTTTGCAGGTCTTGTGGATCCATTTTATCTTCAAAAAATAATGATTACGAAAGAGTTTATGAAACAAAAAGAAAAAAGAGAGGAAAAATGAAAAATAAAAATAGAGATTCTGGCAGGGACGCAATGTTCGATAGAGCGCGTTTTCTGCACTCTTCACTCAAAAAAAGGAAAGAAAAAGGATATTCGCATGCTTTTCTTTGTTGCGAAAAATATCGATTGTGCAAATAAATAACTTAAAAGAAAAAGTAGTTAGCAATTAGAAAAGCGTGAAATAAAATTTGAAAAAAAAAAGATTTTTTTTTACTATATAAAAAAAATTATACTTTATAAAACCAAAACATATTATTAGTAAAGAATTTAGATGTTTTAAAATGATTGAATGAATAATCCGGATTGGAAATTTGAAAAAAAAACAAAAACATTATGTTCAAACATCAAATTTCTAAAATGTTGCCAGTCGAAAAAATGACAGTTCATGAAAATTTGTCATATTTTATAATATGTATATATAAGTTTGAAAAAAAACGTTTTTCTATTACCAGTTTTCTTTTGTTTGATTTTATTGTTTCCTGTAATGCTTAATTTCAAAGTTTTCATGAAATTGAACCGATTGGAAATATTTGATCACAAAATTTTAAATCTGATTTTTTATTGTTTTTTTTTTGAAAAATATCATTTGAAACTATTTGAACATATTTATGAGAGCAATTGAACAATATGTATTGTATAGTATAGGCTATAGTTTGAAGGGAGTGATTTTAATTGAAAAAAAAAGAAGCTTGACTGTTTTGTTATTTTAACAAGATACAAGATTGGTGTACAAAGAAGGTCACTATATGAAACGTTCACATTTTATATTAATTGAATAACCGAAAATGGATTTTTAAAATTTTTCAAGGCACCGGAGAAAAAAACGTGGTCATGCATCGTTAATCAGGAGCTTTAAATTAGCACATGTTTTGTCGAGAAAAACTCGGAAGGGAAAAAGTAAAACTTCCTTTTAGAATAAAATGAAAAATGTATACGAGGTCTAGATATTGAATGACGTCATTGTGAAAAAGTGGAAATAAAACAACTCTATTTTTGTTAATTTATTGACTAAAGTCACTTTTCAATTATGTTCGAGCTTTCCAAGAAACTGCTGAGCAGGAAAAATTGAACTATCTTCTAATAAGTATGTAAAAAATTATCTATCGGTAAATGACGTTTTTTGCTGGTAAATTGTGAAATTCTAAAATTGAATTTTGATCCCATAAAAAATTTCGCAACTTTGCATAACTTCTTCATGTTTCCATGGATACCAGAGTAAACATCTGTTTCGAAAATTACAAAATTTTTATTCTTAAAAATGAATATGTACAAGTCACAATAAGTTAAGATCACCAAAAAATTATACAAACATGAAGGACATTAATAATAAAATCGATAAGACAAATTTTATTGGGAAAAAAATAGAATCACTGGGTTCAATAGGCGTTTATAAATGTAGTTCAATGAACCTGAGAACATGGCACACATATTTCTTGATAAAACTATAAAAAATTAATAATAATGTCTTTTTCTGTGTTGATTTATTCTCAATGCTTGTGGTAAATCATGTTGACGTAATGCATCTCGGGTCAAACCTGCCGGTTCTCGTCTTGTTGGCCGTTCAACATATACCTGAATCGTATCTTTTGTTCGTATCATCACCACTTTTATTTTCAATGCTATGTATATATCAGATTGAAAAATCTGTAGACAAAGTGAAAGACAAAAGAAAAAAAGTGTGTTGTTTTTTGTGTACTTATAACTTACGATTCGAATTTCTTTTTCTCGAACAAAAACAAAATATAGAGCGAAAATAATTGATAGAAGTTGACATATAACAACGGCGAAGAAGACGACCAGAGTGACTGAGAATCCAATTCGAAGAGCAATCATTATTCTGAAATTTAGTTGATGAGCTTGTTTAACTGCCTGCATAAGGTACTGATTAAATTCTGGTGTTTAGATCAACAATCTTCATAAAAGCTATTTTTTTAAAGATCATTTTTTAGGGTTTTTGAAGAACCACCTTTAAAGTACATGAATAAGAGTAGTGAACACTATTCAACATTATTCAAGTTTGAATCAACTGCCTCTTACAAAAAACCCTATCGAAAAATGCCAGGCACTTCGGCAAGAAAAGCTTTATCGATTTTACTAAATATAAATTGCTGATTCCTTGTAATCAAAGTAATGAAGCTATCCATAATAAGAAGTATCAACCAAGGTAAACAAAATATTACCAGTTTGCAAAACAGTTTGATTTGGAAGGTTTGTTGTCCAATTTTCCCAAGAAATCTTTTTGATTGTGACTTTTTTCGAATTCACAATACAAAAACTAGGCAAAATTATATTTTTAAATTTTTTGATTAAATATACCTGTAATGACAACCATCGCATCGTATATCACAGGACCTCGGAATGTCCTGTCGAAAAACGCGAAAATCAGAACAACCAGCATTTCCTGAAAATATTTGTATTTCTTTTCGAGCTTTCAATTTTCTCTCTCACCACAACATCTGAAAGTTGTTTGAAGTTTGTCTAACGCTTCTTGAACAATTCCCGGTCCTTGATAGTAATGTTGTACCATGTAATTAAGAGCATCCGACAGCTCAACGTCGATTCCGTCTTTTTTATAAATCAGAAATACTCCGCAACTGATTGTTGCTACAAATAACAAGAATACTAGAATAGCATAAATAATCAAAAATAGCCGAGATCGCCCGCTGATTCCACAACAACCTAGCATTGCTACAACAATCATAACACATCCCATAACTATAATGATGTAGGAGAAGGCAAATAACGTCGGAGCTTCCCAGAAAGCATCTTCAACTGCTTGTCGGTACCTAAACAATTTATGAATACATGTGAAATGAAAATTCTGGATACCTTTCACTAATGAAATTTCTAAATCGACTATCTGTTCTGAGCCAAACACCCATTGCTAATAACAATCCACCAACAACAAGAAAAACTATATTGGCTGTGAATATACCATATTTCGTCCAAGCAATACATCCATTATCTGATTTCGATTCACGAGTACTGAAAAATAATTTTAAATTAAAAAAGTTATGGAAAACTCACTTTTCTGTTTCAGTTGAATAAGTATACATATCTGTGGATGATGGCGCATATCGATAGAATTCTAAAAAAAAAAACTGGAGTTTAATTTCAAAAAAAGAATCTAGTGAAGCCCGAAAAAGTACACTATTTGAAATCTTTTTTTGGTAAATTATTATTGCCTAATACAATCGTTTTCACAAATGCTTCAAAATTTCAATTTATCACAAATTTCTCGTAAAGTCAACTCACTTTCTTTCCGTTTCTCATAATTTGGTGGAACTGGTGAATAAACTCTCGATGTACCTTCATTTTGTTCATAATACCTTGTTGGCATCTGCAATAACAAAAATCAATAGTGAAACAATCGATAAGAAAACGTAGAAAAATAATGAATAGTAAAAATATATAATATCGATGACTCATGGAAGAAAAGACAGGAAAACGTAAGGGAGGTTTCCGACTATGCAAATATTACAAGACGAGACGAGACGAGCAAGCAAGCCAACGACCTCACCGGTGAAAAAAAGAAGAAAATAGTGGGAGAAAAGAGCGCTGCAAGCACCAATGCATGACCGTGTTTGCACTCTTTTTCATTATACAACATATGTGTTGTTGTTTTGTTTGACTTGTTGTTTCGAATTAGCTATTCTCTATGTATATTTTTGAATATTATTCAAAATATTACAAGTTTTTGTGGTTCAGCATTACCAAATATTAACTTTATTTCAATGTTATATCTTGTAATAAGGTAGTTGACGATCAACTATCTTAAATGTACATAGCTTAAAGGTGTACATAGCTTAAACGTTTTGTTAATCAAAATGACACAGTTCACAATAATATTTTTAAACTCCTCTAAAATTGTTGATTTTCATCCATAAATTTTGCTATATATAACAAAACTCTGAAACCCTTATTCTACTCATGAATTTATTCGTTTTTCAAAAAAAGAAACTACAATACAGGAAGAAAAGAACTAAAAGAATAATTAGTGTTTTACCGGGCATACACTTTGTTTAGGAACCGTTGAAGTACTAAATGGCTAATTCTTTCCATCAAAAACATTAAAGAGATCTCAAAAAAGCTTTCTGGAGAGAAAGAAGAAAAAGATACAATTATTTCGAGAAAAATAATCACAAAAATTATCAGAAACCGGTCACTAAAACGGGGGGTTTTTCTTGGGATACAGAACTTTTGCCAAACGATGGATTTCAAGACAAACTGAGCAGTCTAGTCAAGATAATATGGAGAATTGAAAAAAAAAACATGGAAAATGAATATAAGTGAGTTCCTTGGAGGGTACAATAAAAAAATATAGGGTATATAAATATCAGACATTGATTATCCAAAAAACAATACAAAAACATCTTATGTACAACAGTCAAATTAATTTCTCGAACTTGATGTTCCATTTCCATTTGTTGTTGGAGTGAATGGGTCGACTTCTGATACAGAAACCGATGATTCGTTGATCCTATTGTAGGATTGTTCATTTTTCAGCATGAGTGTTGTTGAGTGTGTTGTATTCAAACATTTCGAGGCCTGTAAAAAATATTGAATAGTAATATTATAAACGAAGATTCTAACTGTACAATATTCATATATGCATAAAACTACGCTGAAAAAATGAAAAATTCTCTACAAATTAAGAACATTCCGATAGAACAAGACCCATTAAATTTTTCCTTGCTAACAAAGACAGTCTTACTTCAGTTTGACTTTGCATGTGTTCCGATTAAATTTTGAATGATTCGAAAGAGAATTTTTCACCTCGTCTGGCTAGTTAAAGGTCGACTGCGTTTTAACTTCCAAAAGAGGTGTGCATTTTCGCGTGTGTCTTAATGTTTTGCTTTCGTGTATGCACGAAACGTTTTTTCTTTTTTTTTTCTCCGAAAAACGTGTGTGCGGTAGAGCACGTTTTCCTCTGGTGACTAAGGTGCCTTTTTCTATGGTTCCCGTTTTTTACTGGCACGTCCACGCTAACCGTCAATTTTTTTCTCATACGGATTAATGATCAAATGAATGAAATGAAAAGGATAAGCAAAACTTGTAGTGAACGCGCAGTTGCCCTTTAAGGCATGGTTCTCAGGTTGTTTCTAAGGGATATGACAGTTATTTAGGAATTATCTGGGATAGACAACTTATTTTTTGGTGATGAAAACATCCCGCCTTTGTTTTTGCAAAGCTCATCACAAAAGTTTGGTTTTCAAAAATGTTTTTTTTTATTTGTGACATAGTTTTGAGCTTATGAATAAAAAATTTAGCAAGCTTAAATTAGGTTTCCTAAAAATATTTTTTTCCGAAAATTACTGTAAGAAGACTGTCTTAAGATCATGATGAATGTATATGGAAAAAGGAAAGTATATACATAATGATAGTTTGCTAATACATGCAAGGTTACCTGTAAAATATTTTTGACTTGTGCTATCTAAAAAGTTAGTATTGGAAAAATAGGAACATTCGAAAATCTACGAAAAATGAACAGAGAATTTGATAAATCTGCTTACCGCTGGAATATTTGCTTCGAATTTCCAGATTCTGAAGTAACGCAAAAATAGGATGATAAGAGTTGGAGCGATAGCCAACATGACCATTGTGACTGCGATATACATAGCCCATGTTGGATATTCGACGGGAAGTGCTCGACCCTAGAATAAAAAAAAAAAACATTGTTGTTTGAGCGGTTATTTTGAATATTTTTACCTTCTGAGCATCATAGGCAAAGTAGGTTGCAGAATTTTGGAAAAATTGTGCGACTGATGCAATGAACAAGATCAACATCATGAATGGGGTGGCGATTTTCCATGTGAATCTCCAATATATTCCTGGACGACTTCCGGTCATGTATTCAATGTCATCAGAGAAACGTTGTTCTTTGTAGACGTATGAAACAGCAATGATTTCAAGAAAAGCAACACACATCAAAGCATATGATCCAGCAAAACTGTCGAATAATGATACCCAATACTGTAATACATTTTGAATTCAGAAATTTCGGGACTCTAGAGTTTTCTCAAAATAGCTGTGTTTTTTTCTAGATACCTTCAAAATTTGAGAGTTATTTGTATTTCACAATCACACAGGTACCTTGAAGCACCCGAATTTAATTTTCTGAACTAAAATTAATGTTTTCACAAAGTCTTTGGATTGATTCAGTTATCTAGAACATACCTGTCCTGACTTTGATGCAAATGGCAAACCAACCAAAAACGCAGATAGGCATAAAATGAAAGTCATAACCGGTTTTCGAACAGTAATCAACTTTGAATCGTTCAACGAAGTGATAACTCCTTCCAATGTTCCGAACATTGAACCCAATCCAAGACTCAACAACATCAAAAAGAAAAGGATCGACCAAAACGGAGGAATTGGGAATTGCAAAATTGCTTCGGTGAAAACGACAAAAGCGAGACCAGTTCCTTCAGCTGCTTTAGAAATTGTATCAGCAAAGTTGCACATTTTCGAATAAGGAGCCATTCTTGTAAATTCACCGGTCCATTGCGCTTTGATATTAGTAAGAATTTCCTCGTCAGTGAATCGGTCGGTAACATTGGAAAGGTATGGGAAGACATTCGGATAGGTTTCTGTCAGTATTTGTTTTTCCCTAAAAGAATTATAATTGAAGTATTTTTATTTTCTTTAAAAAAAGTACTTACTCTTGAATACAAGTATGCATACTTCTCGTTGCCATGAAACCCAGAACACAGAAGATATTGACAGCCGTATAAATCGATGTGAAGATATTGACAAGTGCAAGACGACACGCATCTTTTTTACAGTCGTTTTTTAATGGATTGTAAGATCCGAAAGCGATCAATCCTCCAAAACCAAGACCCATTGAGTAGAAAATTTGGGTAGCAGCTTCCAACCAAACTGTCGGTTGCATCAACTTGGCGAGCTGAAAAAAACATTTTTTGAGCTCAGTTTTATGAGCGAAAAACTCACATCTGGGTGGAACATATGACTGATTCCTGCCATAGCTCCATCCAATGTTGCTGATCTGATCAAAAACATGAAAGTGACAATATACGGGAAGATCGCAGTAATATACATAACATTTCCTGAGCTTTTGATTCCTTTGTTCACACAGAGATAGATAAGAAGCCAAGCAGCGCCAAGTGACAACAAAATATGATAGTTGAATCCACCAAACTCGTTGATTGATTCAGTTGTTTCAAGAGCATCGTGATTCCAAAAGTATGAGGCTTCTCCTTGTTTTGCGCATTCTTCAATCTCTGTTCCATTTTCATTTTTCGGGCATTCACTCCATGGAAGTTCCAAAGTGAAAGACTTGAATAAATAGTACAAACACCATGTGACAATGACATTATAATACATTGCTACAAGGTACGAAACAATTGCAGCAGAAACACCAAGTCCTGTAAATTAGTTTTGATTTTAAATAAAAATCGATGTGGTACAAACCTCCCAAGTATGGATGGATGGCTGCCCAGACACCCATTGGTCCGGTTCGGAGTCGTTGACCAATTCCCAATTCAATGAGGAACAATGGAAGTCCACCGAGACCCATCATTATGATGTATGGAATTAGAAACGCGCCTGTAAATAATAAAAATTACTAGGATGAACAGACTGTGTGAATTTTGAATTTTAGAAAGTTTTAACTATATGAACGGATTATCAATTCCTTTCGAAGTAAATCTTCTAAGCTTCATTGTGATCTCATCCAACTCTGGGGTTGGAAAAGTTATCACTATGTCATGATTGTTTTGGTAAATGAAACATTTGAAATTTCTGAAATTGAAACGAAATTTCAAACTAAAAAAACCCCATGCTTCAAACTATCCTTTTCATTTCTCTTTTTTTTTAGTATATATATTTTTTTCTCATCTCCGATTAACCTAGTTGCTTTTTTATATTATACATATAACCGATAACGAAAAACAAAAACACGTTTGCTCGCTAATGTTTTGTTTCTTTTTCTCTTCTTCCAGATACTATAAATTATTTTTTCTTGCTTTTTTGATGCGACGAAAGAAATAAATAATATATAGCTATATGGCCTCCCACACAAACCTCCACCATTTTTCTGCAGTAAATAGGGGAATCGCCAAACATTTCCAAGTCCAACAGCATACGAGATAACACCCATGTAGAATTGGGTCTGAAAAATAACACTAACAGTTTTTCAGTGATTGTTGGACTGGATACCTTATTCGCCCACTCTTCTCGATCAACATTCTCTGGCTCCGAAACAAATTGGACTGCTCCTGATCCATTTCCCTACAAAAAGCGTCTTGTTCAAAAAGTTCATCAACCCCCGTTTCAATTTTTTTAACGAGAAAAAAGACTCCATCTCTCTTTGTAGGTGTCATCCACTTTTTGTTCGCTCATTCGATTACATTCATAGTACATCCACAGATGAGTCTTTTTTCCCGAGTTTCCATTTTTTGTGGGCCTAGGCAATCACGAGATTGGAGACGAAAACACATCAGGAAAAAAGAAAGACTTCTATGACGTCTTATAGCACTTCAGACAACAACGATTATTTTTTTTTTTTTTGGTTATTGTTTTCTTTGGAGAATGGGTAAATCAAAAAAAAAGCTAAAATAGTGATCATTGAAAAAAAACTATAAATGAATAAATTTTTTTTCAAAAAATGGTACATTGAATAGAAAAATTATGTTCTTGTCTAACAATTGAATTCCAACTCGGCGAGAAATCTGTTATTGATATGAAATTTTTTCAATCAAAACAAAAAAAAAATTTCTGTTTACTTCTAAAACTAGAACTGAATTCAATACTAAGTTTTGAAAACAATATCACCCCCAAACTAACCCCATCATTTTCAATTGAAACAGTTTGATCGGTAAATGTGACACGTGAGCCAAGGCGAATCGACTCCTCGCTGCTACCACTGGTAAATTTTGGTCGATTATTCTTCATTTCACCCGGTATAGACAACAAATCCGGAGGTGGTGGCGACGATGTCATTCCTGAAAGACTTATGTCATAAAAACAACATCACACACACAAAAACTCGACCCAGGACATTGGATACTTTTATTTTTCGTTTTCTTTCCAGCCTTACCATGAACTTTTGCCATTTTTTGTCTTCAATGTCAAAAGCAAAAATAATAAGACACACTAGAAAATTCTTAGAAAGTGTGAGCAAATGAAAAGAAATAATATGTATGATGCGCTAATATATGTTTGGCAAATATATCAATGTCCGTTAAAAACCCGCTGTTTGTTACAATCACCTAATCCGGCTAGTTTTTTTGTCTGACTTCAGGTTATGATGAGTTTTTTTTTCGCTGCACGTGTATTTTTATTTTTTGTCTGTCTCGTTTCGCTCAATCATCACGAGGAGTTGGTTGAAAGGCTTTAGGTTCGGATTTCAAAAAAAGAAATGACATGTGACTCTTTCAAAATGATGAAAGTGGTTGTTTCGAAAAAAATAGCAAAAAAACGAACGATGGAATGCTCAACTTTCTGAAAAAGTGCAAGAAATCAAAAACTAAAAAGTGAAGTTATTTTCTCAGAATTCTGGGAGGTCTCATATGATAAAGATCACTGTCTTATTGTTCATTTCAACTTTCTATTCCTCTCTCAAAAAAAAGATGTTTTGATCTACCAGACGAAATAGTGAAAGACAATAAGAGAATCAAACACTTGTAGATCAAAATATCTCGAAGCGAAATGAATATAAAGTTCAAACGGACAATATAACGAAATTTAAATTTACTAGTTTGTTAAAGAAAAACTTTAACCAAAGTAAAATAAGGGTAGTTGGATTTTCTAGGTTTTTAAAAGTTAAATTATCTCAATTTTCTGAACCTCCATGATACCCACTCAAAAAACGAAAGTTATACAAGAAATTTAGAGATTTAGTACACATTACATAGTAAACTAATGATCTTGAAAAAAAAATGCAGATGTCCATAGCTCAAATTTTTCATTAATAGTTTATTCATCAAATTTGAATACTCTGTTTTCGCCAATTTTTTCATGAACTACAAATGATTGAAAAGTAATACCTCTTCTCTCAATGAAGATTTCTCAAAAAAAGGACCTTGTGTGATGATTCTTGTGCAGCTTTACAGAGTCTAGATAAAAAAAAATTGCTGAAACGTTCTGGAATAGTCATGCGACCCAATTTCATTGAATTTCTAATTATCCGAATTGAACTTTTCGTTTCAGAATTTAAATCAGGAAGTGCTCCGAAACACGCACTATACATATATGCATAAGATTGTTTATTTGTGATATCACCACAAAAAATTCAATCTGGGCCCATTTAATTTTTCCAAGAACCAGTTGTCTACGATCTTTCAGCTTTTGGTTCCATGGACTTTCCGCTTTTTGAAATCATGATTGACAAGTATGTCATTTGATAATTGCTTCCTATAATACTAAATATAAATATGGAAACCAAAGATTTTATTTTTTTTTCCCATGAAACTACAAATGAAAAAAGGATACAAATATTCTGGAAAACTAAGCTTCACCAAAAAATAGGTATGATTTACTAACAAAGAAATCTTAACAAACATTTTCTAAGTTTTTTTTAAAACTCTTGAAAAGCTTTCAGACATAACACAACTGAAAAAAAACAAACCTTGTTCATTACTGAAAGTCAAATAATTTTTCATATTTTCTCTTCCAAAATGAAACTAGTTCCACTTCATAAAATAAATGATAAAAGTTCTGGACTCAACTCAACTCAAAAAACTGAGGTATGTATATGTCTTTTTTGCTATTCTACCCAGTCGAGACTCATTTTTTGTGTTGCGGGCTCCGCCCATTTTTATTTAACTAGTATTTTTTCTTTTTTTTTTTTTGTTTATGGAAAGATAGACGAAGTTAATTTATTTGAATGAATATGTCATCGTCAAGTCATGTTTGAACACTATATGCATATAATTAAAGTCAAGTAACAAATGATGTCACTCACCAATAAATTAGGTTGAGCCGAAGTTTCGAAGTCAAGAGGATGTGTATAGCAAGATTCTAGCAGAATCTTATCAAACTTCCTGGAAAAAATGTTATATTTGAGGTAAAAATGAAAAAGAGAAATAAGTGACGATAAGAATAAAATATAGAAAAAATGAAAAATTATGAGAATTCATAGTCACGAGACTTGAAAGTGCTTATTTCAAGAAAAAAATGATGAAAAACAATAACAAGTTTTGAGAGAAAACGAAACTACACGCAAATTTAGCATCCGTCTCAGTTATGAGTCTAGACACGAAAACTATCAAACTTGAATGTTTCAAGTGTGTTAAAAAAAAGGAATATTTAAATAAATTAGATGTACAAATGGTACTCGATATCCAAATCTGATTAGGAATAAGAATATATCGTCTTAGGTTGGTATGGTTTATGTCATTTATCACTGTGAAGGTTTACTTTAATCATTTTTTATGAATAAGGAAAATTTTCTAGTTCATTTGGTGAAAAAGTTTTCAGAGGTTTTAATCTAAATGAAGGGTCCCAAATGACTTTTAATCTCAGTCAATCCAGACGACGCTAAGTAATCTACATGTGACTAACAAAAGAGTCAAACCTAACAGGAAATCACATCATAACAATTTTCAAGACAAAAAACAAACACTTTAACAAAAATGCATGCGTAATGTTTTTCCTCCCCTGTCTATCTTCAATTTTTCAGCCGCAGCCGTTTCATTACACATTACATACCTTCTGCTCAAAACCCAACTCGCGAAAAAAACAATGAGTGAAACATGTTTGAAAATCAATTTTTTTCACATATGATGATGAACTCTTTTCTTTTTCTTTCTCTTTTCTGATGAATGAATTTCTGACTTGGAGTTTTTGGGGGTGGAAGAAGAAAGGGATGTTTGCTCTTTGGCAATTTGTTCTATCATGTTTTTTGAAATTGATGGATTGGTAATTGGTTCTATCGCAAATCATATAATTCATGTAGGTTGTGACGTGTGATAAGAAATAACAATTTTCGGATCAAAGTACGTATGTTTCGAGACATACTACAGTAATCATCAATATTTGTTTTCCTTGTTCATTAGAACTCCGCGTGATGTTGAAAAGAAGTTTAGAGAAAATTATTTGAACGGAAGTTCATAATGAGCATTTTTGAAACTTTAAAAGAACTATGAATTACTGAACTCTACAGTAATCCAGAGCTTAATTATGGACTGCAAATAACGATGAGTTGTTACGCGAAATTATCTTGACAAGAGAGTACCTTTTGGATGAAGGTAAAAATAACAGAAGCTCCAAAATAATGAAAAGGAATTTTCACCAAGTCACAAAGTCGTAGACACAATGTACTTAGATATTAAATGAATTTTTTTGGGAATTAGAAAGGACAGTCTGGATAATTAGTATCTTCTTGAATAAGTCATATAATGACGATTCTGTTAGGAACATTCATGAATTTTACAACCTCTTCCAGGCTTTGGGAAAAGTGATAGGAGAGGACTTCAAGTTTTTTAAACAAATTTTTTGAAATCAAAACAGCAGTTGGTCAGCTGTAGTTTTAGTTGAGTGTGTTGGTATTACAACCAAGTTTGATTTCAAGATTTACCTCTAATCTGAAAGTTTTGTTTGTTCAATTTTAGCGACGAACTGAAAGGTTTTTGTTCAAATTTGCAGAGAAACAGATCGAATTCTGAGCTTTTCATATCTCCAGTGTCCTAAAAACTATTTTTGGAATGTTCTTCAACCTATTCTGCAAACTTATGTTAAAACACTTAGTCTAAATTTATATTAACCTAGTTTTATTCGAAACAGGTTTGGGCGGAGGCGAAAAAATAAGAGAATGATAACTGAAAAATGTGAAAGGGCGGATCTTGATATAGCGGAAATTGTTACCGCTACCCAAAAACGTCACTTTTTTTCATAGGAAATAAATTGAAATTGGCGCAATATACTGTAACTTCCAATGACGAGTCTGATAATTTTTAACTAAAATTGGTTAACCTAATCTAGAATGAGTTCTAAACTTTTCTGCATCACGGAAGTTGTCAACCGTAACCCAAAAATGTTACTTTTGATATAACATTTCCTGATACTCCAAAAAACTCTGACTGATTTGTCTGTGGTCAAATCAAATGCATGTTCTAGTTCAAGACAACTTGCACCAATTCAGGTGTCTACATTTAGTTAAAACCATCCTAATTGTTATGTCTAATCGCAAAAAGGAATGCCAGTTAGAAAACCGACTTCAAAGTTTTTTACTTTGCAAAGTTCCTTGGAAAAAAAGGGAACCTGCTGAATTCATGCAAATAAGAAAGACTTTTGGCTTTTTTGTGTTGTCGCGTGATTTGATATAATTGTTTTCGCTTCTTCTTCTCACCCTTTGCACTTTTCATAATCAAAAGAAAACAAAAAAATAACAAAGAGAGAATTATTTCTTTTTTCTTTGTCTAACACAAAAAACCATAATCCATATGGCTCTAAAAGTGGTTTTAACTCAACTCAAACCGAAAGAAAAAAAAACAACAAAGTATTTGGCGTATTTAGAACATGAACAAAGTATTCACAAGAGATTGAATAGAAAGAAAATGTGACAACGGAGAAAAGTCACGGGAAAAACTAATCCAACTTGTAAATTGGCGAATAATTGTTTGGCGAATGAGATATTGCACAGAGGCTGAAACAGCAAAAAAGCGAATTAAGCGTTTTTTTTTCTTTCGTGGAAAGCAGACAGAATCGGTAACGACATTAGATAAAGGGTCGTTCAAAAGGCCGAGTCTGAAGTTTGAGAATGAACTGTAAACTTTCCCCTTTAGTCAGTGAAAAGGTTCCATTTTGCAGGTGCAGTGTAACACTTACAATGATAATACATTAATAATGTACGTTTTTTTCGAAGTAACTGTTTTTTTTAAATTGAACTACTCTCAATTTATTTTGAGAAAGTTGTTATGTAAATAAAAAGTCTTGAATTCAGATATTTTTCTTTCAATTACTCTCATCTTCAGAAAAAAATCCAAATTTCTCTATGAAGTAGTTAAAATGAATGCAACATTTATCCACCTTATCTAAATTAGAGCATCACAAAAAAAGGTTCGATTTGAGACAAAATGAAAAACTAACTGACGGACGGACGCAAAAAAATATTTTGTGTGAGGGTGTGAGTGAGATGCACAAAAAATTCATTAGCTTTTTTTTCAAAGTTGTGTGTGTGTGTGTGCTCGATTTTTCAAAGCAATAAACGAAAACGAAAATGACGAATTCCAAATAAAGAACGAGGGCACAACTTATTTTATTGTGAGGGAAAAAAAAGAATGAAGGAATCATCAGAAGAACACACACGAAGTAGAATATAAGAGAATATGACAGAAATGTTTATGGTGAGAATCGATAAAAGGGTTTCATGAAATGCAAAGATTTTTGATATGGACATGTATTTTTGGGTGTACTTCATTAGTTCTACTTTGTGAAAATGCTTCGAAGCGGAAATAAGGCATTCAGATGTGTATACTTATCTTAAAAAATGACGTATTTCATTGAAATCAAAAGTTACAAAACCGATAAGTGTAAAATCTTTCCTAGCAAGTTACTTCACTTTGAATTTTTACATTGTGTTTGCGATAGAATAATAGTTTTATTGATTGAGGTTGATTTGGTGAAAAAACCCAGTTAGATGCCATCTAAAGTAAAATTCTTGCTCGCAATTTTTTAAGACTAGGTCGCTGAATCAAAAAAATAGTTACCGTAACTTGAGACAGCAGATGATTGTTAGTGGTCAATACGCCCAATGATTAGAAATTTAAATCTGAACAAGAACTACAGTATTCACATGAAACCTCTCTAAAAATACATTTTTCAATTAACATAAGTGCGTTAGATTTCTGCAGAAATGATAAGAAATGTTTTGAAAATATAAAACCTTTACAATGAACCGTGTTGAGGTTCTATCTGAAAGGATTTTGAGTCTGCTGGGTTGAGCGAAACTAATATTCTAGTTAAAAAGTTTATGGAGCATTTTTTTCGTGAATCTCCGGCCATTGAAAGAAGTCCTGATATTAATTGACCAAGTTCAAAATCTTATTCTTCCCTGTTTTTGTAGTATAGGTAGATTTTAAATTAAAAAAAGATGTTTTTGAGTTAATAGAAGCAATTTCCGTCAGAAATAATTGAATTCGTCATTGAGAACTGAAGTATCTCCCTTCTTTTGATAATTTTTTGACATCAAGCTCAGATTTCATCAACAAAATAATAAAACATCCAACAGAAACACATGATGTTCAGAAAAATATTTAAATTGAACAGTACTTCATTTGTGGCTTATATATAATTCTCAAGTTACAAGAAAATTCTGTTTTTTATTCATGTTATGTATTTTTCTGAAATTATGATATGAGTTATGACGACACTTGAGAAACTACACTGCCCGTCATAAGTATAGCCTCACCCCAAAAATACGAAATATCGGCCAAACTAAGAGGTGATAAAATTTGGTATACCAGAACATGCCATCTCACAAAACCTCTTAGTTTGGCCGATATTTCGTATTTTTGGGGTGGGGCTATACTTATGACGGGCAGTGTATTGTTAAAAAGTTCTTTTCTTTCTGATGACATTTTGAAAGACGTTCCTTGTTTCACAAAAAGAAGAAAAAGAAGAAGATCACAAGTTTCTCACGACTGGTCAGACAAGTCTCAAAGTCGTCCCATAAATAGAATTATGTCCACATTTGCAACAAGAACCAAAACTAAACCACAGCTCATTGAGCCACCCAATCTTTTTTTTTTGCTAGCGCCGCCGCGGCTCTTCTTTTTTTCCTCACTTATGTTTATCGACTGGTCCGTCGTATGCAAATATAATAAATCAGTTATATATGGGACGTCAAAGCCAAAAAAGTCTTCATGGTCTTTGTTTTTTAGACGTAGCGAGGCCACTTTTCTTTTTTCTTTTTTTTTGCTCACATCAGAACGAGCAAAAAAGAAGACAAGTTGAGTGAGTGAGATGAAAAGCATGAAACAGCTAAAAAAATTATGTGTATAGGAAGGAGGAGATGAAGAAGGAGGGTGTGGGAGTTGGATTTTTTGGCTGCTTTGACTTGAGCCGAACGTCGTAAAATTTATTTTGACGACATAATGTCTGGTTTTCTACCAGGTTCAAATTTTTAAATTATTGGATTGGAATTTTTTTGGAAAAACAATGGATTTAGACATATAATTGTTATTTAGCACCTCGTTCTCTAACAATCTGAACAATGCACTTTTACACTTGGAATGAAAAAATCATATATATATATATTCTGCGACAATACAAATATAGTCAATTGTCGAGAATATTAAAAATGTTTATTTGAAAGTTAAGTATAATCCATTTGAGGAGTTCTGAGAAAATGCCTCAGACTATGAGAGTTTTCCTGTGGAAAATGAGAATTTTCGTTTTTTTTTGTTGGATCGTAGTGAATTTTTTTTTTGATTATAGGTCTTCAAACAAAAAAAAAACTATTTTTAGGAAAGATAGGAAGCCGATGAGCCTATTTATATTTAATATTATATAAGAATACGTAAGCTAATATTTCTGAAAAAAATGTTTGAAAATAATTTCTAATTTTGTGATGACTGGAAAGTGCATATTATTAGGCCTCAGCTCAAAAACGTATAATGATTTAATGAAAAAATACTATACAGCTTTGATCGAGCAACTTGTTAAATTTGATATTCCTTTAGTTTCAATGAATTTTCAATTTCTAGACCTGAAATTAGTACTGTCTGACCACATTAGCAATTTTATATATGTTTAATTGAAAAATTCATTTTTGATGGTACTACATCTTCGTAAGTATTTTCAAGAGAAAGTCTAATAATTCAGAAAGAATTTCATTAGCACATACAGCGTCTAATTTTAAAAGTTTGCACGTTTTCAATAACATTACTCTAATTTTATGGTGAAAATAACTCTTGAAAAGTGCACTGAGTTGAAAAATCTGATTATTTCAACATCAATGTGCCAAGTTCTTTGACTTCGTTTGAGTTTCTCAGAATATTTGAATTGAATGAGAAAGATTATGAGTCCATTCTAATAATAAAAATGATCTTCTAAAATTCTGAAAACAACAAAAATTTCGTAAAAGCTCATATTTGAAGCACATATGACGTCAATAAACTGGCAGAGAAAAAATGTGAACTTCCGGTGAAGAATGGACAGTCTCAAATAACTCACCGGAAAAAGCATTCTCAAGAAATAATGATAACTAATATAATAATGACGTTGGTGGTCGACAGCTGATCAAAACAAAAAACAACAACACAGCACACAGAAGAAAGAGAAAAGAAAAAACGAAAAAACTACTACTGAAGCATGAAAGACGTGTACATATATTTTTATAAATAGTTTTCCCTGCTCCGTCATACATTTTTAAGTTGAACATCCAAAAAAAAAGTGCAGCCCAAAATCATTTTTTTTTGGGAATTCAAAGCTCACGAGCAGAAGCAAAAAATGGGAGGAAAATAGTGTTTCCTAAAGGATCAAGTTTCTCAACGGAGCTGTGTGTGAAATTAAGACGATGAAACTATTGAGTGACAAGTGAGAAAGTTGCTTTTTTTAAACGAGCCTAATTTGTTTTTCATTTTTTTTTGCTATTGGCTTGTTTTTTTTTGCGATATTCTGGGAATAACAAAGTTAGGTAATGAGTCTAGTTACAAAACTTGCAAAATTGATATGAAAAAACTAGTTAATTGAAAAAATAAGAGCAGGTGAAAGCATATTTGTAACATTTTCCTGGAACTAAAGAAAGAATTGTATTTCGAAGCGAGGATACTACATTTTTCATATTTTCGGGATCACAATCTCTAAATATTTTTTTAACAATGCTTCTAATAAAGTCGAAAGTGTGTGAAGGAGTTCCTAGACAGCTTTTTCAGTTGGTTAAAACGATTAGAAACAGAAAGGATCAGGTTCTAAACCGGATGAAAGCTCTCAGTTACAAATAATTGCTCGCCTGAAAATAGTTGTTTTCCCAGAAATCTGCTGGATTTCCTACTCGATATATGATAAATGAAATAGTCGATAACTCAAATTTTAGGTTCTTCGAATCATGTTTGAAATAAATTCTCTAAATTCGGTAACAAACAACTAAATATTACAACTTGAAATCTGATAAACCGACTGCAATTTTCAGAAATTTTCTAAGATGAAAAAAAAAAGAAAATGTTAGGTTGACTCGTTGGTCAAAGAAACGAGCATTTCTTATGGACACTACAGCTCAAAAATGACGGGTTTCAATAAAACAGGAAACCGAAAAGCTTTTTTGAAACCCCATACTTAACTAGTACTAGGCAAAAAAGGGCAGGTGTTTTCTTTTTTCCAATTTCATCTCAAAAACACATAATGTATTGAGTTCAATAAGAAAATGAAAAAAACCAGTCGGAAAAAAAACGAGTCTGCTGAATGAAAATAAATATTCATATATGACAAAAACAAGACTTCTTTCTCCTTGCTGCTGAAAAAATAAGAAGAAGGAAAAACAGAAGAGACATGTATCCGAATTTTTCTTTTTTTTTCTAGCTTTTCCTTTAGCTCATTTACAACACACCCCACCCACATCCACTCTTGTTTGGTGTGGTGGTGGCGGTGGTGGCATAGCCTTTTATGGATTTTGTTCATCTTTTTTGTTCCGTTTTTGGGAGGAGTCAGTTATATATTTATACAAAAAATTTGAAATTGTTTTGTGAAAAACAAATTGAATTGTAGTTATTCAAATTAATCGTATAATAAAAAAAACTAATCAAAAATGAAGAATAAAACAATTGTGAATATAATTTTTGAAAAATATATTATTTGAGGTTGTCAATTTTTGAACTAGCTAAGAGTGCTGGAGTTTTTTTGCTACCACAAAAAAGTAACAAAGAACCAGTTATAAGGGCACGTGTTTACGCAAACACGTATTCTTCTGCAGAAGCAGAAACAAAAACAGCAACATGCACTTTAGTTTGGAAAAACAAAAACAAACTCTGGAATGTGATGCAATAACAAACAGTGATGAAATATCTAAGATCAAATAACTCTATTCATTAAAATGGATATATTTGAGTGAGAACTAAATCAGAAACAAAACAAAAATAAGGAAAAGTGCCTGAATAGATACAATTTTTTCTTTGGTGACGTCGAAAGACGGTGACCATAGTGACATGATGATATTGTATCTTGAACTAGTTGTTACGTGAAAAAAGTTTAAAACATGAATAAACAAATTTTGTTCATAAGGTAAGAGAGTTTGAATAAAGTCTTCTACTAAAAGATAATAAATTCCGTTTTGATTATTTCTCAAACCTACATAATGTTTCAATAAAAACCAATTCAAGTTTTTCACAAATTGATAACAACATAAAGAAAATCAACAAACTGTTCTCTCCGAAAAAACAAGCAACATAACAGGAATATTTGGCATCATTCTAAGTTTTACTCGATGATCTCGAAAGTGACAAATGGGTTTCTAACATACTTTTCCTATTATTCTCCTTTATCCAACCAAATACCTCAATTTCCGTTCATGTGACAATTAGGTCCTAAGTGGTCACCAAAAAAGGCGTCAAGGAAAAAGGCAACAAACACACCCACAGACTCGAAAAAATACTTTAGGGACAAAAGGGGCAAAGGATAACTGATGGAATATGTATATTTAAGAGAGTGTAAAGACTATGTGCTGAAATAGTTGGAGGCGCAGACTGAGTTAAAAAAATATTGGGCGGATTCTGGAGAGTTGCGTGAAGAAGAACTGAATGGGAGGAAAAAACATGAATGAAATGAAGAAGCGCGAAAAAAGTTTGGTTACAAAGTTTTTTTTTTGACTATGAAAAAATGGATGGATAAATAATTGAAGAATAGTGGTTGATTGATGTTCGGTTCTCGAAAAACACACTTGTTTTGAAATGTTCACATATTGAAATAAAAAGTAGTTCGAGAAAAATTATAGTAGCATATAAAAATTGGAAATACATTTGAGACAAACTCAAAAGAAATTTTAGCATTTTTTGAGGAATCAGAGAGAAGTCCTCAAAAAGTTGCTCTCAATATACTGGACACAATTATTATCCATGCGTTAATTTATAATCCGAAAAATGATATGAAAGTTTTTTCAACGCGACACATTAGCATGAAATAAATTGTCTGAAAAAAAGTGTGTGTGTGTGTGGTCTATTTTTAATATTTATGTGCATGTTTCTTTCATCTGTTCGTTACCAATGGTGATAAGACTAACATATTTTAGAACGGATCAAGAATACAATTGTGATTCGTATTTTTTCTGTTGAAAAAATCGATTTTTAATTATCAGGAGATACGCAAAAATGTTAGCACCTTTGCTCGCTGAATTTGTTTGATTGAATAGTAATTCTGAAGTTAATTTCCCCAATGGGTCAAATCATTAAATTTTGAATGGTAACAGCATATGGATATGGACGTAGTTAACCAGTCAATGAATTTATGCCCCCTGGTGTATACATAGTCAATTTAAAACGATCGTAGCGGTGAAGTTGACGTTTTCAACTTTCTGGATGTCTATAAATGTGCAAAACGAGAACATCTTTTTGAAAAATAATTTTTACATTGAGAACGCGAAAAAACATGATCAATCTCAATCACAAGGATTTCAGATTCAAAACGAACAAAATGAGAACGAAGCACTTCTCGTTCTCATTTTAAGAGCTATCTCAAATACAACCATCGTTTTTCAGTTTTTCAAGATCTCTTGGTTTGCCAGAACTGAAGAGCGACATATTAGCATAAAATATGTACATCGTCTGAATATGATGACTGCACTCTCTGAACCGGAAGTCAACGGTAATGATCTAACAAACAATGTCTGGAGAAATATGTGTGGCATATTTTGAATATTCATAAGGATGTCTGTTTGACCTTTTTGTTTGTTTGTTTCAGTAGTGCTGAAGTGAGGATCATTGTACTGAAACATTGCATAAAAAGTTGAGACTGCCAGTGGTTGAAATAAATAAACGAATCTGGGAAAAATGAACCTGTAAAATTCTGCTAAGCTACACAGATGTTAAAAAATCGAAAAATAAAGACAAGTTGAACTACATACCTATTAGCTGAAATATTCTAAATTATTAAATTAGTGATGAACTGAGATGAATTATGAGAATATATATTTTTATCCACCGTTCAACCCTACAATTTGTACTCAATGAAGTCTGTAGTTATTGAAAATTTGCAAACATATATTCACAGCATGTAATAAATAGATTTCTAAGAAAAAAGCGGTGTGCAACCGTTGTTTCAGAAAAAAATGAAACACAAGTCTTAGAAACAAACTATATGAACGTAATCCTCGAGCAAGAAAATCTGGGCATATATTTTTTCTTCATTCATAATCCTTCTGTTTTCTTCTCCGATGCTCATCATGTTCGTTATTAATAATCCTATTTTACAAAAAAAAATACTCTCCAATGCATCAAACATCTTACTATGAAAATCGTTTTCAACTGAAAAATATAATTTCCGGAAGTTTTTTGTTATGAATAAAAATTAATTTTTATTTGCATAGTAATAATAATAATCATAAGTGTTTATTTAATACAAATAACTTTTTTTCAATGCAGTGATTTTTTGTAAATTTGATCAGACATGTCATCCAATGTATTGGGAAACGAAAAAGTGTTCGATTTTGATTTTCAAGTGGATCAATCAACAATACATCTGCCCCTGATATACAAAATTCAGTTTCTTAATAATAAAAAATCAATACCCTTTACGTAATAAAAAATCTAGAAATCAAATCTAAAAACAGAAAAAATAACAGAATGAGTGGGTGTTCAAACTCAGAATAAAGCTGAAAATAATATTCTCACGTAACAGAAAAGCTGTGGATTTATTTTTCATAGTAATCCGTTTTGAAGTCACTGAAGCTTTGTTCAGCGATCAAAGATCTTTCCAAGGACCAAAAAAAACTTAAAATATGAACGTTTTCCCACAGAACAAAGATTTATTCGTTGAACATGATCAAAGTAGATATAGGAAGATGGGGCACAAAAAACTTGTTTTTTTTAGAAAAAGGCGAAACAGTTCTGGTTTGATTATTGTATATCAAAACATCTTCTTTGGTTGAAAGTTTGCCAATTAATAACCTGAACTTTTATTCACTGAAAATGTTTATTCAGATTAACCAAATTATTCCACGGTCTCAGAAAGTCTATAATTGTTATAAATTGATCACAGTAGAAACTTTGAGCATGTTTTAAATGATCATTTTTGATCAAAAAACAACGTTGAACCTTTTTTATTTTTGGATAAAAACAAACAAGCTCAATAAGGATAAATCACTCTCTTTTATTATCTGGACACTTGATACAATGTTGTCCTTTGATAGAAAACAAGACTCGTGATTGTGTTTTCCATTTTATAACTCTTTTCTCATTCCCATCTTATTTCATATATGCTCATACGTGTTTTAATGTGCATAATTTTTTGTGCACTATGAAACTTTCAAGTGGCTTCTCGACCCATCATTTAATATTTGTATTTTTATTATCCAGAATATGGTGTTTTTCAAACACACATACAATTTTTGTATTTGCTTATGTAGGAGCGGTAGGTGAGAAGAGCTCGCGCATGGTTATTATTGGAATATCAAAATATGTGTTTGATAAAAATTCAGAAATGATTCATATCAGGATTGTCCTGTTCTTTATTTTGTTTGTTTATTCAATGTTTGAGTTTGGGTTTGAGGTTTAGCATGACGCTAGATCTAGTTCTAGTGGGAAAAATCCATGTTTTTTTTTAAACATAGCCGAATTATAATCTATATATTCGATTATTTGAACAAGAAAAAGTTTGAAATCATAATACTTCTAAGAAAACTGGGATTTTGGTAGAAAACTATCATTAGACTTTGATAATTGAACATTTTGACTAAATACAAAAACTTTGGTTGCATGTAGTTAACAAGATTGTAGAAAACTTGATTATATATCAAATTCACTCTTCAGTAGTTTTTTGATATGTTGCAGTCAGTTCTCAATATTCAAAAAGCCTATAGGCCTGTTATAGGAAATGGACATTTGCCTTGATACAATTCAAGAGTGGATCAACTAGAATTCAACTTGAACCCAATATTTTAAATGATAGTTCTCCCAACATGATAGTCTCCAACATGATATTAGCTTTTGTATGTCTATGAAAAAATTCATTCACATTAGTTTCTCTTGATATTGTTCCAATTATCCAGAAGTAGTTCTTATTATCAAATTAATATTTTGATCATAACATTCGTAATGTCTAGTTTTTTCTTTGAAAAAAGTGCTGACGTCTAAGAACGTTCAATGTTCACAATAATAAACAAACAAATTGTAGCCTTTCAAGATTACAACCTTGTACACAGTTGAGTCTAGAAACTCCCTGTCCACTCAACATAAGTGTCCATCTTATCACAATAATACTACGCTTCTTCCCGCTAAACAGCAGAAAAAAAAACACACGTAAACCTGTCGGCAAAATGCGCTTTCATACACACACAATACAGTTAAAATGGGCGGGAATCTTGACCATCGTAAGTGCAAAGTTTCTTGTTTACCTTCACCTTCAGATCTCTTCCGCCTAGCTAGAGAAGAGCATATGTTTGATCTTTATTTTTTGAATTGATTTCAGTTGAGCGCATTATATTTTTTTTAGAAGAAAGAAATTATGAACTCTTTGGTTTTCATTGCATTTATTGGAATTGCTGCTGGTTTCGAGGGTCGTAAGTCATATATTTATTTTTGTCATACATTCATATCTTGATTTTACAGAAATGTCTTGGTGTGACTATTGGAATCGTCGAGGTATTGCCAAAGCGGAGTGTCATCCAGCCAAACTTCAACATTGGTCATTACCATCATCAACAGCTACCCAACAACACAAACAACAACAACATAAAACAGTACTAGCTATGCCGATTTGTGATCTTGTGACTGATTGGTCAAGATGCCAGAATTCAAACCATTGTCCTCTTGGACTTCTCTGTTGGCGTCAAGATTCTGGAAGTCCGTGTTGCACCCCTCAAATGAACCAAATAAATCATCAAGAAAATGATCAATGTCCACTTCCATCAACTCTTGGTATCCAATGTAATGTGAAGGTAGGAAACATTCTTATTTTTGAGTTTCCCAACACATAAAAACAATTTCAGAACCCTATCAGTTGGTGTAATCATGACATGGATTGTCACCGTTCCTCGGGTATTCAGAAATGTTGTCCATCTGGCTGTGGTTACAATTTGTGTATTCAAACCGGCTCAAACTTCCGGCAAATGCAAATGAGATGTGAGTTAACTATAATTTGAAAGACGCAATATTTTTAATTTCAGTAGCTGCAATGTCCGTTGTCCCCGATAATTGTCCACCAATGGATTCCATTGAAGTCTCGTGTGTTGCATATGGTGTTAGTTGGTGTCAAACAAGTAACCAATGTCTTCAAAATGGTGTACAAACTAGATCTTGTTGTCCAACTCGTTGTGGTTATAATGTTTGTCTATTGCAACTTACTCCAACAAAATGGATCATTGCTTGATCTCTTTTTAAATTATAGTATATTTACCTCCAAAATGTTTTTTATTTTACGTGTTATTTATGTATGAATGAACTAATTGAAAGAAACGCTAATACGAGTTTGGAATGTTACAAGTAAGAAAAATACAATCCGAATTACAAAATGACTAGAATTTAAAACTCTACATATCATGGAAGATCAAATTTCCCCATTGTGACAACAATTTCTCAACCATTCCACGAGCATTTGGATCAGCCGACTCCATGAATGCAGTATGTCCTCCGTGGTTAGTAATAATACCGACAACGTTCTCGCTGTTCAGCATGTCGTCCACAGGAATGCCTAAATTATGAAAATGTGATGTTTTAAAGAGTATTATGACACTTACATTCAACAGGGCTGAAGTAATCGTCAACAGAGTTCAAGGTGACAACTGGTCTCTTGATTTGTGGAACTTTTGTGCGCAAAGTAGCCAATCTGTAGTAATCTTCATAACTTTTGAAGCCGAACATTGGAGTGACGAAGGATTTGTCAAAAGCGCGAACAGATGTTGATCTCAAGACTTCATCAAAATCGACGATTTTGTGGAACATCTCACGATATCTGAAAAATTCATAAAAAACAATGCTATGAATAAGGATAACTAACGGCTTGACAATAGCCACAAGGTTTTTGGCAATGAAACTGTTGAAGATCAATTGAGGAATGAATTGCTGAAAAAAAATATATTTCAAAACTTGGGACAAAGGTTGTAGTTTTTTTATTCATTGAACAGCTAACAATTGAAACATTTTTATGTATAAACAGATGTTCAATTGAATAATGTTAAGAAATTATTGAAATCCATAACCCTAAAATCTATTTTCCCATCCAACAAGTCTAGAATAACTAACCTCAATTGAATCTGAAGCAACCATTGGGTCCCATGGTGAAGAGATGACCATACCACCATCAAGATGAGCTTCATCACCTACCATTGCAAGATAGTTCCAAAGAATCATGCTAGAAATATGATATTTGTTGAAAGAAATAGAACAAATAAACAAACCCTCCCATTGAAAATCCACATCCTAGTTTCTTGGCGTTCGGATATCGTTCATGAACCATTTTTGCGATAAGGGCAAAATCGTGAGGTGTGGCAGCGTTGTAAGTTCTGAAAAAAAACAAAAGTAGTCGTGCAAAACCATTACACGTATCTCACTTTGTTGTCAGAAGTTTGACTCCACCAAGTCCTCTTGGATTCACTACTAAACACTTCCATCCTTTGTCTCTTGCTTCAATGACCGGATGAAGCACGTAACTGGCATCATGAGTACTGCCTACAAAGTACAAAATATAATGAAAACTAACTGAGAGATCAAAAACCACCAACCAGTGATTCCTGGTAGGAAGACGACAATTGGTGTGTTATCATCAGCTCCTTCTGGAATGAGCCAATCGATTCCAGCAACACCACCATCATCGAATTCAACGATTTCTCTGAAAAGGTTTTTTTTCGCGAGATGATAAGATCATATTTTTTCGCAAAAAAATCAGAAGACAAAGTTCAACTACATACACCGCTTATCAGTGTTTCCTTGCAAGTACGTATAACTTTATGAACACTGATAAATAATTCTTGAAGAATTTTAATCAAATCAAATGGCAAGTGATTTATGATTTTTTAAGTACCTTGGGTGAAACTCGCAATCTTGAAATGGACCGAATATGAATGTTATTTGAAGAGACAGAAACATTTGAGAAAGTCTCTGAATCTGATTCAGTTTCGAGAATAGGATAATTTCATATATTTAAAAAATTGATAAAATAAAATGAAATTCGCAAAAATACAATTTCATAAGTCAGAAACTTGTGAACATGTTCATTATTTAGCTGGTTTTTCATCGAAAGGCATATAGTTTCTGATTCCAATGCAGGAGAACTTTGTAAATTACAGAAAAGGTCTGTTTTGTTCATTTTTTTGACATATGTAGCTTGAAGTGGTAAATTTTTCTACTATCATGATCCGTTTCAGAAATCTCAATGTAGGTCCTGAATTTTTCGGACCAAGTCCAGTTGCTTTTTTTATACATGGTTTTGATTAGAGAGAGTTTCCGTGTATCAGGACCAAGAACAATGTACAATTACAATATATCCAGGCAGCTTTTTGAAAATAGAAAAACAAGTGAAATTCCATTTTTAAATACAAAGATCATTTTTTTAATAGTCTTTCTGTCTTTTTTCAGGTGATAAATGTCAAAATCAATTTTTAATTCTCAATATTGATTCTCACAAACACATTTCGATTTAAAAAATATAAGAAAATGTGATTCAAAAAAATTTGACAAAGTTGTGAACCTACCTTTCGAACGGAAGTGTTGGACAATCTCTGAAAATTTGTCTAACGATAGTCTGTGTTGTTCCGAACGGACACCACCAACTCGGATGATATGGCTCTTGCAACAATATCAAGTTCTTCTTCACTTTATCGTGCAATTTACTACCATGTTTTGTATACCATTTCGGAACCTATAATTATTTCTTATCATTATTACTTTCTTCTATGTCTTTCTACTTACCGCTGAGATGTACCAAGAATACAACCAAGTTAGAATAGGAGTGAAGAGAATAATTGTGCACAGAACTACCAGTGTCATGGTTTAATACTGAAATGAGAATATCAATTAAGACTAATCAGTTCTAGAAATGAAAAGGTGGTGTGATAAAAAGGTTGTGTAGAAGAAAAAAAACGACCACAGCAAAAAAATAAATCGTTTATTATAGATAGGTAGAGATAAGAAGTTGTCACTTTGAATTCTAGATAAATATTTAACAAGTACAATTCGAAGATGTTCTCTATTTTGGTTTTTTTTGGGCTACTTGAATATAATGGAAAAAGTAAAGAATTCTGTGGGAAATTTTTTTCAATTACATATCTATGTGCATACGAAAAAAAATGAAGTGAAAAACAATAATTGTTTTTGTCACTGGATTTATGATCAATGGTAATATCCCTTTCAGAAAAAGAAGTTAGAAACTGAAAAAATTGAAAAGACCAAAAAAGTTATTCATAAATTTTCGTTCCTAGAAAAAACACTTTCAGGAGTCTGACTCAGGCGGAAAGTAGTAAAACATGTTGAAAAAGATAAACTCTAGATGAAAAACAAGAAGATGATCTTTAAGGTCACCAGTTTTATGAATTTCCATTTATTTTCAATGGTATCATTTTTTTTCAAAATAATTCGTCGAAGTAGATTGATTCTCATTAAAACAAATGTTTTTTCAACGAGAGAAAATACAATCATTTATTTTAAAAGTGGGAAAATGTTTTTCTCTGCAAAAAATACACAACTCTCCGTTTTCCCTCGCTATCTTTCTCATTGATTTTACTCTGTTTCTCAAAAAAAAAATTGGAACATAAAATATAGGGTCGTTTCTTGAGATTATTTTTTATTCAAAAAAAAAAAAGAAATATTAGTATATTAAGTACGACAAAAAACTTGCAATTTTATCAGTTTATTTGTGATAAAAGTTTGAGTACTTTGAGTTATTCACGTGAAAAAGTGGGGTTTGTTTTTTTTTGTTGGAATCACAGCCAGTGCAAGAATATCACAGTACACATTTTTTTTCTCAACATAAGATAAAAATCAGACCAGTTTTGTACATGCCCGTTTGATGATTCGATACCAAAAAAAAAAAACAATTCTGCACTCCTTTCTAAAGAGAGAGATGATGAATTGAATTTTGGAAATAACTTATCTTTGATGGATATGGTGGCTGAGAATTTTGAAGAAATGATAAAGACCATGAAACACATTCACGAGACCATGAAACACATTCATAAAGACCATAAAACACATTTCACACATTATCATGATATGGATAATTTTTTCTACCTTGAAGGGGAGATTTTACATATTAATTTTATAATCATTAATGTTGAAAAAAACAGAACTTGGGGCAAACAATTAAAAAAAAATAAACGCCGGGATGCAGATGGATAATGTTCGCTCTAATGGACAAACGCGCGTAACTTTTTCAAACTTTCTTTTTTGTTTGTAAACCAATGTTTACATTCTTCTTACCAGAATTTTTTAAAAATTGTTCCGATATTGGATAAGTGAATATATTTCATTTCGACTATGTACTAATAGTACGATTTTCTGCCGATTCTTAATTTAATGAGCTGTGGAAATGATAAAATAAAAAATGTGCATAATTGGATAAGAATTCATCGCTTGATGCATTGACTGTCTCAATAAAAGTAGTCTTGATCGGAATCAAAAGTTTACAGTTTATGATTAAAAATTACTTTGCTATCATCTCTGAACCTTATCCGAGTTTCACAAAAAAACACGGTATTGTTTTCTCAGAGTATTTTAACATTTTCTTATTTTTTAATTCGTGTCAAATTCCACATTTTAACTGGAAATTACAATTTTATTGTATTATTTAACTCGAAAACTTTTTTGATCTATCGTGATATGAGAAAAAACATCTATAGAATTGGAAAACACTAACAGTCAATATATGCTGATGTTTTGCATTCTTATCTTAGGGTCAAACAGCAAACTCTTTATGACGACCATAATCTAAAACTCAAGTCATGAACTTTGACACCCAAAAAAAGTGATTTTATGAAAATGCAAAATCAAATGACATCCCGATGTTTACTTGGATGGTGGGCTTCCGGTTGGTGGTGATCCTCTTGGTCCTCCATGTCCTCCTGGTCCACCAGTTGGTGGGGTTCCAGTTGGTGGTGATCCTGTGAAATCTCCGTGTTCACCATTACCGTGATCGGCATTGATGGCGATGACGAAGATCAAGAAAAGAGCAAAGAAGAATCGGAAGAACATGTTGAATAATGTTTGTATAGCACACTACCTGTCACATATCAGAGTGTGAAAAGATTATCTTTATTACAGAGATTTTTCAAAACTATGAAATTGATCGGATTATGTTTTAATTTGATGTATTTGAGAACAACATCAAGGTTTCTGATGTTCATCGAAACCTTATCATGCGTAAAAGCTTAAAATAAAATGAACATAACACTCCCAGCCAGCTTAGATAGTTTCTGATCCATGATAAAGTTGATTTATCTTTTTAAAAGGTTCAACTTTTTTAAATACGTGAACTCAATTTCTCAGTTTTTTTCCGCCAAAATTAATTTCAATGTTTTAATTTTAGGAAATACAATTTGAATAAAGTGTTCTTTGGAAACCTATTTTTTATCAAATTGTGATATTTCCAGGTCATACATCATAATGTTGATATTTTTCAGAAGTTTTCAAGCGTTGAGATCAATAACAGAAGTTCACAAACAATGATGATGATGTTTGGATGTTTCGAACGTGACAAACAGAAACCCAACTTCTACCAATTATTCAAATCTCATTTTTTGAAAATAATCCGTTTTCGAACAATTTCACTATAAATGTACGGTGCATCTTGGATATAGACACTTCAAAATGTTGTTCAAATTCCTATTCTCTCCTCATGATTTTCGTTGTCGCCATTCATGCCGATCACGGTAATGGTGAACATGGAGATTTCACCGGATCACCACCAACTGGAACCCCACCAACTGGAGGACCCGGAGGACATGGAGGAAATGGAGGATCACCACCAACCGGAAGCCCATCAAAATAAATTATGCTTTTTGATGTTCAATAAATCGTGTTTTGCAAAGTTGTTATGTACATATTTGGAAACGTTATGAATAGAAACAACTTCCTGTTCGTAATCTAAGTTTTTGTTAAAAGTATACATTCAACAAAAAAATATTTTTGAGAAAAGATGCTGCAAAATTTGCTATTCTGCTTCTTTTCGTTTGTTTCTTATTTTGTTCGGGAACGACGAAAATTAGCACAATTCCTTTTTTCGAATCAAGAAATCAGTAAAGCCCTAAAAAATCAGAAAACAATGCAATCAAAGCTATGGTACTTGCATGTATCAAAATGCGTAGAAATTTGAAACTAATTTAAATTTTACTGAACAGATTGATGTCATCGAACGACACATTTCTTTATTATTAAAAAAAAAACACATTTCCTTTATACAACTTATTTTTCATCCCAATAGTGGATAGGCTTGATTATCAAATTCAATATGATCACAATCTATTGGATGATAAGTAATCTGAATATTTTTTCAGTTGATTTTGAAATCTCATACTTTACTTACAAATGCGAATAGGTAAAACAGAGCATAAAACACACACACATATACATTTCCAGTTTTTTAAATTTCATACTTAAAGCTTTATTCAAATGAAAATACTTTGATTGGCAAACTTTATGTTGATTTTGAAGTACTATTTGAGTTGGTGAAATTGCGATGAAAATTGTACGAATTAGAGATAAATAGTACAAAGTTCTGAACATTATGTTACATTGTTTAGAGGAAATGTAAATTTGAATCAAAAAAATTCAAAAGAGAATTTTCTCCAGCGAAAAAAAGCACATAAATTATTTTCATTCAATCCCGGTATTGCTATAAATATGATACTTCAAATTCTGATTTACCGAGCTTTATATGGCAAAAAAAAAACAAAAAGCAGCTGCAAGAATATTTTTCAATCATACTCTGCCCGTCAAAAACACACAGGTGTCAGACACAATTTTTCAAATTTGAAGGTCTATAAAATTGAGTGATTGACTCAGAAACTGCATTTTCTTTAATATTCAAGTACCGAAAATTTTTCAAATTGTTCAATTTGGATTTCATTCATTAAACACATAATTGGACTGATTTTGATGGTGTATGAGTGTACCTATAATTCTCAAAACAAAAAAAAACTGTCCTCATTATTTTGTGTCATATGAAATATAATCCCCTCTCTCTCTATTTTTCTTTCTCTCTGTCTCAATCGGGCTTCTATAAATATAGCTGCGGACTGAAATATTATTCAAATTGTTGCTCAGATTCCTACTTTTTGAATTTCGTCGTTGATGACTATCAATGCAGACCACGGAAATAGTGAACATGGACACTTCACCCGATCACCACCAACTAGGAGCTCTACCATCTGGTGGACCATGCAATTGGTAAGCATCTCCACCAACTAGAAGCTTACTAACCGGAGATCCTCTATCATAGTTAAACGTTGACTAATAGTTAAACGTTGACTAGGAAAACCATCCAAACAGAAACTAACAAAAAAAATGAATATGGTTTTTTGAAAGTTCGAAACCAACATTTTCAATCAAAAATTTTAGATCTGAAAAAATTCACGGTTTCATTTTTCTATATTTTCTTGAAATCTCATTTCAGATTAAATAAAATCATTTAGAGAACCAAAAAAAATAGTTGTTTCGAATTTGTAAGAACTTATTTTGTGAAACATTTGTCACGTCTTTTCTTTATACATGTAATTGATATATTTTTTGAGCTCTATGTCTGAATAAACAGGAAAATTTCGCGTAGGAAGAAATCATCAATGTTTCGAAACGTAGATAATGTTTTTTTTCTGTTAAACAAAACTGACCAAGCTGAAATTACGAAATCAAAATTAATGAGTTTCCCGCTACTGATGTTGTAAAACAAATCATATTTTAAAAACGTCTTATTATGTTTTCATATCGAAAAAATTGAAAAAGTTCAGAATCCAGAAGAAATAAGAGATGAAACAAATTTATTCACAGTTTATTCTAAAACTAAATTTTGAACGAATTGTTCTCTGAGTAATATTTTCAAAAATTACCACTGAATAGACAAATTAAAATTTGATGCTTTCAACACATAAGTTCTGGAAATTAAACTTCATTCAAAAAAATTCGAAAACATGGATTTGCATTCAACGACGAGCTCGAAAAAATGGTAGTTTCAATCCTGTATGTCTTATTGGTGTATAAGGTCGTATGGCTGCAGTTGGTGACGGTCCGGTGAAATACCAATCGTCATGATGTCCAAAGTGGGTATTGACACCGACAACGACGATATAGAACAAAATAAATGTAAATAGACAACATAGACCTTTTACCCACATAACAAATAAACTTGTCTCAACAAAGAACGTACTTTTATAGCTTTTCGGTAAAGTGGCAGGATTTTCACAAAATTATAATAAAAGAGGATTATCACAGCATTAACCAATATTAATGAGAACGGTTTTTTGTATTTTGCAAATTATGAGTGCATTCAAACATCACCAACAATAAACAAGTTGGAATTTTGTCTATACAATTGAAATAAAAGTTCAAGTTCATTAGACGAAGAAATATACATTTTGAAAAATAATTTTATCAGCGTAATCATATATACATTGGGAAAACTTGAAAAAGCTTGGATTAGAGTTCTGAAATGAAAAACTTCGACCGATTTGTGATTTTGTCCACATTTGTTGACTGTTTTTTATTGGAAAAAAGCAATTTGTCTGATTCAAAAATTTTTTCAAATCACCGAAATCAACAGGTTACTATGGAATATTTTCGAAATGAACACAATACTCACACGATGGATTAGTTCCGAAATTTAAACACACCCACTTCTCATTCAATCTTCAGTATCAAACAACATCACGAAGGATTGGACCATTCAGGTCCGGCCATTTTCATTTTTTTGTGAAAATATACTGGCTACCGCTTTTTCTGACCTTCCGAATCCACGTCGTAACCTGGAACAGATTTGTTCAAAATCCTGTTGAAAGCTATATTTCTCTTTTCTCGTGATAATTGTTTTCGCAAGTAATGCTGATTATTGTGATGATACAAAAATACTTCACGGAATTATAATCTACTAAAAACATGTGGTGTTTTGTTTGTTCTTATTTCATATTTTCAAAAAACTTCAATTATAAAACTTTCATTAAACTTCAATATGTTTTCCAAATGCAATTTTTATGAAAAATATCAAAGTTTATTGAAATCGGAATCAAGCTTCGGTGCACGGAAAAATGAAATGCATATTTTAAAAAAACTACACGCAGACGGTATTTCTTTATTTTCTATGTGACCATTCATCAACTAGCAAGTTATGCATGTTGGTAGTACTTTGGAAGAGGAAAATAAATGAATAATTGAATAAATATTAACATTATATTGTATATAAATTATTATTATTTGATATGTCAATGTTAACATCTACATTTTCGAAATAGAAACTTCGGAAGAAGCATTTCGGCTAAAGTTCTGCAAAAAAAATTAACATACAACTTTTCGTTTGGAAAATGGATGCTCACTGGAAAACGGCGTGTGATCAATTATCAGGATCTATTTATTATGAGTACATTTCGATGTTCCTATAGTTTTGTTTCTCGTCTCTAACAATGGAAAATCAGGCTGACAACAGGATAAAAATGATAAAAAAGTTAACTACACGACATTCTCATGTCTACCAAAAACAAATCATAACGTTTTTTTATTTAAACAAAGTAAATTTTTGTCAACTCTTCTCCCATTTGAAGTTTTAAAGAAATTTGAAAAAATATACGGTTGTTATCTTTTTTCCTTCGTTCTGTGGAAATAAAGTTTGAAATTTCTAATGTTTTGTGTAAACTAATAAAAACCCCGTCACAAATACACAAAAAAATGCTTACGTTTTTATATTTATTTTTTTTCTTGTCGGCTTTTTTACTATTCAAAGGTTTTTTTTCTTAGAGAGGAGCATTGAGGCCATTTCGAAGTTACACGTTTTCGAAATAAATTTTCTGAATTGATTATTCATTAAAAATGAGATCAGAATTGGAACACAACAAGTTGGTTGTGTTTCAATAAAGGCTGTTTGACATTGATGGCGACAACAAAAACCAAAAGTGAAAAAAATAAAAAGCGAGTGAACTTGATCATGATGGTTTCTGTTTCAACATCTAAAACATTTGCAGGGAGATTCCAAAACTGAAGAGTGTAACGATATAAGACTTGATCAAAAATATCAGAAACAGTTTTTAATTCAGACTGGAGCTGAGATTCTTGATGCTTATTCGGATTTTTTTTTATTTTCAAAAAAAAAATTCAGATTTTCCCAATTCTCTCAAGCTGGTTCACTCAGTTATTGTGAACAATTGATCTTGGGAAATCATAACTGATCATTTTTGCTTTTCATTTAAAATTTTTCGTTACACACATTTTTAGCTCAGCAATCAAATATATAACTCGATCATCATGTCTTGATGATGAGCAATTTTAAGTTTCATTTTTGATTTTTGTGATTGTCATTAATTCAGTGATAACGCAAATACTGAAGATGTAGTTCACCGGAATTTCTGAAAGTGTCTGAAGATGAAACATTGAATAGAAAATCCACATTTATTTTGAATCACCATTGAAAGTGGACACTACAAAGTGAATTTGTCATATACGGTTTTTGAGAAAATTTCATTTGAAAAAAGAAACTCGGAAACTTTCCACGTATGAATGTTGATACGTTTCCTAATTTTTGACTTTGAACTTCTTTTTCTAGCGTACTAGACTTTTTAGTGAAAAATCCCTCAAGAGTCTTACCTAAAAAATGTGTTCTTTCATTTAAGAGCAACTTGCCAAGTCTCTTTACCCAATCTTTAGACTACAGATTACATTAATTTTTGAGACCAGTATTTTGAATGAGGATTGGTTCTGAAATGAGTAAGGTTTAAAAAAGTTGCAAAAAAGAATGCTCAAAGTTATTTTCAGAAAGAATCAATCGTATTGTTCGTATCTATATCACATATACTTATATAATCAGTCAGCCTTGATTCGAGTGTTCTTAACATATAATTTTTTCCACTTTACAACACACTTGCGAAAAAAAAGCGAACATTTTTCAAACCTGAATAGAGTGGATGTTGTTCATGTGTACTTATAATTCATAAAATATTTGTTTCTATTATTTTCTGTCAGATTATGTTGCTATATGGTGGCGGCGTTCTAGATAATGGTGATCACTTGAAAAAAAAGAAAATATTGAAAAATTGAAGAACATGATTAATGAGCTGTATCCCTATATACTTTTATTGATATTAGATAATGTGAAAAAATAAAAGATTATGTCATTGTTGAACTTAGTTGTTGTTGTTATACATGAGTTACAAGATACGTGAGCAGATTTGAGCTGAAATGAGAAAATACAACATACATACAATAAGAATACAAAACAGACAGAATCCTAAAACCAATGAAGAAACAAGTGAATCCCAAAATTTCAAGTTTCTGTTTTTCACTTCTTTTCCAAAAATTGATAAAAGTTGGAAGGTGAATGAATTACGTGGTTTGTGCACAATTTGTTTTCTTATTCTTACTTTGAACGATTCTCATTTTGTGTTAATTTTTTTTAACTGAGAAAAAGGCAATATATAAAAAGAGTTTCAAAGATTACATCGCTGATTTTTGAATTGAAAAAATACGAAAACAGTGAAAAAACAAAGGATAGAGATAGGAAAAGAGAAGGTGATGGGCACACAAAATGAATGGAATGCATTCAAATGCATTTATCAAAAAATAAGTCAACCTCGATTTTGCTGGAAAAAAAGGTTGTAATATGTTAAATAGTGCGAGGAATCGTTTAAAACTGGTTAGAAATCGGGAAAATGCATTCTAAGTGCTGAAAATTGTGTTTTTCTAATGTTACGAACTTAGTTTAAAGTTTAGTAAAAAACCGACGAACTAAAATAAAATTTCGAATCAAAAAACCACTTTTCCTAGTAGAAAAATAGTTAAATGTGATAATGAAACATGAAAATACGGAAAAAGAACTCGGCAAAATGTTTTTGAAAGGGTGAAAATCTGATTTTTTCTCTTCAAATGTGTTGAGTTCTACCATTAGGAGTGAGTATCCAATTTCACTCCCAATACAAAAAAAACACTCCCTGTTGTACTCGTCAAAACGGCGTTGAGAACGAGAAAAAATATTCACAGAAAAAAAAGTTATGGTCATTTGAAAATATAGCACGTTCAATCTACATCCCGAGACACAAAAATGGCGAAATGTGTTTTCACCAAAAAAACATGTTTACAATAGTGCCCATATATGAGGCTTTTCAGAAAAAAAATTTGAGCCCAATCAGAGAATATGACTTTTTTTGTGAATAATAGTACAGAAGGCAACTGCTAAGAGCACAAAATCATAGAGAGGTGATTATTTTTTTCAAAACCATCGAGCAGTTTTTCCTTCTGTATAGCTCTGCTCTTTATTAACAGCGTATTTTGGGTAACAAGGGATAATTTTCACAACAGTGGCCAGTATTAATGAGAGACGATTATGATGGTTTTTTTTCCAATTATGAGTACATTCAAATACCATTAATAATTACTATCTAGTTTTTTAGTTCAATAGTTCAACACAAAAATAGAAGTTTTTTGTCAAATAACTTTTCACAACAAAGGAGATTTTTGGAACAATAATAATTATCAGATTATCATTTATTTCAATGGATTCGAAAACAATGTCATGGGTAATTAGCAAGATCAAAAATATAAGAGCAAATAACGTATAAAATACTCTCGGAAGATTGTATTACTGCTGAATTACAAACTTCAACCATTCTGACATCTTCAATGAGATCTTTTTTGTATGACACCTATTTCAAAGATTTGAGAAAAAAACTTAATTTTCTCATTGATAGTTATTGCCATATTGTTCATTCAAAAATTAGCAGAATATGATGTTCAATTTTCCACTATCAATTCAATGTGACCACGTAATCAGTGAAGATGGTGATTTTACTCCTGAGAGATTGTGAGTAAGAGAAGTTGGTCAAAAAAGAAACATGTTCATTTTGAAAGGCCTACACCATAAAACACAAATTATCATAGTCCTACTCATGCCTTTTTTTTAATTGGATGGAGAAAATGTGGTAGATGTTTTTTTTTCTGTTGGTGCTGAACCTCTTGGCCCTATTGCTCTTGTATTTGTTGCAAAGGATAGTGATCTCGTAGAATCCCAATGATCACCGCTGGCCTATTCATAATAGATGTCAAAAAAAAATGAAGCGCAAAGAAAAAACAATCGCAGCATAATTTTGTAAATTTAGAAATTCTTGATTTAATCTAAATTTTTGAAAAGAAAATGTTTAGGAGATATCTACAATCGGAGAACAAAAAGCTTCAAATAGAAAAAATTCATATTTTGATTTTTGCTTTATTGGATTGGGAAAACGATCAATTTTTTCAAAACCAATGATACTGTGCGAGATCATAACCAATACGTTCCACATATAATCAGCCATCCTTATCAAATTTTCTGTGAATCAGCCATCCTTATCAAAACCATTCAGTTTTTTCAGTTTTAGTTCCTATTCGCAACAAAAAAAGCATCGAATATTTTTAAAACTTGAATGAAGTTGACGGTGTTCGTGCGGATTCATGATTCACAAATTAAAAAATGTTCCCTATTATTTTTGGTCAGATGGAAGATAATCCTCTCTCACCACAGGACTACTAAAATATATAAGCAGTGAACTGAAACAGTATCATTCGAAATGTTGTTCAAATTTATATTCACTATTGTCATGAGTTCAGTTGCCGCCATCAAACGAATTACACCGCAAGGATGAAAAGGAAAACTTCACTGGAAGTCTACCAAATGGTGGACCTGGAAGACCAAAGGAATCGGAATGAACTGGAACTTCAACAATCAGAGCTTCGCTCTGCAAGTGAAAACTAACGAAAAATCTATAATGATTTGTTATTCTAGTTTAGAAGTGGATATTCTTGATCACTGGACAGTTTTAATTTTGATTTTCAATCGAATCAATGTTTTGTTGAGGGAGATACAAAAAATCGTGGAGGTAGAGAAAACATAGAAAATTAAAGTAGACAGTAATGTTTCATATAATCGGTGACTCTACAATCCATGAACTGGTGGAGTTTCAGAAAATTACTGCTGAATGAATTGAGTTTGCACAACATGTTGAACAGATTGAACTCCCAAATAAATCATTTATTTAAACTAAATAATGCGAACCATAGTGAATCATGTCATTGTTGATTTTGATTATTGTCAGTTGAAAGAAGTAAGAGCTAGTTAGTACGACATTCCGCTGAAATAAAAAAATACAACCATTGTTATTATTATTGTAAAACTGATAGTTTACAAAGGCCGAGTTTAAAACACCAATTCGGTCGAATTTGACAATTTTCGATTCTCGGGTGTATTTATTTCACAAAAGTATTCACAAAACTGTTAACACTTTTTTGAAAATCCTGTTTTTCACCTCTGATCCAAAATTTATAAAAGTACAATGTTTGAAATTAAAAACGAAAGAATTACGTGGCTTGAACACAATGCTTTTTATTCTTCCTTTGAACGGTTCTCATTTTTTGTTATTTTTTTAAGCTGAGAAATTAATCGGCAATTTTTGGGAAATAAAGTTTTTGAATATGCAATTATATTCAAAACTAGATTTTAGTAGTTATCCTAGTCTTTACATGATTGGTCGGGTATCAGATATTGGAGTTCCGGTGGCTGACGATAACAACTTTAGATGGCGAGTAGAATTTCCGTTTTCAACATTTCTTTGAAAGGGCAAGGTGAAAAGATAGATGATTAGAATAACAAAGGTAATTAGTAAGAATATAGGTGCAATTTTATCAATTTTTTGCAACATGTCAAATAACGTTTCTAAATTGATGGCGTACTTTTATAGCTATGACCGGGGAATGAGGGCGGATTTTTAAATAAGTGACTGAAACCAATGAAAGAGGATTATCACAGCATTGACCAATATTAATGAGAACGGTTTTTTGTAAATTGCCAATTATGAGTACATTCAAACATCAACAACAACAAACAAATTGGTTTCTAGTCAATGAATTTGAAACAAAACTATAATAGGTTAATTTACAAGAAGAACTTCGAAATGAAAACAAGACATCAAGCAAATCTTATTTTCAGAACGCTTTTATGTATGTAAATTGCTTAAACTTAAGTAAACAGGATTACGTGTTTATAACAGTTATATTCAGTCTGATTTTTTTCCGTTGTTTTATCACTCACAATTTCATTGCACGGTTGCGAAACTCCAATCGACAAGTATTTTTTTTCATTTGATTATATTAGAATACGCCACACATCGTGAAAGTGGTAAATTTGAAGACAACGTACAAAAAACCAATTTCAAAAAATTTCAAAATTACGTTTCAAAAAAAAAATTATGATACATTATTTATTCAGAAAAAAAAATGGAAATCACAAAGCCCACGTTTTCCTAGTCTTATTTAACGCATTATTTCGATGAAGGGGCTCCAGTTGGTGGACTTCCAGTTGGTGGTGATCCTCTTGGTCCTCCATGTCCTCCATGTCCTCCTGGTCCACCAGTTGGAGGAGTTCCAGTTGGAGGTGATCCGGTGAAGTCTCCATGTTCACCACTGTCATGGCCAGCATAGATGGCGACGACGAAAACAAAGAGAAGGGAGAAGAGGAATCTGAACATTTTGTTAAATTGTAGATTGTCTAGACTCAATGTACATTTATAGAAAAATATCTGTAAAAAAATAATCCCTAAAGAGCAAAGATTGACAAATACCAATCCGATCAGGTTCTGACTGTCTGTCGAATATGAGTTCAACACAAACATCTACAACAACATTAAATGTGTCAAAAAAAATTTTTAATCTTCAGAGTAAATACCAATCGAAAAAAAAATACGAAAAACCCGAGCTGTATGAAAAAGTATGTTTCAAGCAAGTTGACAATAAAAAGAAAGTATATCCATTACAAATATGGTCATGGATTTGTTATTTTTAGTTGATAGTAAAGTACATACAGTAGTACATAAGGTTTTACATTTGATTTTTTGGGAATAACTTTTTTCTAAGAAATCGGATCGCTCGCAAGTTTTTTTTTTTGGTATTTTTGACATATTTAGGAATAGGTAAGAACATTTTGACGCGATGAAGTTCATTTTCAGATTATTGATAACGGTTTTTCTGATTTTTCTAGAAATAGTGGAATTCAGATTTTCCTCTAACAGTCTAGTATTGGTCCAAATTCGATCAGACCTTCGGTTTGGAAGTTTCAAAAGTTGTTTCTGGTTTATTCCACTATATTTTCCACATGACATCATGAGACATTTTTTTTTTCGAGTCAATAACAAATGGTAGCACTCGTTTGTTGTGGTTTTTCTTAGAGCAGGGGTCGGTAGATCATTCAAACCTTTGGCTTAGGGTTTTATTTGATTTTAATAATGAATTGAACAAACCTGAATCACATTTTAAAACATTTGAAAGTTTATTACTGACTTACAAACGACATAGAATTCTTCACAAGGTGGCTCGAGCCTATCAATCCAAGGTTTCCAGCAAAAATCGTTTGCAATTATGATCAAAACCAATATAATCGATATTTTACAGTTAGAGAAAAGTCTGATATTCACTATTTCCAGAAAAATCTGAAAATGATCTTCACCGCTTCAAAATTTTCTTACATATTCCTGAATATGTCGAAAATACCAGAAAACATTTGGGAGCGATCCGATATCTTAGAAAAAAATTATTCCCGAAAAACCAAGTGTAAACACCTTTTTGGTCAGTACTGTATCTGCTACAAAAATGATGTTTCTTTCTTATTAACCGAAATAGAGTAACAGGATATATTTGTAAAAGGATATTTTTTCAGTGAATTTTCTAGAATCTGGTGTTTTATTGTCAGTTTATGAATTATCACGAAGTCAAGCTTTTTTCTGAGTGTTTTTTTTTTCAATTTTCAGTAACATCTGATGAAGTAGTTATTCTGTTCCTGTCCAAAATCTGATTCGTCTTCGGAATGAACATCACTTGGTTATGAATAAAGCGAAAATTTGATTGTGACAATAATGAGAAAGATCAACCAAACAACAATCGAAAAATTTTTTTGGTCGTAATCGTAATGATTCATACACCCTAGGTTGTCCAAATTTAATCCTCTCTCGCACATTTTTATTACTATAAATATGAGTATTGCATCTCATGAGTTATAACATTTCGAAATGATGTTCAGATTTTTCCTATCTCTTCTTTTGATCTTCGTTGTCGCCATCCACGCCGGCCATGACAGTGGTGAACATGGAGACTTTACCGGATCGCCACCAACTGGAACCCCACCAACAGGTGGACCAGGAATGCATGGAGGGCATGGAGGACATGGAGGACCAAGAGGATCACCACCAACTGGAAGTCCACCAACCGGAAACCCACCAACCGGAAGTCCACCATCTAAGTAAGATATGGACAATTTTAAGAAAAATAATATGTTTTCGATTGTGTTTCGAAATTGAAAATGAAGTTTTCGTTTTTTAACGTTCTTTAAACTTTTAAAACTTTGCCACACAACTGAATCAAAAGAGCGGAACAAAAATATGGGGAGAACTTCCAAAGTTCCACCAAACCATTACAAAAGAAATAAAATATTATTTGAGTTTGGCGAAGCTAGTGAAAATTGTTTCCGACAAGAACAGTGTATTCAATAAACCAACGAATCCGTACATTTTAGGTTCCTCTTCGGTTATTAACAAAAGTTAGTATTGAAAGTTGGCTTGTTTGGAATTAATCTCAGAAAAAAAAGTTTTCTTTAATCAGCAATCTCAACTTAGTAACATTATTTAAAAAATATTAGTGTCAAAAAATTTAATTTCTTTCAACCACTCAACAAAGTTTGGAATACGATGTTACTGAATTAAAGATTTTCCTGCGATAACTCTCTCTGTTATTCCATTTTCAAAAGAACTTCGTGAATATTAATGGATAGTTTGAAAACAATCATCACTTATAAAATTCTATTGAATAAACTTTGATATGCGAAGAAAATTTTTATTGCGAACACGAATCAAATGTTAATATTACACAATACATTATTTCATAGTGTTATTTCGTGTTTTACTTGGATGGTGGGGCTCCAGTTGGTGGGCTTCCGGTTGGTGGCGATCCTCCATGTGGACCATGTCCTCCTGGTCCACCTGTTGGTGGGGTTCCAGTTGGTGGTGATCCAGTGAAATCTCCATGTCCACCACCATGGCCAGCATTGACAGCGACGACAAAGATCAATAGAAGAGAGAATAGGAATTTGAACAACATGTTGAATGATTTGAGTTCACAATTTGATCTGTTTTTATAGTTGCAGATTTGTTAGAGAGAGGATTATCTTCAAATAACAGGGAGTGTGTGAATCATAAAAGTTTATTGATGATTTTGAGTGCATAACTGGTTAATCGTACGTGTCAGAAAAAAAAACTACTGTTTCAAACACGACTAAAGTTCAAAAAAAGTTTAGCTTCTTAAAATTTTGAACGGAAACCTTAATTTGTTTTCTCTCCCTGAAACTGCTGGTTAAACGAAACTTTCATACAACTTCAATACAACAAAAAACTCAAAACAAACAAAGAAAGTGCAAGAAATAAGAAATAAGATTGAGTTGTGTATTGAGCTTCTGAGACTTATAAACTGCTTTTATATCGAATTTCTAATTATATTAAATTGTAGATACTTTTTTCACTCTTCAAATATTTGTTTCGTATATTTTTAGTTTTTCACATGACTCAAACAAAAAAATTTAATTCACGCTGAATTCAAAACTGTAATACCGATGATGATGTTTGGATGACGTATTCGAACCAATTTAAAAAACCGGCTCTCATCAATTTCATGTAATTCAGACAACATCTGTTTTTCAAATTTAATCCTCTCTCGTTCAAATCCATTACTATAAATATACGGAATTATTATGAATCACAATCATTCAAAATGTTGTTCAAATTTCTTTTCTCTCTTCTCTTGATCTTCGTTGTCGCCATCCAAGCCGGCCATGACAGTGGTGAACATGGAGACCATGAACATTTCACTGGATCACCTCCAACTGGAAGCCCACCAACTGGCGGACCCGGAGGACATGGTCCACATGGAGGATCGCCACCAACTGGAAGCCCACCAACTGGAGCCCCACCATCCAAGTAAAAATGATACGAATTATGTTTCCTATTTCTTTTCATGGATTTTCAATAAAGACATTCGTCAAAAACCAAGAACTTTGTACTTTGCAGAGAATCGTATGACTGATTATAAGTATCGGTTCCACTGAAAATTTTTTTTCTACATGGCGGCGAAACCCGTTACTTGAAACCGCTGGAAAACTGATAAGATCTTTCGTTTACAGAAAAATGGCAGTTTCACATGTATTTATAAGGGAAGATTGTACGATTCCACTCAATCGTCAAAATAATTACTATTATTTTATACCTGAAGAGTAATGTAAGATAGTTTTTTGGAAATTTATTTTTAGGAAAACTTTTCAGAACAGTTTCTAACATTCAGATTCTATGTTTTCATTCAGAAAAGGTATTCCAAAAAACTTTTCCATAAAACAACGACTTTTTTTACCAATTCACTTTTGTTTTCATTTGGGTTTATGGATTGTAATAGTTACATTTTCATTTTGTTTTCATACCACCCATCTAGAAAACTAGTTCTCTACACAAAAAAAAAACACTTGAAAAAACTTCAACAAAATTCATTTCAATTTACATACTTTCCGAGATAAGAATCTCAAAAACCTTTTATGTGTGACCGATCTCCTTATATACTTTTAAATTGTCACATTTATTGTTAGTTTCCAATTTCTCTTTTCTTCGACTATATCAGTAACATTTACAATCCAATAAATAACCACCAACCCATCTATATCCAAATATTCGTTGGTTGGCCATGACTTTTTGTAGTTGATATCAGATTGAGATTTGGTCAAAAGATAATAAAACAGAAAAAGACGATCCACGCCCACACTCCTCCATTTTGTAATTTTTCCAATAAAAAAATGTCGTTGGTCGAGACGAAGATAAAAATGTTCCATTTTGTTTTCTCATATCATATTGAAGAATATAGGCCAAAATGTGTGCCGTTTTAACTGATGACGTAATACATTTTTTGTTACGATCTTAGTATATGCGAAGGCAAACTGGTATTTCTGTGTTATTCATCAAATTTGTTTCATTCGGTAAAAAAAATTTCTGAAAGTTTTTCCCCTTTTACCAGTTTTTGAAAAATATCTTTGATTTTGTTATTTCAAAAAATTTAATTTTTCCTGTATTAACTTTTTCAAATGTTTTTTTTCAAAATAAATGCGAATAAACAAAACTTCTTGCAAAATGCAAATCTGTAATGATTTTATTGATTTCACATTTTTCATCATTGGCAAAAAATGTTTTTTTTTTTTTGATGTTTTTGTTCGTTATTTTCTAAAAACAAATTTGATTCCAAAATCCTCTTATATTTCGAGTAAGCTAGCCTCTCAGAATATCTCAATTTCAGAAAATTGACATTCTAGTTTATGGAAAATATATATACATATAAGGTGTCTGTTACCAATGCACTATATGAACAATGCAAATAAGCATCTGTTTTTTTCCGACGAAAAAGACATATTCGTTTTACATTGGTTCGTAAATTGATCTAATTATCAAGTGAACCCACTTAGCGGTCCGTTTATTCTTTTAGCGAAAATGATGTATTCTCATAATATTTGATGCAATGTCTCTGATTTTGCTAAAATTATTCTCATTTTTTCTCTGAGAATCGAAAAGTAAGTTTTTGTTTTTCATTGAGATTTAATGAAACCATCACATCAGATCAAATTTGTTGCGAGATTTGAAAAAAAGGATACATTCATTCCAAATATCAAGAAACAAACATAATTTGAGTACTTGCAAAAATTTTAAAATTTAAATCAATGATATGAAAATTATGAGATCAATGAAGGGTTTCTCAAAAAAAAAACCTTTCGGAAAGTTTTCTCAGAAGACGCTACTAGAAGCAATTTTCTTTCTATTCAACATTTTTAAGGCTCTGTATATTAAAATTCTTGTAATATCGACAAAATCATGGTCGAAGCGTTGAACTATGTTGGTGTCCAAGTTCATTTGAACTCCCTTTCGCCCTTCGACACACAGGCAACCAGGTACGGGGAACGTTTGTTGAACTAAGCAGATGAAAATCTCAGATAAAAGACATTATCGCCGTACAAGAAGTCACTTTGTGTCGCAATTTCAAAAAAGACACTTTTTCTCCATCTAAAAAAATAACTGTTCAATTAATGAACAGTGCGTAAATCATTAAGGTTCATAGTTTTCAAAAATTTCGGTCAACCATAAAGAATAACCAAAGAGGGAAAACTTTAGAAAAATCAAAATTGTGTATAATTACCCTCCAATTAACAACCAGAACACACAGTTTGCCTTCTCTTCCCTTCACCAAATACGAAAAAATACTAAAATCAATGACCCAAGGTCATCCGTACACATTTTCGCGCATCCCTCAACATGACTGATCGATTTGTATCCCCCTTTCCTCTCCTTATACATTCTTCTATTCATCTCTACAATTGTGTACTTTTTCTTATCTTTTTTTGTTTTTTTTTTTCAGGGTATTACAACTTATACAAAAAATGAGCTTGGTCACTCATTTTTTGTCGTTCGACGCGGCATTTGCATCCATTTCGGGATTTTTATTATACGTTGCTCCTCACTACTTCGCCGATGCTCTTTTTGTGAGTTGTTTTTATATATACATAGAAAAAAAACAAGATTTCGTAAAAAAAAAACTAGAAAAAATCATTTTGTATGACTAAGAACTTCACTCTAAAAATCCTTTTTCATTTGAATTTTTGTCTACTTTCAAACCACCATATATATTTTCTCATCTTTCTCATCTCATTTCATTCTTTCCTAAATTATAGGTTTAGCTTGTGTTCACGAAACTATAGGTTCTAAATTTTCGGGATACCTTTGACAATTTTTATTGAATTATATAAAATTTTTAGTTGAAGTCGAATAAATATAAAAAGTAATTGTGTTATTTTTGAAAAAAAATTCTGAACTTCAGTTGTTTAATGAATTTAACCGCATACCTGTTTTTTTATTGTTTTTTTTTTCAGCAAAAACCGACTGATGGTGTCCATTGGCATTTGATGCGATGTGTTGGAGGGCAAATCTTTGCTTCCTCATTGGTCTCATACCGATTCCGTACTTCTAGTCCAGTCTCTCAATCTGTTTGTCATTTTATTCGAATTATTGTGAGTTGATCTACTATGGTAGTTGAAAAAGTTATATGTTTTTTTCAGCCATCAATTCTTTGTCTTATTCTCCTTTTCCAACTTCAATCAATGACCCCTGAACTTGTCCCTACTTTGGTGAGTTAAAAATCAAAGGTTATGATGTTAATGTGACAACTTTACAGTTTTTGAAGTTGGTGAAGTTCACAATGTTTGGAACTATCGCAACACATATTGCACTCCTGTCTAGATCTGGTTGGATCACAGGTAATATTTACACATAGTTTTTCCTAAATATCAATTATATATTCAGGTCAACATCTAGCAGTTGAGAACAAATTCGGTAACTTTCTGTATCAATTAGATGCTTTGGCATCACTTTGCATTGGAGTCGCATGGATGACATTCCCAAAATGGTTGCTCCATCGTCAAGTCTTGGTCGAACTCGATGCCACTCACGAATTATTAGGACGTGTTATGGGAGCCAATTTCATCGCCTCATACATTGTTTCAACACATTCTCTCTACTGGGATTCACAAAACGATCGGAATGTTGCTGTTGATTCTCGTGTTTTGGTAAGAGAAATTTGGAATAAAGCAAAGTTTTTAGAATTTTTCAAAAACTGAACTTTAGGGTTTTTATAGATTTATTAGAAAATTTCTTCAATTTCATAAGAAATAATGTTTTCAAACAGAATGACCATTCAACTGTTGTTAGTTCATGAAATAAAGTCCAAAGTTTCTCAACAATTCAAACAGAGTTTGAAAATAAAAACTAAAAAAAGAAGACAATGAAAACTAGAATTAATCTGACAAGAACCAACACATGCTTCGACATTCAATTTTACATGAATCTTTGTCAGAAATATCTTTTTAATCCGTTTTTTTCATGAATTTAGTTACGAAAATACGATGAATCGAAACGTTTTAGTTTCAAATTTTGTTTTTGATTTTTTACACTAAGTAGTGTGGGAGTGGTACTGACAATGATTTTTTTTCAAAAGCTCATGAAATAAACTTTCACATTGGGATAAAATATTTTTTGCGTTTCTTCCAAAACATTTCTAATGGTTTGTATGTTTTTGTTTAACATAACCTTTTTCATTCATTCCAACTTCCTATTCTGAAAAAAAGTAAAAATACTCTCATGACGACTTTTTTTTAAACTTTATGACTCTAAATTCGAAATTCCCTGTAATCCGATTTTCATAATTACTACTGTGTAGGTGTATTTTTTCAATTTTTTCCAGATGTTATCATTTCTCTAATAGCAGGTGTTATTGTAGTTTCTATGCATACAAATCTTAGTCACATTTCTGCTCATTTATTTTCGTAAAATTTGTTCAGACGAAAGAAAAGAAAAATTAGTACCTTGCATTATGAATTTCACGCCACCTAAAATTAAATTTCCTGCTTCATCTGCTCATAGGTGATAGGACGCCTAGGCAACCAAACTCGATTCTCATCTCTTTGTTCTCTTTTTTATGTGTATATGTTCCATCATATTTCAAATTTCTCATTCGTATATTTCTTCTTTTTTTTGCAGTGCTGCATTTCTATTCTTGGCGGACAACTATGGTCACAAACATATGAACATTGGTCTGGCAATCATTGGATCGGAATCACTTTGTTCTCAACATGGACAATCATTTCGCTCATCTACAGAACTTACTTGACAGTCAATGGTAATTCCACCACCAAGAAGGCGCAATAAATACATCTCCAAATGTCAAAAAAGTCTCCAAGGATCTCTTCCAGATTCAACTAGCTTTTTAGTTTTTTTTTTCTTCCATATTATAATCCCCCACCAAACCAATCGACACCAAGGCAACGCTGTGATAGTTTTTTCTACTCCCCCCCCCCNCCCCCCCCCCCCCTTCCCCCGAAAAACAAAAAAAAATTGAGTCATCAAATGTTCCCCTCGCCCCCAAATGCCCCTTTTTTCATACATTTATAAAAATTTATATATTTTTTTCTATGTTTTGATTGCTAAATAAAATTTATAAAATGAAAACTAAACATTTAGAATAATAATGAAAAAACAAATATAAGGAAAATTGAGAGGTTGAGAGATGAGGAATTGGTTGGCACACTGGGTTTGTCGAACTCAACTGGGGTGCTGTAGTTTTGGTTTCGAATAAAGTTTTGGAACATTTGGAATGTTTCTTTGGGCTTCTGCTCAGTTGCAGATGGGAAATGTCCGCCACCTTTGATTGTTACCAATTCGACACCTGAAAATGTGTACTTTTGAATATGCTCAGACCTTTAGCAAGCTAAGCTGCTCAGAACATGAGAACTTATGGATTATATCTTCGAGATTAATCAGAAAATCCTAGACTTTTGCAAAATCTACTATGATTTTTCGAAAATACATTAAATTTTTTTTAATGAAACACTTGCTCTCTTTATCTCTATGATGTTTTATTGCTTCTGACCTTTTGGAATGATTGAAAAAAAAAACGAAAAAAAAAAACAATGCGAAAAAGTTGTAAAAAATAAAAATTCTGACTTTTTGTTTGTTCTTTTTCACTTACCATCGTACTTTGTCCAAAGCCCAATTGAAGTCGGCATTTGTACTGGATCATGATATGATGTTGCTCCGAAAATCAATTTCTTGTTCAAGTTCTTTTGCAAAAATTGTGAATTTTGCACAACATTACAAAGTGTATCTGCATCTCCATTGAATAAAGTTACACGTTTTGAAGCGTTGATAACTGTGTTGAAAAATCCAGTCATTGTTTCATATTGAGATATATAAGCGGCACTGATGTCATAGCTGTAAATGATTCGAGTTAGATGTATTCTGCTGGAAGTGAGAACATACTTGCACATAGCGTATGTTGGAACATAACTAGGAATTCGGAGAACTTTTTTGACTTCAGCAGTATTCAAGTATGGAATATGATCATTGTGAGAAGCGCAATCAGGCTGACCGGCAATGTAGACCTATAATTCCCAAATTTTTGAAAGAATTTTTCTAAAACCCTCTTACAGATGGAGTGTTGAAAAACTTTCTGAACTTCTTTGACATGACCTGTTGTGGTTGTGGACGTTGAATTTCTTCACTTGGTGGATGTGGTAAATCAGGATTGAGGTAACAAGCGAAGTATAAGAAATAAGGATCATATCCAGCATAATATTTAGCATAGCTCATGTCGGTAACAGTCTGACCACATGTTGTGTTTTCATATTGATCATCTGACCACTTGTAAAAATTACAATCAAGAGAAGAATTACAACAAGTTGTGAGAACATTTTGGAACTGACTAAAAAATTAAGTTAGAGTATGTCTCTAAGGAAAAAAACTACTTACGTTTCATCAATCAATCCGTGGTAATATTGATACAAAATATCAGCATTGAAATTTATTTTATCATCGAGACAACCATTACCAATGAGCATACCCTTTAATTTTTTTTGATGTATAAAAAAGCACTAGAAGAAATCTACAAACCTTGAAATTTGGGAAAACTGAAGAGTTCGAAATTTTGGCGGAAAGCATAGGAACGTATGTTCCAGCATATGACTCTCCAGCAATGTAGAATGTGTTGTTAGTGAATTCAGGGAATTTTTTGAACCATAAAGTAAGAGCATCAAAATTGTCACTAGCCACTTGATCATCGGTGAAAGTCAGGTTTGTTGAATTGTAATAAGAATAGCCAACACCAGCTGGAGCATCTAGATAGATAATGTTGGCAATCTGAATTAAGTTTTTGTCAAGTGTTATTTGTTACAAGATGTGTGTAAGTTGATTAGGGATCAACAAGATTGAATTTTTTCACAGGGTTTCGTGAGGTTCAGTTAACAATGCATTCCTAAAAGTAGGGCCTAGCTCAATCTCGGAGACTTGGAATAAAAAGTTTCGAGATAAATTCAGAAACATTTTTCCAATGCTCAGAACACTCACTCTATTCCAAGTCCATGGGTTTCTGTCGACTTTCTCGCCTTCGTTTCTAACTCTAAATGGTCCCATCTCAATGAAAAGTCCTTCCATTGACGCACAACCTGGACCACCATTCAACCACAATACCAAGGGATCGTTGACCGGATCATTTTCTGATTGAACAAACCTGAAGTGGGAAGCTTCAAAAAATTATCTCTCAGTTTTATGAACTTTTTGAAGAATAAAAGATTTTTTACTTTAATACCACCTAATATATTACTTACCAATAAAATAATTGTTTTTGAGCAGTAATTGGCAAATAACCCGCATAATGTTTTGACCTCAGCGGTTCAGTCAAATTTGGAAGTGACTAAAAAGTTATCAATTGAGAAACAAACTTGAGCACAACTTACAGTTATTTCTTCATCCTGTGGAGCAGCAGCAACCAAGTTTGAAATCAAAATCAAAATGAAAATCGTTGTTTTCATTTTTCGCCCTGCAAAACAATGAGTTCTCTCAACAAATAAACAAATAGTACAACGTAAAATAATGGCAACAAGTGAAAAAGGAGGAAAAGTGCAAAGAATAACTATTTCGTTATCAAATTTTATAGGGATACTTCAATTTTTATAGTACGGTTCAAAAAACGAGACAAACCATATTTAAATGCACTTTTTTGATTTAATATCTCTGAAAACGATGAAAAATTAAGTTTCTGTTGACATTATTCTTTTTCAAACTCGTTTGTGTAGTTTTACTGTGCACTTAAAAGTTTCAACCAATGCTTTTCATTATAAGTCTCAATATTTATACAATAAAATCTTAGTCCGTTGTTGGCATTTTTTTTTTTCTCAACATAGGTGGTAACCCAGTTGTTCTATATTTTAGAAAACATCTCCAATTCCGAGATACTAGAATAACTACTAATTAGATACTCATACACTTGGTTCAATAAAACAAGAAGCAATATTTTTTGTTTTCCCATGCACTATCAAGAAAATACTACTCTTATGTTTATTGTTCGTTGTTTTTCTTCTATTTTCCCGCTTTTTTTTCTTCACAAAATGCTCGCAGGGATCGATGCCACACAAACATGCGCTATTTCGCCATTAAAGTGTGCGGAGTACGGCCAAATGGGCGTGGTCAATTGTTGTTTCTATTTATTCAACTGTCTTTTCTAATCTTTAAAACTCATTCTTACTCGAAGAAATTATAATTTTAGACATATAATTGTTCAGTTGAGAAATTGATGGAACTGTATGGAATTTTTCAAACATAAATGAGAAAGGCGTAGTTAATAAAAATCTAATTTATACAAAATAAACCGGAATCATCTGGGAATAGTTCAAATGAAACGGAACTTGGAGCACAAATTTTTAAATACCCAAATCATAAAAATGTGAACTACAATATCATCTAAAGTACTTAGAAATGTTTTATCAGATGCTTTTTTATCGTAATCCTTCTTTTCTCCAAGTATGATATATGATGAAAAACTATGATTTCTTTTTTTTTAACTCATCATCATAAATAGTATATTTATTTGAGATCAAAATATGAGATCTGACTAACTACAACTTATCCAAATAAAAATTTTTCCTAAAACAAAAATATCGAAGCACAATAAATTAAACAATTTCAAAGGAAAGAAAATATGAATCATCACAAAAAAAAAAAAAAATATTATGAATTAACAGAATCACGGTCGAATTCCATTGCGGAATGATGCTCTTTATCAATTTCAATTTCTTTTTCATATTCTTTCCGCTTTTCTCGACCCAAAGAATGTCGACGTTCAAATCTGAAATGTTTGTTTTTTTCACCAAAAAATAGGAGATGGTAACATACTTTATCAGACTTCTGCTTATTTTTTTCTGAATATTTTTACTGAATGAAAATTTGCTGTTAGATGTCAAATCAATTTCCGGTGATGCTAATGGTGCTTCTCCTTTTTGACGTGAACTGCTCGACTGAGAAGAGGATCTGAAAAAAAGAAAATAAATGCTAGATAGAGAGTGATATGTACTCACCTATTGATGTGTTCTTTGAGATGTTGTTCTCGTAGAAATCGATTGGTTCTCGAATGTGTTGGTTTGCGTAACATTTGAGCCTGAATTCCATTATTCATGTTATGATGTGGTCTTGTTCGATGAACAGCTGAGAAACTTTTTGGTTTTTTTCAAAAGTTTTTGTTCAGAACCACCGGAACGTTTTGTATAAATGATTTCTCTTTTGTTTAAAAACAGAAATATTGTTTAAGAAACTCATATTTTTTCAAATATCAGATCAGATTGCTCAAAACGACAAGGTGACTAAAGACAAATAATAATGTTTTCAAAATTTCGGTCTTAGAAAAATGACACTATAATAAACTTTTTTTCGTGTTCCTGATCATAAAACTTGGATTCATTTCCTGGTTGATACATATGCCTAAAGATCTTTTGAAGGTTTTACAAAATCGAGGGTGCTGACCTTTTCGATATTCGTTTTTCACCTTTTTTTTCATAACTAGAAATAGTTCAAAGAGTTGTAAAGTTAACCAACCGATTTTTGAAATTGAAAACTCTACTTGTTTTGTTTTTCACAACGACACTCTACAGCCTTGCTCAAACACGTTCACATCATTCACAATCTTTATTTCCAAGGAAAAAAACATGAACTAATTTGATTTTGAAAAAAATGGACAAATAATCATAAAAATGATAATACAACTCATTCATAAATATATTTATATGGACTTAGATACCGAGAAAAAAGAGATCACTGTTAGAAGATTTTGTTTTGCATTATTATACTAAACTGTACATCATAGCTAGATGTAAGAGTCTCGTTGGATTTTGTTGAAGAAAATAAAGGAAAGAATTTGAGAGAGAAAAAAGGAGGACAGTTTGATAGAAAGACGACACAGTCGTAGGAGAAAAGGGATTTCAGAAAAATGAGACTTGTGAAGTTTTCGAAATTTTAAATAATAAATTATATTACACTTTATCCTACCACGAAGCCTAGCGTTCAATATTAAAATTTCGTCACCTATACAGTCTCAAAAACTGTTCAGTTCGATTACGGTCTTTTTTCGATGATGATCCCATTAGTTAGGTTTTCGTTAATTAATGGTTAAAAAGAGAAAAAATAAATTACACACAATACACACGCCAGAATTGCGACATGAAGCTTTAAAAAATTAGGATCTCTCATGGAAAGGTATGAATTGAAAAAATGGAGAGTCGGGTTAAAAATGGTTATACGGAAATGAAGAATTAAAATGAAGAAAACAAGGATTTGAAAATCAAAATTGTCTACAAAAACGCGTCGCCTTCTTCATCCGAATCACCCAATGCATCCGGTGTCGATTTTCCGTGTGAAGGATCGCCAAGTGATGAAGGAACACCCAATGGTCCAGATGGACTACCTTCTGAAGCGACAGCGCGGACTTGCGACGATGCGGCGATACCACGTCGCGATTTTTTCGCCTTTTTCAGCATTTGAGCCTGCAAATTATGTCCAACGTTAGGGCAACACCAAAGCAAAAGCAGAATAATATTAAGGGTTTTTAAAGGGTTACTTCAGTGGTTGAACCATTACTTTTCACAACAGGTTCACACACAAACAAAAAGAGAAAAAAACAACTTATAGTATTGAATTGGTTTAGTTGGATAGAGAGCTTACCCGTAACGCAGATTTCAAAATTGTGATTGTACCAGGCGGCTGAATATGTGGTTCACCATCCACTTGCACCGGCCATTCTTCATGTGTTGTGATACGAATCTGAAAAAAAAATAATAAAGATTAGGTTTTTAAAAATAAAAAACATACACTTCCACCCTGAGCAATTCGAATACCAGCAGCTAATTTTGATTGGATCAAGCCGAGTCGTGAAACATCGGAAATTCCAACAACCTCGAGTAAACCGTCATAATGTGTTGGTTTTGAGAATACACCCTCTTCTTTTGCCGTTCCCCATGGATTGGCACCACTTCCCCAACTCAATAAATTCAATACGACTATTCCTTCGATGTTTGGCAATTCGATTGCTTTGCCATCCACCTGAAAATATTTGGTTTTCATAACAGAGTTTTATCAGTTTTGGTAATCGAGCGAAAAAATATATAAAATTTTGCTTTCGAGTGTACGACCTAAATTTTGAAAATCAGTTCACTTTTTCTCATGATCCATCCAAAAGCTAATTGTCTAAAAAAGTTATAGTATAGTTTTTCCGAACTTGAAAGACATCTCGAGAAGAGTATTTTTTTAGAAATTTGAGAGAAGACTTTTGAAATTCTGCCCTATGACCAAAGTTTCAGATGGTTTTGAATATCTATTATTTTTCCTGATTTATTATCCTCTAAAAAATTACTAACCTCCAACTCAATACGTTTCCATAAATCTTTGCATGTTCGTTCGAAGAACATTTTCTGTAGTCCAATTTTGGCGTATTGTGTTTTGTTGAATAACCGAGATTGAAACTTTTCCGGGTTAGCATCACGCTGAAATAATATTTTTGATCATCAAGAACAAATTGAAACTCTATTACCTTGTTATGGAATTTGAGACATACATCTGCATCAATACCAATACCAAAATAATTATTCATAATAATCATACTCGTTTGATCTTCAGGATTGTTCATTGTCTGCTCCGACTCGACAGTGTTTGTTTGAACTGATGTTGGCGCTTGACTTCTCTCCTCTTCATGGAACACTACGGCCCATCGATCAAGCCGAACTTCATCAGCTTCAATCACATCTTTCAAGATATCCAATGGATTCTCCTCGCCAGTATAACCACCACCCCAGCGGAGAACTCTTGCCAAATCATTACCCGTTCCAAGTGGCACAATTCCACATGGTGGAGAGAAACATGCCGCATCCTGAAAAGAAACTTATTTTTTATCCGTGAGCTTTATGATATTTGATTACCTGTTTAGCAATATCTAAACATTGAAGAACCCATCCAATAGTTCCATCACCACCACAAGCCAATATTTTATATTTAGGAATATTTCTGAACACATATAATCCGACCAACGGTCCACCCTTGAGCACATCAAATACTTGGAAAGGATTGAGAAGTTTACGGAATGATTGTATCAATTCAGTTCCTTGACAACCACCCGATTTCACATTTACCAATACTAGCAGAGGTTCTGCGTCAGCGGGCAACATTTGTGGCTGAAAAACTGAGTTTGTATTTTTTGGGAAATAAATAAGAATTACCTGAACATTAGGTAAGCAAAGAACATTCAACTTCTTATCTTCATAAACTGCGTTTTGCAGTTTTTGAACCGCCGCTGTTGCCGCTTTTGGTGTATTGAATGTGATAACCAAACTACCGTACTCAAAGTAGATTGGTCCAATAGCAGTAAATGGTTTTTCTGAAAAGTTAAGAGGATTGATACTTCATATACTGCAGATTAAATAAAATGTTGCTTATCAGTCTACGAAAATTCACTTTCAGACGTATTACTTTTAATAAGTTAAAATGAAAACTTTTAACTGTTAGTGAATTTTTTATGACTTACCTTTGGCTCCTAGAAGTTTCAACAAAATCCGTTCATATTGTCGCTGTGCAAGTGATACAGGCAAGTTTCCCACGAACACAGCATGATCGTGTGGATCCTCTTTCTCTTGAACATAAAATCGAACAACATGATAACGGCGAAGCGAATCTTTTCTCAGATTTCTGACGAGTTGTAACATGTTTTCCTGTGGGTTACATGTTCGTTCAGCGACACCTCTATCAAGTGACACTTCGATCAGATTATAACGATTCCATGTTGAACCATCTAAACCAAATTTATCGAGCGCTTCAGTCACCAAATCTTGCACAATAGTGTCTTTCAGAATTGTTAGGTTACAAAATGTGACTGGTACTCGTCTTAGCCATCCACCATAGATTTTGACAGTATCTGTCTCCGGATCATCTCGATATCTCAAAAATATTTGAGCACGTCGGCCTTCAGGTCGTTTCACATTTCTCAATGGAACTGGATCATCGAGTGGTTCTTCCTCACCATCACCAACTACTTGAGTTACATAATAGTTTTCGGAATTATCCATGATATGAAACCGTCGAAGAGCTGCGTCTCGGATTTGTTGTACTGTTGCAGTTTTAGGTACACTTGCAGTTCGAGATACTTGTGATCGTAAAGAAGCATTTCCATCGAAGATTCGGAGAATCTCAACATCTTCGCGCTCTTTCAAATCATCTCCACTGGATGAAACATCATCAGCTTGAATTTTTGAAGGAGAAGACACTGAAAATAAAACATTAATTGAAGAAACTAAGGAAAAAGATGCTCCACGTCAATAACAAACACATGGTGAAATCTAAATGGGTAACTCTAAATATCATAACAATGGAAGTAATTTTTTCTCAAAGATTTCATAATAACATACCAATTAAATCATATTAATAAAAAATAATGTTCAGAAAATTTTCATCTAGAAGATGTTCTAAAAATTAGAGTAGAAACCCCCAAGAGCAAAAGTGAAAGTATGTATTCAGTGCAAAAAAACTTGATTTCAGTTTTTGGTCAATATACATCAGAGCCAATTATCAAGAATGAGCGCTCAAAGATTTTCTGAAAATTAGCGTAGGTTTCTACAAAAACTGAGAATATGAACTTTACTAACCAATAATTTTCTAGTTTTTATAATTATAGTTCATGTCTTCTATTTCTGAAAAATGAAACCTAGTGATTTCATACAAGAATGTGGTACTATAATCGTTGACCTTGCTCTTGTTAGAGATCAATTCCAAAACAATTATTTTTTGGAAATTCAATGATCTATTTCAAAACTGAACAGATGACTGATAAAAAAACAACCTAACATTTAGAACCAATTAAATTTTATCATCAAAGAATATTGGTTTCCATTTCATTATTAGTTTTTCCTGAACTTGAGATTTGTCCGATATGCTTTAATCAAGTTAACAAATACATTTGTCCTTTTTTTAACTCGCTCATGCTATTCCTCAGCTAGGAAAACTAGTTTGTTGGGAGAACATAATTCAAATATTCGTTACAAAAATTATTGCTTTTCCCATAAATTTTTCAACCAAGAATGTGTATCATTCCAAAAACGACAACACCAACAAATTACACCTTTTCTTCTCACATGTCGTTAAAAACATAGGAGAAACGACATGATTGGGAAAAATATAGGGTAGGATGAAAAATTCCCATTCTCGGAGAAAAAATCGAGAATAATTTTTTGGTTTCGGATGTACAACAAAACAACGTGTCGTGCTAAAACAGATAGGATAGCTATAAATGATCTGACCCTTACGAGACTGTGGTTGATCGTGTGATGTGATATTCAATAGTTGTTCCATAGGAAGTTCTGTTCTTGGAATTGTTAGCGAATTTGGTGGCAACATGATCTTTCGTAACACACCAAATTCACATTCTTTACCCATTTGACGATAACACAATGCATGAGCCTGAAATGTGGCATTCAATTAACTGGAAAATACATGTTCGAGAGGATACTCACCGTTTGGCCACACCATTCGCATCGCATTCCAGCCAAACATTCTGTAGAGAAGCAAGACTTCCGACAAACCACACATTTTGAATCTTTTGGCAAATTGCCTTCACGCATGTGATGATATTGTGTCATATTTACCTGAAATAAATAGAATTGAATGTGTGTTCCAGATATTGAGGAACAAAGAGCCTTACATTTTCGATATTTGGAACATAGGTTGCTGCTTCTTTACAATCCGAGACTGCCAAGTCGGAACAATCAACGTGCACATAATACTCGCATACTAAAAAACAGGAGTTATTAGAATTTCAGAGACAACTATGTTAATACAGTTAGACCGTGGATTTTATTTTATTCTAGCTCTATCTTAGAAAAAAACTTTTCATAAAGATAAACTTATAAAATTTCGAAAAAAATATCCTGAAACTGAGTGTACATATCAAAAAAGTACAAATGCATGAAGTTCTCGGAACTAATTTTTTTTTGTAAAATATAATTTGAGGTTGATATATATGGAGTGATTTTTTTTCCACTGCTAGTTTTGTTCTCTTGATCCCGCACTCACCTTCGCATTCAACAGAAAATGATTCATCAGTTCGTTTCCGACATACACAACAGAATTTTCTCTTGATTAATCCCGGTGCTGACCATGTATGTGCTACTGGATTTTTGATTAACTGCAATGCTACCCCGCTACAATATGAGACAACCGTCTTTAAACATTTGTCATGACACACAAAATTGCAAACTGAAAAAAAAAAAAATAAACAAAAATGTCTATTATTTTTTATTGATTTCCAACTCACTTTCACACGCAAACCCTTGTGTTAACATTCCCCAGATTTTGTCGCAACAATGATGACAGTACGTCGGTTTGCCGAACGTCTTTTTGGCAAAATAGTGACCATGGTCACGGCCGATCGTTAGCAGATTCGCGTCAACGTTATGACCCTCAGTTGCCATCTGAACACGGTATTTTAGGAATACTGTTTGAATAATTGAATTCATTTAGTTAAGGTACGCAACGCCTGCACGCGTTGCAACGAGTATGTTTATTGTTGCGAAAAAATGATGTTGCTTCTTCTCCGCAAATAAAAATACTATCACAAATTGTTTTCTTTAGACCAATATAATTTTAGAAATACTGTTACAACGAATGTAAAAAAGAACAGGAATCCTCTCAAACTAAAAACATTCTCAAGCTCAGAAAATCCATTTTTCTTTTAGAAAAAAAGTCCAAGCTCCGCCCATTTTCTGAATTTTTTCTAGACTTTCTGAAATATCCTAATACATTTATAACATGATTTATTTATGACATTACACTAAAAAATCTGAACATATATATCTATTGATTTGTAAGCTCCACCCATTCAGAATGATATTACTGTAAATTGGCGGAAATTTAATAGCATTATGCAAAATTTATGGAATCTCTTATCTGTCCAATATTTCCATATGGATATTCGATGAAATTCACAAAACTCAACTAGAAATTGTTAGGAAGTTTCATCATCTCATTTTACTGGAAACAACTGAAATTCAACTAACCCATAATTATTGCGATGAAATTCGGAAGCCTTTTTACTAAAAATCGTCATATTTTTCAACGGAAAAAAATAATGGTTTTGAACTTCAGGTCGACCAAGAGCTCAAGTCAGACTAGAATAGACTTTTTGAGTACAGCATTTCGATTTTTCTTGAAAAAATAATAGATAACTTTTTTTCAAGCCAAAAAGAGTGAGAAAATCCTAGTTCATTGAATCCAGGAATTTTGTCTATTGGAAAACCGGAAACTCAGAAAAAACCTTTGAAATTGTGGGCTTATAAGGGAACGTCATCAAAACTGTAGAATTTCTGGGATTTTGGTATTTCGCTCTTGAAACTACTACCGGTAACTCACGAAGTCAATTCTATTGTAGTTCCGGCGTGGTGATGAACGTCTAGATATTAGTTCACGTAGCATCATATCAAATATTACTGCAGTAGGTAAGTCTAATCTATTAACTCGTTTATATACGAAAATGTCAAAATCCCGCCCTTTCAGTCAGAAATATTTTTTGTAGTAATCAGGAGGATTTTCTTATTACTATTCCCCGCATTTTATTATTTTGTAGTTTTGAGCAATCTCAGACAAGCATTTTCAAAAGTTCAACTCACCGATGAGATATGGAATAAAGCGTGTGTTGTTTGTAAGAAAAAAGAAACGAATCACGTCAGCATTAGTTGTTACGAAAATGCATTTAATCGAGTTCAATAATCCGGTACAGTTCGAAATTCGTCTCTCTCTCTTCAAATTCTCCTTTTCTTAAAATGTTGCGTTGGTTTCGTTTTTCCCTGTTGATATGATCACAAACTTTTCTCCTTTCGATTGCTCAAAATGTTCAGCTGTGAAAAAAACTTTTTTTTTTGAAAATACACATGTATAAGAGGAAAAAGAATGGAATAACGAGAAAAAAAAACAAATATACATACACATGTCGGAAAAAATATACATAGATGGAGATATTGAACAAATAGGCCGGAAATTTTCAACCTCCGGTTTGCGTTACTACCAACGACGTGAACCGCCAATCGTCAATATTGGAAATATCAAAAAATAACGTGTTCACGGAGTTTTGAAGAATGAAGAGCTCAGGTTGTTCAGAATTCCTAGAGAGTTCTTGGGAAAAAATGTGAAAAACTTTTTTAAAAAGAAATTTGGATCATTTATGCAACTGCAAAAAAATCCCAGAAAAACGAAAAAAATGGAGATAAAAGTCTAACTACTGTCCTGTTACATGTCGAAGACTAGTTTTGAAAATTTTATGGTGTTCAACAAACAAGGAAACACTCCCAGTACATTTCCAAGTACATTCCTAAGTTTATTTGCATTCATCAAAAGTAATCAGGGACACTGTTCTAGTCCCAAAACTCAACTCACGCAAAATTTAAAGATGATTTTTTACACGTAGAAGAAAGTAACGTCGCAAAGTTCACGATGTTTTTTTTTTTTCAAAATCACAGAAAAGGATAGAAAACTCGTCATTTCACTAATGTTTGTATTTTTTTTCAAAAATTTCCAATCAGAGCAAAAACCAACCAAGCAAAAAAAAAAAGAAAAGAAAAATATAGCAAGACCGAGAGAAAAAACAACATTGTACACATAAATATTTTTGTTCTTCTTCTTCATCTTCCAGAAGAAGAAGACTCAACATTTAAAAGCGAGAAAAAAAGCAGGGCTACCACACAGCCGAAAAAACGAGAAAACGTCACTTCCGCACATAAGATTCCAAAAACGCAAAGAAGAAAATAAGTAGTTGAAGAAGAAGAAGAAGAAGAAAAAACGACGACGAAGATGGCAAAAGTCGGTGAAAAGAGCGTGCTCGTCGAAAGCGAAAAAAAACCGACGCTGAATACGTGATTCTGCATTTTCGCGTGACTGATTTCAGATGAGTTATTGACTCTTTTTTCTCTTTTCTGTTTTTCTCTGTCCATCCTTCTTCTTTTTTTTTCTTGACCCACCCGTCAGTCATTTTCTCATTTCATTATTCACCAACAACTTTTATTAATCTATATTGCTTGGAGATATGAATACATAAATTCGTGTGCATTTTTCTTGCTTCTATCTATGCTCCTTTTATCTTTTCTAATCGGAAAAGAATAAATACAAAGGAAATGAATTTTGGCCACTGTAGGTAGGTTTAGATTGTTTTTCTCAGCTTGAACTTTTGGTTTGCAAAAATAACATTTATGAATTTTATTTTTTTTAAATACAAAAGTATCGTCGCCCACAAAGATACAATATTTTGTCATAATAAGCTTAACCAACTTTACTTTTTCGTTATTTAGTTTTCCTTGCAGACAATGACAAAAATTTACATCAAAAACAGAATAAGAAAATCATCATTAGAAAGGGCTTTAAAAACATCGAGAACCGTTTTTTTTTTGAAAGCCATTACTACATAGTTACTACGACCAGAAGTACTTTCTAAATCATTTGTAAATGGGAAAATGTAACTATAGTAACTTAATTGGAAAAAAAATTACAGCTAATCAAAAAGTTCGTCAATTTTTTCAGTTCCTACGCTTTTTTTCCAATTAAATTGGTAGTTCAGAAATGATTAATCATATATTCGAGAGAATTTGTTCTCGAGTTTTGGATATGGAAACCTTTGAAGTTACTGATGATGTGAAAACGTTATTCGGCATGTCTTAAAGCTCAATATTTCAAATCTTGATAATCACATATGTTGAACGGGTTTTTCCTCAATGGTTTGTTTTTACAATTAGTTGTCAAGTTATTAAAGTTATAACTGACCCTTTGGATCATAATAAATCTTGAAATCTGTAGTTTCTTATTTGTGATATTTATTCAAAAAATATTTTTATAAAGAGTACAATTTCATTATGAATAATTACATAGAAGCTCTGTAATCCGAAAAATGATCTTTTACATGAGGATAGGAATTAGTAATCACTACAATATAAGAAGCTTAATTTTTTTTAAATTTGAATATGTTTGGTAGAAAACTCAACACCACAGTAACAAGATATCAGTGATTAGTGGGACTAAGTACGGTAAAAAGTGATATCAGTTAATATCTCAAGAGGTTTTGATTTCTATTTTGAAGAAATAAATAAAAAACTTACAAAAAATTCAACACGTTTTTCTGGCTTATGGCTGAATAGCAGCTCTCAATTCTTGACTTATCTGACACAAAAACTTTTCCGACTACTACTAGACTTATAATCAAAAACACTTTGATAACCTCAGAGTGACGTTTTTTTCAAAAGTTCATTGTTTGGATGGAACATACTATAATTCAAAAATATTCCAAATCAACACTTTTGTAAAACCGCAGGAAGAGAAATTTTTTAAACATTACTCAGCTAAAAAAAGAGAGTCAAAGAAAAGCAGAAAAACGCTTAAAGAAGGCAATTAACATCAGACAAAGAACAGATAAAAAGCCAAAGGCCTATTCAATATCCAATTTTATTTTATTTTTTATTTTTTTTCTCTAAACAAAAATTAATCGCTTATTCTTGCCTCATCCTTCTTCTTTTTCCTTTTTTCTCTCCTTTTCTCACATTTTTAAGACAAATGTTCACTTCTACCGTAGTCTTATAAAAAGTATGCGCTTTTTTCTTCTTGTCGTCAACTTGTTAGACATGCTCACAAAAAATGAGGTACTAATGAGACACAAGCTAAGGCTAAGCCATGCATTGCGCGACAAAAAAAGAACGAGCAAGAAAAAAAGAAGAACTTTCGAATTATCGCTTCAGTTCTCGGCGAAACACTCGTTTATTAGCTGCATTTGTTAATTGGACTACATCGAAAAAAATGACTGAAAGGGGTACGGTAGTTAAAGAAAAAAAAAACGTAGATGATGAATGTATCACATCATATTGCTCTCGATGGAACATAGATGAACTTGAGCAGTTTTCAAAAAGGGGATCCTGTGAAACATTTTTCTAGAAACACAATCAAATTAATATTATTATTTTCTTGGAAAGTTAAAATTGAGAAGAGAGATTCAAAATTACAAAATCAAAATTGATATTTTCTAAATTTCAAATTCATTGTCAAGTCCTGAAATAACCTTTTAGAATAATCGAAATAAAAAACAGTAAAATGTGCAATCAATTTTTTAAAATAATCTATGTGAACGTACTGGACTATATTATTCAATATGTTAGAAATCATTGACAAATAAGCTATTTCTGAGACATCATTCGCCTTTGAACTCATCGAGTACAAACTTTTAAGAAATTCAGATCCGTTTTTATAATTACTCGTTTCGGTTTTTAGATGTTTGGTCTCTGTCCTACATATCAAGTTCGTTTCTTTTTTAAACACAATGTTGTGTCATACAGTATTTTCATATGTTCTGTGTTCATATGCATTTGAAAAAATAAGAAAACATTTTGGTGCAAATTACAGGGAACATAATTGAAACTGATTTTTCTCGAAATATCTAATAAAATTAACAAAAAAAAACCCATACTCAGTTTTTTTTTCAACAAAAAAAAAATGATTTCTCAATGTAAGCGTGGCGATTAATTTCATCAAAATTCTTCCTTTTTTCTGGAAAAATCATGTTTCTCTAACTGAAGTATGTACACAAAATAGGTCTGGTAAAGATACTGTAAAACCAAAGAAAATAATTTTTTCGAAACTTTCCCGTTCTGAGTGAATATCTGCCAGACATACTAATAGAAAAAGAGACATTTTTTTCAACAACCACTCGAAACACCTACGAGGTTACTTGAGATCAATTAAAATACTATGTATTTAATATATTTTTATTTTAAAGTGCATTTAACTTACCCTTTTCAGACAGTTTTTTAACTCATCTCAAAGTGAAAACATTGAAAACAAAAAAAAAAATCCCGCGAGATAAAATGACGAACGCGCATCACCGAGCAACAACATCCAAAAAGAATCTCACCCGGCGAAGACATGAATGTCATAGAAACTGAGAACAATTTATCCTGATTTACTGCCTATGCTTGTTTGGGCAGTTTTTACTACTAGTAGTAGTACTAATAGTAAATGAGAAAAACCAAAAACAATTCCAAATGGTTTAGAATGGTCATGATTAATGGAGAATGCAAATGAACTGACTGACTGACTGACTGAAAAGGGGCGTTGAGCGAGAGATGGATGGCTAAGCATCAGCAAAAAAAAAATAGGAAACGGGTGCAAAAAATGGAGAATGGAATCCAATTTTGGTGGTTTTGTTTGGTAGTCCGAAACCAAAGAGAGGAAAGAAAAACGAGCGAGGAACGACCAAGTTTTGGTTTTTAGAAAAAAAAAAACTTATACTTTTCAATTACCCGCAGCGCTCTTTTCGTTGTGGAATTTGGTATACATGCTCGTGTGTTTTTTTTTAACTTCCAGAAAAAAAGATTATTCGGAACTGAGAATAGTTTCAAGATGAGTGTTAGTTCTAACAAGTCTACAGTGAACAAGATGGAGAAGAAATGTTGCGAACAAATTTTATTATCAATTTTTTAAAACAAAAAATTTGTTTGTGACAAAATTAGGTAAGTGGTTTTTGGGCTCACATCTTCAATGCCTCAGGCCTCATGATTTTCTCACGCAAAAAAAAAGTTCAACACGTTTTTTTTTCAGAAGGAACGTTGTCCTTTTCCAGATTTTCTGGTTAAAATTGTTTTCTCGGGTGAATTATTAAAACGAACTGTCAAAGTGTAAAACTTTTAATCATATATCGAAATTTGTTAATTTATGGTGATTTTTTCCGAACATTTTTTTAATGCAAAAATCCTCTTTCATTTAGAGGTAGTCATATTTTGTCAAACATATCGAAATCGTAGAAATCAATAATACAACAAACAAGAGTTGTTCAGTTTGTTATACCATCAATTCGGACCTCCTGATCTGAAGAAGTAATATTCACTCATTGGATTTTTTTAAATGAATGACAAAAATATGTGATCAAGAGTTATCAAGTTATTTTCCAGACGTGAGAAAGTGAGCAAGATAAATCTTTTTCATGAATGGTTATTCTACATATTATATTTTGATTCATATGTTGAAAAATATATCGTGTTGGTTTTCAAAACCTCATCTTTTGATTGAACTCTTTCTTCAAATTTTTGGTTCTAAATGAACCGGGATGATTTATTAATCTCGAATTCGTCAACATTTTTCAAATTTCTGTGAATAATGTTTTGTTCAGCGAAAAAACATCTTGCCAGTTTTTATGAGCAGTAATATATATGGGGATCTTTTCAAGCTCGATAGTAAATTCTTAGTACTAGAAGTGATGTGAACTATGCCACTATTCTCGAGTTTCTTAATATGGTTTATTACTCATACCTGTAGTGAACATCAAATGTGAAAAAATATCAAAAGTTCTGCTTAACATCAGGAACAATCATGTTGAAGATTCCTGAAAAAAAACAATGCGTTGCTGAAGAAAAAAGGAGAAGAAATGGAAAAAGAAAAAATGACAAAAATCAGTGCATAATTCAGTTAGTCGTAATTTAGCGACTGCCAAAAATTGTTGGTACGGCAAAAAAGGAGAAGAAGAAAAAGCATCAGAGAGAAATGACGACAGAAAATTGGAAAAAACGAGAAAAAAGAAGAAGAATGCAATTATCAATTTCTGAATCGAGCCAGCATACACATACGAAAAATTGGAACAAACGAAGAATTATTTGTTTTTTTTTTTGGAAGGGGAGAAGCTGAAATTCATTTTATAATTATTTTTTGTTGAACAGGAAACAATGAATGAACAAAAGCATTTTTTTGCTGAAAAAAAGAGATTTGTAACCGGGAAGCAAGAAAAAAAATCCAATCAGCTTCTATTCAAACATTCTTGTTTTTCAGATGAATGAAGTCGTAATTGACAACTGATTTTATTTATCAGAAAAAATACATATTTATATGGAAAATAATGTGAGAGAAATAATGAATACTAAATAGTTTCATACAGTTAAACTGAATATATTAACTGACTAGAATTTTGATTGTGAGAAGAAGAGTCAATATTGCAAACATGTGGGTTTTTATGATTTTTGTGAAAAAATTGAAAAGCATAGATTTGCGGGATAAAAAGCATTTCCTTCGGAAATAACAAATCTCAAAAACCATTTAATCCTCCTAATCTCCGTTCACAAAAAAAACACTCTTTTTTCTAGGACATTAATAGATATAAAAATAGAATATGAAGGGGAGAAAAGTAGTATATTTATATCTATAACTAAGCGGGGAAAAAGTAAATAAGTAAATAAATAAATATGAAAACATAGACACTCTCATATCCGTACACTTTTCATTTTTCGCTATTATTTTTCTTTTTTTTCATCTTCTCTTTCACCTTACATCTTTTTGTGCTCCTGAATTTCAGCACTCTTTCCGGTTTTGCCTGTTGAAGACAACTTAATGGCTACTCTTCTTTTTTGACAACTATATAGAAATGAATAGATTTTTTGTCTTTTTTCAGACACATCAAAAACCGCATAAATGTTAACTCATCACGCAACAATTCTGTTCTTGTTGAAAAATTGAAGCGAAATGTTGGCACCAATTATTTTGCGAAATTCGATGTTCCGCTTATTTTTTCACTTTGTGAAATGTTTGATCAAAAAATACAGTTATCTTGACTTGAGTTTTTCAGATATTCTCATCTACTACACAATGAAAATCAACATTTGTTTCGGTATAAAAAACGAAAAAAAATCACTAATTAAGTAAAAATTGTGACATCATAGTGAGATAATATAACATATATGTAGATAGGGTTTGGAAACAACCAATCTATGAATCCGTCTAGAAACATCAACAATATTGTGCTCCCTTTTGAAGAAAAAAAGTCATAAAATGAGTTAGAAGAAACTAGCGAATTAATTTCTCAAAGTAATTCAAGAAAAGCAAAATGATGTGTCGGAACCGATTTTGATTAGAAAAAAACGGTGTTTCTAAAGGATAAGAATAACCGCAGGATTTTGAAATCCACAAAGTGTTACAGTTCGACCAAATGTTCTTGAAATATGGAATCGTATCTCACTTACTAAGTTGTTTTGTGGGTCGGATATGACTATTGGAGTTTACCGGTTTAAAAATAAATTAATCAATTCAATAGCTTTCCAAGAACCTTGGTTCTAAAATAATTTAATAGTGAATCGGACTGACTATTTCGTAACAAATGAAGTATAGAAAAGATTTGAATATAGTTCTTTGGTTTTATTTTTATAATTGCAACATCAATTTTAATTTTTTTTTCAACATTTAACAAAACTTTTGCGGTGCAATACTGATTAAATCCAAACTTGCATTATTCAGACTTTCAAATCTTGAAAATCGAAATCAATAGATTTACAATAGTTTTTCTTCACGTTTACCTGTTTCTTTCACGAAAAGTTAAAAAAGATCTTCTCAATGTGTCAGAAATGTGGATATGAGCTCAAAAAAAAGCTCAAAAAAAACACTCATACTGGTCATATATGCGGATTTACGAAACTCGAAAAAACATAAGCCACTCAAATGAATAGAGTTTTGTCAAAAAAAATTGCGTTCGAAAGCAGCAGAAAACTCTTTTTTTCAAGTTTCTCCCAAGGGTCTCAATGAGAAACATTAGAATAAGTTCTCTTTGGAAAATAAAACAAAAAAGATCACAAAAGTACAGTTCTAATATTAGAATCTAGTAAGAGCAAAAACCAAACATAAAAAAATCATGGCTATAACTTTTCGTATGCTACCGTATAACTTTATGTCGACGTATACTTTGCTACAAAATTCTTATTAGTCATAAATCAAAAATGCAAGGAAATTTTTGTGTTTTTTTTTACCGCTGCTAACTAACCTCATAAAATTTGCATTTTTTCTTCAAGGGCAACACGAGAGGGCAAATTATAATGAAATATTATTTTCAGACTCATAGAGTCGTCAATAGGAAACAAATATAAATTGAGTCAAGCATTGTAAATGAGATATGTGCTTAGAAAAGCAGGATAGGCAAAAAAAAGAGAAAAAAAAACGAAGGAAAAGGAGAAAAAGGCGAAAAAAAACGAAACGGAGTCTAGCTAATTCGTTATTGGTTTTGAAAAAGCAGTTAGTCCGTCAGGGATTTTGTCATTTTCTAACTCAGAAACACACTTTCTTTCTATCAGTTGTTCGTTGAAGAAACTTGAAACCTTTTTGAAAATATTATTGTGATCAGACAACAAAAAGTAGACAGATTATGAATAATATTGAAAAACCCACATTCAATTTCCGGTATGATTAACTACTCGTGAAAAATTCTTAGCAAGAAAATCTTTCAAAGATTTGATCTTTGGGTTTACATATATGCTATTCCTAATTGGGAAGATATCAAAATTCATATTAGAGTGTACAAAAAAAAGCCAACAATTAGGGGTTGAGCATGTATTTCTACAACTTAAGAACACAATTTCACTGTTTTTGATACAATAAATGTATATTTCAAACTATTGTAGAGTTTTTGTTATAAAGGATAACTGGAAAAATAGAAAAACTGATAGTACCAGCTTTTCAAAAACAAATTTCGAATTAAACTTTTCTATAAAAATGTGGAACAAGAAAAATGTTTGGCATGATAGTTGAACTTGAGTGATGAAAAAATTGAATATTTTGTCACTAGTAATCTAAAATGCTAAGATGAATTTTAGAATAGTTTGGAGAAAATTTTTATTTTCTTATTGAAAATCGAAGATATTCTCGCTTTTATGAATCGGGATTTTCGTTATTGACGGTTCTAACCAGTCCACACATTATGAACGAATCGATTGTACCGTGAACACTCTGATATAAGCACACTCCGGGGACCGCTTCGAAAAATATGAGCACATATCCCAGTTTTCATGGTATATGTGTTTAGAGGTTTTGAGAGGCGTTATATTAGAAATTGATTTTTTTTGTTGCCTTAACTGGAAGTTCTATCAAAATTTCAGATGTCAGTTGCAAAATAATCAGAAAATTTTTGTTTCTCAAATTACGGACTCAAAATTGGCCTTATGATTCCAAATTTTTTGGCTTCTGTTCACAAAAGGAAAAAAATCAACCCGATTCCAGAAAAAAAATGATCATTCACTATTTATGTAAATTAACAGATTATCTATGTTAGAACATGATTCATGAAAAAATCGCAATCGAAACTTTCATTTACCAGTTAAAACATGTGCCTACTTCTCAAAAACCCATCAAACAATCAAAAATGTTGCAATTTTTCCTGCCAATTTTCTCCCGTTTATGTCTATATATTTTTCAGACGAGCTAGAGAGTCAGAGAGATGAGGTTCACACACACATAGAGAGACACACGCATGCATTCATGCACATACCAATGCATCAAGAGCAAAATAGGAATAAACAACACAAACTGCTGTAGTTAGAGGAAAAGATAGCTTGCTAGCTCAACGTCGAGCTGTAAGTAGTAGAAGAAGAAAAAGAAGAAGGAGAAGAAGGAGAAGAAGAGAGAGACCCTCACCCCCCGCAAAAATGCCTCACACTGAAGACATACACACATACACACACAACGTCTTTTTTTTCATTTGTTCCATCCACCCTGAGCTCTCACAACTCTCACCCTCACTCTCCTTTCTCTCTTTCTCTCTTCATCTATATATATCTATATATATATATATATATATATATATTTAGATATATAAATATACACATATATGCATATATATTTTTTGTTTTCATTTCAACATTTGAAAAAAAAGTAAACAATGAGAAACAAAACTGAGAATTTTAGTATTCCAAGCATGATCACGATTCAAAACACAAAAAAATGTTCCAAGAAAGTAGAAACAAATCGGATCACAAAGATTAGAAGTTACCGGGAAGTATCATTTGAAATGATGTACTTGCAAGATATGTTTCACAGAAAAGATTATACACAAAAAAATCAGAAATTCGTTGGACAGAAAAGAAAAAAAAAGTAAAATTCACTCGCTTAGGGATATACACAAATGAAAAATAAAAGATTCTATTTGTTGTGAAGGATGGAAAAAACTGAAGATATATAAGCTACACCAATGTGCCATTAACTTTTTTTTGAACTGTCGAAAAAAAATTCATGATAATAATTCAAATTGAAGACATAGTAACAGAACATAATACTAGAAAATCCAGATGGGTGAAGAAAGGAATTTTCAAAATTTTAAAATTGAATATTCAAAATTTTTGGCTCGAAGTATTCAAATAATAATGAATCGGTTTCTGTTATTTCCTGATCGTGAAAATATCGAGATGGATTAGTAATTGACAAACCGAAAATAGGAAACTTGTGATTTATAGTTCAACTCAACACAAAACTAATCCATGTTAAAAGGATACTGTAGATCAACAATAATATGTTTAAGAAATGTATACACCTATTGAGAAAAGTGGTTTTAACTTGACCATGGACTAAAAAAGTGTGAGTTCTCATTCTGGATTACGGAGTTTGAGTTAAGACATTCACATGTATGACAAAAATATTTGGTATAAAGGTGAATATAGAACCAATAAATTTTAGAAATAATAGTACCTCAATTCGAACTTTTTTGGCTACAACAAGTTATTTCTAATTTAGGTTCTATCAAAATTCGAATTATCTTTTTTAAAAATTGAACTTTTAACGGAGTGATGAGTCTTTTTTCACGAAATTGTTTTTTCAAAAAATTATATTTTTTTCTTGGTCAAAAATGAAAAAAAAAACATTTATAAAATGGCTTCAAACATCTTTCACTGTGAATTTTCGAAAATTCTCAGGAAAAAACTAACCAAAAGAAAAAGAAAGGAGATTTGTAGTAAGTATTCTCCTTCTTTTTTTCTTATTTATATTCCCACAAAAATCTGGTCAAGATGAATGATTTTTTCAAAACAACGATGTGAAACTAGCTAACAAACAAAACACAAATCTAATAAGATTAGATTCGATTATACAGACGCTTTGGCTCGCCGCTGATTGTCAAAAACAGAAGTCAAATGACATCAAATCTCATTTGAACGTTACAGTATTCCCCGCCTTTTTTCATTAACAAAATGAAAAAAGACTATATTTGAATTTCGAACCAAATTAATTGTTTGTTGTTTATATCCTTACTGTTATTGTAGACACCAACGCAATTAATCGACCAACTACCGTACCTTCATTATAAGGAATTTAAAACGAGAAAATGAGGAATGAAACGTTCAACATACATACATGCATCATTTTCAGCTGCTCATTTCAGGAAATATGATCATTGGACAATTTTTATTTCCGTCTTCTGAACTCCGAAGTAATTAATTAACAATTTTTTTTCATTGAAATTGTGTTTAGTTTCAGTATTAGGAATTCTGTAGGTTTTGTAGTATGAATAATACATTGTGAAAAACTTGACTTCCTTAATCGTGGGATGAGAGCAAAAAAAATCTGCACATTTTCAAAAACCTTGAGAAAGCTAGGAAAAAAAATGAATTTTTCGGAATTCCTAAAACCTACTTTTGCAGAATTATGTGATCTCAGACGATTTTTTGAATACTAAAAACAACAATAATAAGTGATGTTATCGATAAAAATTTAGGAAGGGAATAACATCAATAGTAGTACCCAACAATATCAGACTAATTAAGCAGAACTGAAAACCATTCTCGAATAACAAAACGGAGATATTAATCAGTCTTGAGGGAATTGATACAATAATTGAACAAAATTATGCACACCAAGAAAAAATAGCAGGATGGATGAGCAAATAAGGAAAAAAAGCGAGGGAGAGAGACGAAAAAAAAAACGTCGATGGCAACAACTAGAAAAAAATGCCCCGAGAGAGAAGGAAAGCGAGGGTAGAGAGTCGCGGAGCGAGGCTCGCAACTCGCGCACACACCAACCACTGGCGACCATTGCGATGTGTATATATTTTTGCGTGTGAGTTTGAGTGTGCATTCGTGAGTTTGTTTGTGTGTACATGTGTGTATGTGTGTGCGTGTATGACTGACTTCACTGGAAAAGTGAGTGAGAGCTTTTGGCGTTGAAAGAAAATGACTGAATGAGCAAGTCATTGAGCAAAAGTCAGGTTAACGTGACATTCGTGGTGGTTCGAAGGAGTGGTAATTTTTTCAAGTACCTCAAATTCTGCAAATATTGATCGCTATGCTTTTGCGTGAATTTTCAATTTAATTCCACGCAAAAATGCCAGAACAATGGATGATTAGAATTCAATTTTCCAATCCTGAATGATACAACACAGAAATGGCTCAGATTTACAAAATAAATAAAAAACATTTTGTCATTGAGTGTATATTTTTCAACTTAATATTTCTAAAAACGTTCTGATAGTTTAGATTACTAGAACATTTTGAAAAAAGTTTCAAAAAAGTGAATATTATGAATAGAATTTGTGTCAACGATCACTTTTTTGAATGAAGTGAAGAAATGGGAATTTCGTATTTATTATGGAGTCATCTATACAGATAAAGTGATAATTTTTTAATCAGAAACTATAGCGAGGAAAAATTTTTAACTCGCGGTTTCAATATGTTTCTACACTTATTCAGACTTGGGAGTGTCTTTACAAAAAAATCAGCCGAACCGCTGAATATGAATTTTTCATTGTACCACCGTATTTTGGTAATTAGAAAAGACGTGTCTCAAACATTGAATGTTTTCATGAGAGCTTACTTCATGAATACTTTTTTTTTCATACGTTGATAATGTAATTTCTATCCAAAAACTTAACCTCATCTTACATAACTCGCTTTCATCAGAGTTTAATGTTGTTGCCAGAACTTCATTTGGGAGAAAAAAGAGACAAAGAATACATGCAAAAATAAAAGCAGGAAACATGGCAGAAGACGATTAATGAAACATTGGCTAGGCTTGTGTGCTTTTAATGCAAAGATTATTTTTATTACTTCTATTGTTGTAGCAGAAAAATAAATTGTTTACCTATTTTCCGTCTAATAATGCTTTCATTTTTATGGTTGGAAGAGCATTACGATTTACCGTAGTGTTTGTGGCTCAAGCCGACACTCAAGAACCTATACATTGTTTTTTTTTTAGTAATAATGGGTTACAAAAATCTGTTAGAATTGAGTAAAATTATTGCTCAAAGACAGGAACATATATACATAAAAACTCAAGCTCTATGAACAAAAGTTTAGTATAAATGTGAAATAATAAAAATAAATATGCATCATTGTTTTTTTAACAAAAAATAAGGACAACTTATCATTATTTGCTAAATGTTTTTTACGTTTTTTTTTGAAGTTTAGCCAATATGGACAAAAAATGTATATTTCAAAAACACTAATTCTTCTGTTTCTTCATTTCTCTCACGTTTCTTTTTCGCAATGAATTATTCATTATTACAATGCGTTTTTTTTTGACATTGTTATACACATTGAATGAAGTTCAAGGTATCGCAACTTTTCTCAGACAATTGTGAGACTGGAGGATTTTTGAAGTATACATATCTTAGCTACAGTTATTAAATGACAAAGCTTGGAAAAAGGTTACCAATCCGATCAGATGGTTTTCCCTTGTATATATACATTTTCCCATCACAGAAAAGGCAAAAACAAGTTGATCTCTGTTTCAACAAGTATTCTCTATTTGATCAACCTTCCAGATGGTTTTTTTTAGAATGATAATAATAATTATTAATTGAAAAACGATCAGAGGAAGTTTGCGAGCTCCTCGATCCAACATTTCTAAAAATGTGTGCACCAATACAGCTCACTGTCGATCACCATGAAACACGATGGGAACATTTTGTGAAAAAAATATTGTTAAGAGTTGAAAGTGTTTTGTTTTTTTTTTCAAAATCTATTCCTATAGCTTCGAGATGTCTTGATCTATGAATCTCTGATTTTCTCATTTCTACTCGCTACATATTCAGCCTGATAATAGAGATTCAGAAAAAAACAGCGTAACATTTTTTTCAAAAATGTTCGTTATTGAAAATATATATCATGATAATCAAAAGGTAAAACTCTATAAGTATAAAAATTTTAGGAGAAAGTTGGATTGGGTAGCTCGAGAACAGCTCTCGTAAGAACTATTATTTCACAAATACTAGGTGGTTGAATACCCTTTTATTGAACATTTTTTTTTGAATCAGAAAACCTTTTTAGTCACGTCTATACCTCAAAAATTTTTACAGTTGTAAAATAGTAACCTTGAAAGCACCTATTGGCAAGGAAAAGAGCTGTACCAACTTAAACTAGACTCGTATACTTTTTGAAGCATTCTAGTAGTTTGACTTACTTTCTCATTGGCATGAAGACGTTTGCCAACTCAAAAGAAAATATTGAGAAATACTGACTCTTGGAAATGAAAGAATGAAAGAACCTTCTACAATCCAAATGGGCGGAGTCCGAAAACCAAATGTCAGCGAACGTTTCCAATCATCTATTTCTTTAGGAATGAAGTAGAATCTCGTAGTGAGAAATTGTTTTAGAAAAGCTTCGAAAAGTGGAACAGATCTATGGGTAATAACATGCTACTTCATTCGAGATATATCTAACAATTACATGATGGAAACCTGCACCTATCACTTGACTCAACAATTAAATTACCTATAATCATAAGCAACTTTTTGAGAAATCTCAAATATTACGATAGCTTACTGAACTCATAGTTTGGTCAAGTATATTAAAAAGACTTGTCAAAAACACCTGCGCAATTCCGCTAAAAATACCTTTCTTATTTCTAAAATTAGAAAAACAAATTTGATTTGAATATGCAGCTGAGTATATTCAACCAACTTTGTTCGAACTCGCAAAGTCTAGCAGGTGAATTGAAAACTTTTCTGGGAAAAATGATGTTACTTCGATTCATGTTAAATGTATTCAATCATGAATGTGTGATTTACGTCATGGAAATTTATGAGAGTTAAAGTAAAAAGTGGAAAGTTGAAGAAACGTATATGATTTCTTAAACGGATATGTGAAAAAATGAATCATTATTCGAATGTTGATGAGAAGAAGTATATTTACATAAATGTATACTTTTTCTGTGATTTTCAAATTAACATCAACGTTTATCAATGTATTTGTTTCTGAATAAAAAAAAAATCAAGAATTAGGTGAAACTGCAGCTGTTGCCAAAATTTTGTTGGAAAATCAAATCAGTGACACGATTTTGATGTTTTTATTTTTTTTTAGAACAGTAGAGGGTAAACCAAAGAAAGAATTAATTTTTTAAAGAGAAAAACGAAAAATGTGCACAAGGTTTACGAATTTTTTTCGATTTCATTTTCGGGTTTGAATTAACAAGGAATGATACCCGATGACCCCACCTGAAAATTTTTGATTTTATGCGGAAATTGTAGTAACTAGCGAGGTAGGAAAAACCGTGGAGGGAATTTGTAAGTTTGTTTTTTGTCTCCGAGAAGTCGGAGGTGGAAGACATTTTTTTGATGAAAAAGTACCCTATTTTCAAAAAATCATATCGCAGCTCAAAATTATCGAATCAGTATGATTGAAAAACCATTTTACAGCAAAAATGCTCTATTTTAAGATAAATTTTATCGCGTATTCTAAAACCTGATTTAACTTAATGAAAACACAAAAAAAAAAAAAAATTTTATAGAGGTTCACTATGATCCACTGGATTAAATTTGATGTGGCACAGCCTATGTTTTTCTACGTCAAAAATAACGTATATAAACATTTTAAAATATAGGGCTAACCAATGATTTACAAAAGTTATAGGCCAATTTCTATGTTTTTGCATCAAAAAATTGAAGAAAATTTTGTTAAATCGAGATTTTCACAGCGGTAATTTTGTTTCTGATCGTATTTTTGATAAAAATCATACAAAATGATGTTTTTCAATAGTTTTCTGATAAAATTCAAATTTTGAAGCACTCATTTAGAATGAAATAGGATGAGACAACGATGTGCCATCATAGGTGCTAAAAAAGTTCAATGTTTCATTATGAATTTTGACCATTTTTAGTTTTCGATACCTCACATGTGTTTTGAATGCAGAAGAACAATTCCAGATTTTTGGATCCCCAATTTTGCAAGGAATCAGCGTTTTATCTCATAACTGAAAATAGGACGTTTGACTAAGCTGATAGTATGAAGTTCATACCGTATGAAATCAAGTGATACTCTTTTTTGAAGTGGATTTTTTTCAAATTTTCAACTCGTAGATATATTTTATCACCTAGAAAATATATTTCCTTTCAAAGATGACTCACAACCAAGTTATACACTGATTACATATGAACAACTTTTATAACATTTCCTTTATGTTGGGAGTGTTCATGAAATTCATGAAACTGTATTTTTAAATAGAAATCTGTTTTCTTGGTGATAAAATAGATGTACGAGTTGAAAATTTGAAAAAAATCCACTTCAAAAAAGAGTATCACTTGATTTCATACGGTATGAACTTCATACTATCAGCTTAGTCAAACGTCCTATTTTCAGTTAGGAGATAAAACGCTGATTCCTTGCAAAATTGGGGATCCAAAAATCTGGAATTGTACTTCTGCATTCAAAACACATGTGAGGTATCGAAAACTAAAAATGGTCAAAATTCATAATGAAACATTGAATTTTTTAGCACCTATGATGGCACATCGTTGTCTCATCCTATTTCATTCTAAATGAGTGCTTCAAAATTTGAATTTTATCAGAAAACTATTGAAAAACATCATTTTGTATGATTTTTATCAAAAATACGATCAGAAACAAAATTACCGCTGTGAAAATCTCGATTTAACAAAATTTTCTTCAATTTTTTGATGCAAAAACATAGAAATTGGCCTCTAACTTTTGTAAATCATTGGTTAGCCCTATATTTTAAAATGTTTTTATACGTTATTTTTGACGTAAAAAAACATAGGCTGTGCCACATCAAATTTAATCCAGTGGATCATAGTGAACCTCTATAAAAATTTTATTTTTTTTGTGTTTTCATTAAGTTAAATCAGGTTTTAGAATACGCGATAAAATTTATCTTAAAATAGAGAATTTTTGCTGTAAAATGGTTCTTTAATCATACTGATTCGATAATTTTGAGCTGCGATATGATTTTTTGAAAATAGGGTACTTTTTCATCAAAAAAATGCCTTCCGCCCCCGATTTCTCGGAGATAAAAAACAAACTTACAAATTCCCTCCACTGTTTTTCCTACCTCATTAGGTACTACAATTTCCGCATAGTATCAAACATTTTCAGGGGGGGTCATCGGGTATCATTCCTTGTAAGGCAAACATTGTTCTTAAAAACAAAAACCTTCTACACGTTTTGCTCTTTGTTATGAATATGAGAACACTAATACAACTTCTTATATTCACTGCGTTTCAACATGAAAAGGAATCAAAATTTTTTAAACGAAATATATGATTTCTATTTGGACCTGCAAATCACTTCAATGTGGGGAAAATGATCGCAGCTCGAATTTGTTTTTCTATATGGTTATCATGCTTCTGAATCTCTTCATCATTTTCAGCACTGTGAATAACAGTTCTGGTTTTAATGCATTATTCTTGAAGTCTAGTGAAATCCTTCTTTTTTTTTGAAATCATTATTTTCCGGTTTTCTGTTAATTTTTGTCATTTTTATCGCGTGGGTAAATGATAATTGAATTATCCACAGACAATGACAATAAATTATGTATTTATCAAATGTTTTTGAATCTCTGATTTCTTGGAAAACACATTAAAAATAACACGACAAAAAACAGATTTCTTGGGAAAAGTGCATTGGTAGGATTTATTTTCAATTTTCATTTCGAAATCCCGAATGAGATTCGTAAAGCGAAACGATCATGAGAACGATGGTTTTATCCTGACTGAATCCCCATTCTACTGTTATTTATGAGAATGAAATTAGTTTTTTTAGTGTTCGTATGAAAATTTAATTTAGATTTTTTTGAAAAGAGATAAATTTTTATGGAAAAATGTAGATTTTCATTCATGCCGAAATCGAATGTGATGAGTGGAATCCTTGGGGTTTAGTATTTGGAGTTTTAGCATGTTTTGAAACCGTTAAAAAAATCTTATTTCAAAACTGTTTGTTTCGAGGTTGAGATTTGAAGGATCTGTATGAGAATTTTTGACAAATAGGTTCAAAGTTTGACTGACTTGATAACGAGCCTAAGAGTCTTCAGATTTCATGAAAAATAGAAAAAAAAATTTTTTGATGCGAGGAAAGTAGTTGTGAAACTTTTTTTCACTGTAATTTGAACAATTAAGTTAAATCGATCTGGAGAAGGGATGAGATTGGCTAAGATCAAACGGGAAGTGACGAAATTCTCAACCAAAACTACTTCACTGTAAGAAAACAAGTTTTTGAAAACCAACTTGATGAGTTTCTGTTTGGAATCGAAGATCATTAATATGATTGTTCTAATGTTCAGTTTGACAAAAAAGATAAACTTCATGAGGCAGAAAAAGGAAGAAAAAGTCGAAAATCAGATCTCAGTTCTTTTCAACGTTAGTGTCCAAGTTTGTGCATCAACGACGATGGCTCTCTAACTTTTTCTTTTTTTTTTTCTTTTTTCTTTCATCGTCTTTTGCCTCACACGTCATAACATGGCATCACTTAGCCTGTCTCTTATTTGCAGTTTCTTCTTCTCAGATAATTTTATTCTGATAGTAAATAGTGAAACAAGTGAATGTTGGAACACACGAATTCGAGCAAAATAAAAAGGATAACAACCTATGAGGTAATGAAAAGAAGAGTTGAAGAAAAAAAAGAGACATTTTTGAAAAATGATTGAATAATTTGAGGGTTATAAGGAAGTCATATGAGTTTTCGGAGAATGGGAGGGGCCTGTCATCAAATGACGAATTTATTCTAATGAAATTGAGATGACAATTTTTCCGCTTCTTCATCAATAACATTTTCAGATGGGAAAGTTCGTTGATTAAATGTCGCTTTTTTAGAAAAGAGAAAAAGAGAGAAAACTCGAGAATTTTTGATGCGATATGTAACAAAACTTGGCTGAATATTGAACTATTATCAGAGAGAAGTGTATCTGAATAAATTTTTCGAAAGTTGAGGATTCGGAACTGAAGTGCTGGAATTGGAGGAAAAAAATTGAAAAGGCGGTGGAAATGGATGGGGAAAATATATTAAAAGTTTCGACAGATTTTAGAGATTTCTCATCAAATTGCTGTCTGGAAACATAATGATAGGGAGAAACGTTTTTAAAGACTATCATCATATAAAAAATAATAGTTCTCTGAAATGAATCAAAATACTTTCACGTGAAATAATATGTTGCGTGTTGACACTGCATATACTCTAACGCACAATTACAACAAAATGGAATCAAACTCGGCAAAAAATATTACATTTTGAATTCAAAAATTATATTTTTTGTTTATTTCGAATTTTTTTTTCGTAAATGACAATTTCATGTTTCGAGAATTTAAAGATTGGGGATTTAGGTGATGAACTTCATTTTAACAAAACAAAAATAAGGAGTCAATTCAAGGTATTAATTTCCTTCAAACTTGGTTGTGAAACTGTGAAATTGACTAATCCAAGTAAAATTGAGATGACCGAAGTAACAAGAATTTTAGTATTGAAAGTTTTCTATGCAAGTTCTCTGGACATCACTTCAAATACGTTTTGTCAAAAACAACACAACTTACACACATTACGTTTCATGTTTATGATAGAAAGAAAACACATTCAGAGTACACTGTAACATGTGCATCAGATTCCCACTTTCCGATAACTCAATTTCGTTTTGTTTTGTAGACAGTATTTCAATTTTCAATGTTAACATCATTTGTGGAGAACTATATCATTAAAAAACAAGAACATATGTATATCAAATAGTTTTAATTTCCTTATGTTCTGAAAAAACGCCACAATATTTATAACTTTAATAGATTACCTTTTTATTTAGGATTTATGTTTAATTAGACAGCTGAGATTGACAAACTAATCTGAAATTCCAATTTCTGATATTGATAGATAATTCACTTCAGATATCTGTCACACAAGTTATTTTCTGACTTTTATAAACATAGCATTCACGAATACTGAACTTTTCATCACATTCTTCATGTAAACAACTCACTGAATACAAAGTACATTACGTAATATATTTTTGAATCATCGTCAAAAGATAATTATGTATGTATGATGGCAATTATTGAATAATCTGAAGCTTTTTCTCTCCATTTTCTTACCCTATTTTTAGTCGTTTCATATAAATTTTGATGATGATTTGGGTAGAATAAAACTTCCTCATTGAATCATAATTAACTCATATGATTGGATATGCTCATATTCGAGTTTTTTGGTACATACATCACAGTGATATCACTATTTTATTTCCTTTTTTGAACATGACAAAAATTAGCCTAATTGTTTGTTCATGGAGTCCATGATTTGAAAGAATTCGTCATTTATCTCGTGAACATGTAAGAAACTGAAAAAGGTAAAAAATGGGATGCTCAAAAAACAAAAAGAAGAAGGGAAGTTTTGGGGCAGTTTGGAAAGGACCTGGTGAAGATCGAATTATATTTTGAAAAAGGAGCATCATAGCAACAGTTGAACATGAAATTCAGGTGTTTCTCGGAGATTAAAATTTCTTTACAACAAAAATCGTCAGTTATTAGCATAAATTACGAATGTCGGGGTTGAGTGGAATAACCTGTAATTAAAGTAACGTTTTTTGGCTATATGGTCAAAATAAGATTGTTTTTCAAAATAGTCAAAAACATTTCATATGTTGGAAGTTGAAATGAAAATATTCAGAAAGTTAGTGTTCATTAAAGCGGCACCTCAAAAAACCCCTGCAAGATTTTTTCTTTCCAGAAAAGTACTAGATTTGTCTATAAAATTTCCCTTAAACAAAATTCCTGCTGATAACCAAGTTAATATATTATTTCATATCAAAATTCAATAAAAGAGATAGATAAGGTATTGAAAATGGTTGAATGTGTGTGATAAAACTGTGTGAAAGATTTAGCTGAAAGGTTTTGTAAACCCAGACAAAAAATTTCCAACAGATTATGTGTATTCACGCGTTGAAACTTTAGTAACTTAACTGTTATAATCATCCATCTGGACCGTTTTTAGTTTTTATCATATCGAATTCCGAAGTTGTGCCAAACTTATAGATGAATCAAAGACAAGCATAGGTGTTTCAGGTGAGAGAACATATTCTCATTCATGAAACAATCCCCATGAAAACATATCTACATAAAAATGACATCAACCTAACTTTCTCCTGCAGCGAAAAAAAACTCAAAAACCTGCTGATCAAATGAAACCCGCTAGATCATCATAAAAAGCAGCACATTAAATCCCATTCGGTAAGCCTATATGATTAAAGAGTATTTGTTGGCAAAAACCTCTACAGTATCAAAAAGCGGTATATGAACAATAAACCATTCTATTCCCCCCCCTCTCTCCCTCTCTTTTTGTTTCCAACATTTTTTAGTCACTCGTTTTGCCGCCGCAGCCCGCCACCGATTCCAAATTACTCACAAAACCTGCCTATATAGGTAATCCAATGTCTCTTTTTTGCCTCCCTCGGAATATATGTGTGAGACTGACTGGCTAGTTGTTGCCTCCTCTTTTCTTTTGTGAACGATGGGCGGAGTGTATTTTGGTAGATACTGTGTGAATGTTATAATTCTTTGTGTATATTCCATCTATCCTCTTTTTTCGATGCTTCCGATATGCTAAATTTATAAGGGTTTTGGTACTTTTTTTTAACATTTCAACACGAGTACTTTTCAATCCAAATGCAAAAACATTTTTGATGAATATTTTTTCTTGGAATTTCATATCAAAAATCCAATTTTTGTACTGGATTTGTTTATTTTCATTTGTATTTTGGTCTTCGTGTCATCAATGTTGATTAATGATAACTCTTTTTGATTTTGTTCACCAATTTTGATTGAACGTGAAGTTTCGAGTTTTTATATGACCACTATACTTCACCAATTTGAATCTATTCATTTCTTTTTGGTGGAAATCTCTCTGAAAGCTAAAGCAACATGAAAAAAGTTTTCTGTATTGTTGTCATAAACATGCAAACGCAATAACAAATGTTTCAAACCGGCCAAAAATGTTTTTATTAAAAATCACAAACCACAAAAGTGTTTTTTTATTATTTTTTGACCTACACATAAAATACTTTCAATAACTGGAAATCTCCATATTCCGAGATTTTGTAATGAAGTTGTTTTATTTCATTCGATTATTGAATATAATGTTCTGAACCTCAGAATAAATACATTCTTGAGAAAAATCTGGTTTAACAGTCTTGCCTGAGATGAAGTATGATGGAAAAAAAGTTGTTCTTGAAATGATTAGCACCTTTGGTACGGTTTCAGTAAAAAATCGCTCTTTTTTTTAATTCTCTCAGTTTTTTCTCTGATCCATGTTCCTGTTTCTTGATTCTGATTTGATTCACTTGTTTATTTATTTCCTTAATCAACCGTAACCTATTTCCCCAGTTCCACTTCCAATTTACAGATTCAACAAAAACCTCGATCATTTATAATAATATAATTAAATGAGGCAATGAAAAACGATGAGAAGTCAACATCTTCAACATTATTCAAACTATTAATAGTTTCACTAGTTTTAATAACCCAAATTGAATCGCAAGTGACGATAGCCAAAAATACGCAAGGTAAGAAAAGAACTTTCAATTGGCCTAATTTCCAACTTTTAACAATAAAAAACCATATATCTCAACTAATAATAGGTACATATTTATTATATATGGATGTCATATTTTTTTTCTTTTTCTACTTCAAACAATTCAGTATCCATCTTCTTCTTCTTTTTCTTCTTCTCCTCTTTTTTTGACTATCCATTCAGTGGAGACTGTCGGAGACAGAAGTACGGGTAATTATCGTCATCGTCGGTAGAGTTTTGATGGTAATTAAATCTACCTTTCTTCGCATAGTATCCCCTCCCATCCTATTTCTGTTTGTTATTTTTATTGCTGAGGGAGATACGAGCAGCATATAACCTTCAAAAGTAAATGATCCAAAATAGGTGTGACATAAGAGGTTACATGACAGAATAAAGAACATGTGAGAAAATTGTTGCGAAATGTGGTAAACTGAAAAATATTCAAGGAAGTATTGCATAAAAAGCATATTTTGAAGATGGTTTGTTGTTCCCACTCTAATAAAAAAACACTGAACAAAAAGGTAAAACGTGGATTTGATGACAGATTTGATATGCTCACAAGCTTTACAGCAAAAAATATTGTAACAGCTTTAGAAATAGACATTTTCTGATTTCTGATCTACCGTGCTGTTTTTTCTCAATTTTAAACTGTTGAATGACCAATGAACTATGATTGATAGGATTATGTAATTTTCAATTAGTCATTATCCATTTTTGTAGCGATATTTCACATAAACTGATAATATATATATTTTTTTTTTAATGATTATTATTGTTTTTTTTTCATGGTTTTTCACTTCACCTATCAAAAAACAGATTCAAAAATCGAAAAGTTCTCTTTATAGTCAATTTGACAATAACATGAAAAAACTGTCAATGTTCATTCACCCAATCAAAAATCGAATACTACATCCAATTATTGTGCTATTTTTCCGACACTCTTACAACTAAAACTATAAAGTACAACAAGGTCAAACGAACGAACGGGAACGAACCTGAAATAATTATAGTGAAAATGGCAGGCACCGGTACATGTTATTATTATTGTTGTTGTTATTAGTAGACATGTTGGTGTATGGACATCTTATTAATTAGGACAAAATAATTAATAATGGAACAATGGGAAGAAGCAAGAAACAAATATGATTAGTTTATTTTTTCAGTTACACCGAGGTGCGGTTCACAGTTAATATCAATTGAAATCAACTTTGATCCAACACAGCTACCTGGTGGAAAATTTTATGATTGGATTGTTGTAGGTGTATCAGGTAAGAGAATTGAAAAAAGTATATTCATGAGAGTTTGTAGATTTGAATACCACGTAGAGTTTTCACTGAGAACAATGATTTGAAAATAAATTTGAAATGAATTTTCTAAAACTTAGTCTATCTTGTAAAAATTATCAGAAATCAATTTTCTATTTTCAATGAATGTTCACTTTTTTGAAGTTCGATATCACATTTTATTTGGTTTTTCTCGTGGAACCTTATTATTTTGCAAGTAATTGTGATAAATGAATTTTATTCAATTCTCCTTGGTTTTAAAAGTTGGTACATTTCGATTTATTCAACAGAAATGTGTTTCAACATGCCTTACTGAAAAAATTCGATTCGTTGAAATTTCAAATGTTGTCATGATATTTGAAGTATTTTTATCATTACTATTATGAAAACAATATTCTCAAAAAGTCATATTATTTTGTCAAATTCGAAAAACAATAATTTATTATCTTTCAGGTCGCTCAGAATGTCGGCTTCGTGGAAACGGAGAAACAAAATACATTGTCGAAATAGCCGTTTTCAATGATCCATGTCTAACCCAAATCCCCGCTCAAAATGTCTTTCAAAATCGTGTTCGAATTGGTAAAAATCCAGTTGTTATTCTTGAAGGGGATCAATCTATAACTGTAAAATGTGTCTATGGTTTACCAACTGTTGAAACCTTAGCGATGCCTGTTATCAATCCAAATTTTAATATTGACAAGTAAGATATTTTCAGTTTATTCGTTTTTAAAATTTATTTGTCCTTATAGTCTTGCTCATGCTGGTGTGTCTGAAACTTCGTTGACAAGTGCTCAAACTAACTCTTTCTCGTCAGATAACAACAATTTCAATACTCAGAATATGAATCAGAACCAGAATCAGAATCAATTTCTTATTCCTCAAATAACTTCGGAACAACCACAGGTAAAAATTTATTTTGAGAAGAAAAAAAAATACAAACACGATTTATTAAGGGTGAGGCAAATATAATACCGAACGGAATGTCATCAACAGATGAAGAGATCAACAATCAGCCAAGTACAAATTCATTTGTTGGAATTAATGGAGGTGGCAGTGAACCATCATCGGTTCAACAACAACAACAACAATTCACATCAAATCCTATTCGTCCACAAATTCCTATCCGATTAGGAAATGAAGATTTACAATTGCATACAGCGCTTCCGCCGGATTCTTTTATACCTCGACAACAAGCTACGAATAGTTTTGAAAACGGGGATTTCAGTATGTTTTGAATTTATTAGGATTAATTCAAGAGAACTGGATGAACTTTAGGTGTCAATGCAACAGCTTCAAAGCGTCGAAGTTCGTTTTCTATTGTGTTTTTGTTGGCGATTATCTTTGCGATTATTATTGTTCTGTTATGCTTGATTTGTTTATTCTTTTTCCTACGGAAAAGGAGAGATGAACGGAATCGCAGATTATTGATTGATGGCGTTTCATGTAAGTTCGCATTAATATTTTTGTGGGGATATGAACTTGTCAGAAAAATTCTACTATTTTATGATGAAATTTATCTTATTTTTAACTTTCGAAAGATTTTCACCTGCTTGACTGTATGTTTCTGAAAACCACTTTCATTTTACAAAAAACCTAACATTAAATCTGCTGTTTTCCTCCCGACCTCTGCAAATAAAAAAGCTCTCATTTAGTGCTTTTTTACATGTGAAAATACACATGTGAAAATTTACAATTCGATTGCTGTTGTATTTTTTGTTTGAAATCTATGACATTTTGGACAATGTTTCTAGGAGGTCTAATTGTTAGCATGCCTTGTAAAAAATAAACTGAGAAAAACTGGAAATCTTCTATAATAGACAAAAAAAATGTTTTTTTTTTCAGCTGCCGATGAGAGTAAACGTACTGGAAGTGGAAGCCATGCTAGATGGACCGACGCTTCAACTGATGGATACGCTAGTCCCGGGTATCACATAGTCGTCATTTTAACGTAATTCAAAAATTTTCAGAACCGCTCAAGAAGATTTGAATCCTCGACCAGGAAGATCTGCAATCAGCATGTTTGATAAACGAACTGCAAGGTAAACATTCATCATTTTTCTTTAAAATTGATTTATTTTGCAGGGTTGCTGAATCACGTGAAGTGCCGATTCCGGTTGTTTCTGTCAGGAAGAACAGATCAGATGTGAGTCAGAATACTATTGTAGACACAAATATCCGCTCCATTTCCCAGGGTGCTGCTCATTATTCAAAAGCTGGAACAAATCGACATAATTCTACATCAAGTGCAAAAGAGAGCAAAAAATCGCCAGCGCCAATGGTACCAAGAAAACATTTACCACCATTGAAATCGAATCTAGAAGAGTTCGTTTCAAAAACCTATGCAATGGGGGAGTATAATGATCTAACTAGTCCGGCGTATGCATACACTTCAGAAGTTTATGACGAAAGAGAAGTTGATATCGGTTTTGGGACCAATAAATCACAGGTAACTTAACAATTGATTCAATGAATTACTCATTTTTTGCAGAAAATAAAGCGGCGTCCGAGAGCTGATGAAGAAAGATTAGGTCGTGATGAATCGGCTGTCTCATCATATCGATCAATAACTGAGATTGTCCATGCTGCAGAAACAACAAATATCACACAATCTACAGTAGCAACAACATCTTCAACTCGTGAATCAGAAGAAAGTGATGAAATGGAAAAATTATTAATTGATGCTGTTGTTTCAATCAGAGGATTTGGTTATCGTAAACTGACCGAGCAAGAAATGGGAAGATGGAAAAATCTGATACATCGAGATAAATACCTTCGAGACCTTCTGATTTCATCGAAAAGTGTCGCTGAAATTGAAGACATTTTTGAAGGAGATGATTATAAAAACATGTTTTCATCAACAAAGTGGCACGAAATAGCTCAATGTGTCCATCGAGCATTGGTATGTTATTTTTGACATACTTCATGAAATAGTTAATTTTTTCAGACAAGCTCACTAGACCGCACGAATTCCCAATCACAACTACAACTTTTTGTAGGCAATGTGCATAGTGATTGGTGAAAACATGAGACTTCAATACGGGAAACTTATTTGTATTTTTAATCGATCTTTATTGTGTTTTTCGTTTCAGTATAACTATTATTTGTATACCTAGTCTAGAATAAACGTTTTGATATCGAAATAGACATCTGAGGTTCGGATGAGGTTCAATGAAAACCGAAGGAAAAAGTTATTCCTAGAACAGACAAGTATTTGGAATATGATGAATTGGAAGAGGATACAAAGATGGTCTATCTCGAGAGACTAGCTTTATAATTCCAGAGTTTATATTTTTTTAATTCTGAAAATTTCAATTGTGAACGAAAATGACTCGAGATTGAATAATAAAATGAGAACTGCAAAAATAATAACTTTTTCATATGATTTCTGAAGTATTTTTTTATTAGTGTGAAGCACGTAAAAATATGAGAAGAATCTTTTAAAAACGATTCAAAAGTGGACTCTGTTATCATTCTATAAGAAAATTGAGTTTTAAGCTCCAAACAAGGTTTTTTTTTCTTTACTTAGCAGAAATAAATAATTTTTAGTCATAACGCAAAAATGTAGCCCTTCAGGAATGCAGAAAAAAAGTTTTCAATCTGAACAAATGTTGGAGATATAAACATTTGAAAATTCCATCTCCGTTACGTTCGATGAACATTGATTTCGAATAAAAAGTAACAGATCCATCTTTCAAAAATAAACAAAAAAAAAGCAATTTTAGATTTCATCTAATGCTTTTAATAAAACCTTATTATGATGATTTCCAAAATTGTGACTCTGATATGTGAAATTGAACTATGGCTCCACGGTGGTGTAGAAAACAATATAAAAAAAACAAGTGCTGAGAATTGAGGTCATCAATCAGCACACCCAACAATTTGAAATTTAGCGCCTCATTTTCTAAAGTGCCTTCTCTAGTACTTTTTTTTTGATCAGTGCGTAAACGCGTCACATTAATAGTGCACTTTTGATTTTTTTGTTTTGCTGCTCTATATTTAGGGCCATTCCGGATTTTCATTTCATTTCCTTCGAATTCTTAATACTTATTCATGTACATTCAATTTACTTGTTAACTATGAAAGTACGTATATGATATCACCTGCTTCATTGAAAAATAAAAATCGAACAATTCTTCACCATGCATCTTTACGGAAAAATCACCTTGACAACACTGCTGGGTAATATGATTATAACATTCTTTTATTTTGTTGGTTCTGCTTTACTTTTTTTGTTGCGATTTTCTTTATTTTCGTTATTTCTTTCGAAAAATTTCTTCAAAAACAAGAATTTTTTTAGGGCATCAACTTTGCTTGAGTTCTCAATCATGGCTGATAATGAACTCCGACAACGTCGTGCTACAACTGAAGTAGGAGAAACTCGGAAGAAAGAAAGAGCAGCTAGAATCTACAAAATCGAAGGAAAACCAGAACCAAGTTAGTTTTAATATTATAAATTCAGCTTATATTTATTATTCCAGCTAACTGGTGTCTCATTTTCATCATCATCTTCTTTGTTCTCCTCATCTTGTTCATCATTGTAAGTCTTAGTCATAGAGAAAAAGCAGGTTGAAACCCTATTGTTTTCAGGTCGATGCATTCTCGAAGTTCAGTCGCATCAAATACATCTTCGGAGTCAAAAGTAAGAATATTCTTTGTAAAAACTTAAAATACAACAGATATTTCAGACTAAGCGAAATGCCAATCAACAAAGTTATGCTATAGACAAATAGGTTTCAATAAAAAAATCACAATTATCTCTAATTTTTCCAAAAAACATTTCCATTCTTCTAACATTTATTATAATAAATTTATTTGGCTTAATTGATTGAGTTCTCGAAAGTGGTCTGATGGATTTTCATTTATCAATATACATAGAAAATGTCTACACTAATGGAACTTTATCAGATTGTATGTTATAGGATGCGTGTAAATTCGGACAAAAATGACAGTAAAAAACCTTCAGAGTTGTTGTCACGAAAATCGAAGTTCTAAGTACAATAACTTTTTCCCAAGATTTTTCATCATTTGAAAAATTTTAAAGTGAAATAAACCCTTTCAAATTACAGCCTATTTTTTTTTTATTAATCTGAAGTTCATCACCTGAATATCTACTCTTCCAATTCTCAAAACATGAACATTTCATTTACGAAAAAAACTTCGGAAGAAAAAGAAAAAATATTACTTTTGAATTCGAAAATCGATTATTTCTTGCCGCGTTCAGTTCATTTTTATGGTAATGTCAAAGTGTATAGTGAACCTATTATTTTACGTGAAAGTATTTTCATTGCAACGATTCAAAATGAAATATTTCCTTTGAACGTGGGGTAAAGAAAGTTTTTTCGGAAAGTTGTTCTTAAATTAAAGAACAAATTTTTTTTGGTAAGACCATCGAGGGATTTTTCATTGAAAAGTCTATTATTCGAGAAAATAAAAGTTCAAAGTCAAAAATTTGGAATCTTTCAACGTATATACGTGGAAAGTTTCCGACTTTTTTTTTTCAAATGAAATTTTCTTGAAAACTAGACTTTTCAATAAAAAATCCCTCAAGGTTCTTAGCTAAAAAAAAGTGCTCTTTCATTTAAGATCAACTTGCCGAGTCCCTTTACCCCACCTTTAATATTCACTCAATTTCTGTCTTCCCGTCTCTTGCGAGCTAAAACTAGAGATGCGGAAATATATGAATTGTGAGTTTTCAAGGGCGTTGACTTTTTTTTTGTATTTCACGCTGTTTTACTGCCAGCAAAAATGTACAGGAACCTGTTGATATGTGAGCAACAAGAAAACCATAAATTAAATACTGAGAAAAAATTACTCACTAAAAATAGAGGGATGTGGAAACATACAAACATGAAAAAGAATTCTCAGTCGCCGGTTTCCAAGTGAGCCTCTTCATCAAAGCCTCAAATCCGGTAATCTGTATGTACATATTCGCAAGAGTTTGATATAAAACTTTTGAGTGAAACATTTGTGTGTTCTCTGATATTGAAACAATTTCAGAAACTAACAATCATAATTGTATGATCATCATCTATTTACTTTGCAGGGTATTTTTGGTATGAAATTACATGACATCATTTCCTCTATCTATTTAATTATAATATGATAAATACTTATTCATTTATATAATTCAGTTTGTTCATTCTTTGTGTTTCATGTGCCTTTTGAGGCCAACTGAGTTTTTTCTTCTTTCAAACAGAAAACCTTAACGTTGTGTAAAATAATCCAACAAAGTAATAGCGAAAAGTAGAAGATTTGAAAAAGGAAGATACATACATTCATTGCCCTCTTTGGTCGCCTCCGTCAAAATTATATTATGTATGTTCTTCTTTTTTTTCTATAGAATGTGTACTCTTTCTCAAACTGGCACAATTTCAGTGATGGGATGGCAAAAAAAGAAGAATACGACGCCATATTTCGAAGAATACTCTTGAAATATTGCCACTTCTTCCAATTTTTTGTGAATTAATTTTTTTTCTGCTTTTTCGAAATTACTTTTGCACTTTACTTGAACGGTTTTAAATTGGATTCTGGCAGATGGCATAGCTATTATGAAAAGAGAGTATACGTAGTTCACTTCTTAATCGAATTTACTTTCTGCTGGTCATGTTGGTTTTCATTTTATTTTGGTTGTCTTGCTCATGTTCGAAGTCGGGTAACGTTTAACTATATTTGTGATTTTCATCTCGAATATTTACCCAATTTTTAATCATTTCTAACAGTTCGTTAGTAAACTCCGTATTTTTAATTTTCTGTTCTAGAAATTTGAATTCATGTTTTGACCACAGGACATAATATAAAACCACTGCGGTTGATTCTCAAAATTTGAAATTTGAAAGGTTTTTTTCCTAATGATCACAAGACTTGGAACTGTTCAGGTTTCTTGGTGGGAAAAATCATTGCAGCTTTCAGTGAGGCGACGGTGCTGAATAATTTCAACATTTCAAGTAATTCTACTTTTGTTTGAAGAGCGTAAATAAAAATTTTCTGGAAGTCACAAAATTTTGAACGTGAGATATATTTTCTACTGTTTGCGAAAGTCTTGTCGAGTCTGGTATTTTTATAGTTCAATGTTTCTGAATCACAACTTTCCAAAAAATTAATATATCTCTTAGATGTGGTAGATGCTTCTACTCGTTGATCTTTATTGAAAGTTATATACCTCTGATTTAGTAAACCTCTCGAGATAATTTTTTGACATTTTGAATCACAAAGTTAATGCTAGACGTTTTCGTTAAAAAATATGAAGAATTATACTAAATCAGACGAGCTGTTCAACTTCAGATGAACTTTTCGAGTGTCTTGATTTTCTTTTAACACTTTTTCATTTGAGAGTGGATTTTCAACAGTTCTATCATTTATTCTATATATACATTTTTTTTGTGTTAGTCCAAAAAAAAGAACCGTAATGATTTTCACAACATCCTAACTCCACCAAAAATAGTGTTCCCTAAAAAGGCGTCAACTCATTGCTTCGAACTCAACCTGTCCATCGTCGAAAGAAGTTTGCGCATCCGGCCCATGACATCATTCGACATCCGTATTTTCAACATGACACACATACACAAAATGGGCATCCCACTTTTTTTCTGTTCAGTAACAATTTTTTCATTCATTTTTCCAGCCAGTAGAAGAGTCGAGCGTTGTTGGCTACGACACAGCATAAAAACAACACAGAAAAAAAATAGAAAATGGAATGGAATGGAAAATTTAATCGTGATGCCTCTGGGCATAACCTCGTGTGCAAATTTGTATAGATGATTGAGATAGGCTGATTTTGTTGGTTGGTTTTGGTTCGAGGAAGAAAAAATAAGGGAAAAAAGAAGAAGCAAGAAAAAACGGACGAAAAATTGACAGCTACTTGTCCACTCATTTTTTGACTTGCAGTGTCTTACTACTATTTTTTTTTGTTTCTATTTCGTGCCAGTTTTTGTCCTGCTCATATACATATTTTGATTGATTTCGTATTGTTTGAAGCACTTTCATTTTGATATATTTTGCTTTGTTTGAATATCCTTTGTTGTTTGCGTTTGAGAATTTATTACAAATTCTCGAGCTCTCAACAATCCCCTTGTTTTATGATTCTTCTATGCGTAACGCCATCTGTATTCTCCACAATATTTGTTCAAATCTTCAAAAAATGGCCACGCATTTGTTTCAACAATGAAAAAATGTCATGTCTGTATAACTCCGATATTCAGATAAGTTCTCTGTCAAAGAGTATTTCGGTGGTAAAATCAATCAAATCTCATTTTTCAATGTGAACATTCATTTGGACAGTTCAATAAATCAAAATTTTTAATAAAATTTCACATAACTCCACATAGTATTGATGTTATACTTTAGTCTTTTCATCCACATCCATACGTTTTCCAAAAGTTATTTGAGAAGAACATATAGAAATTTTGTAGTATAATTCTTCATGTTTTGGAAAATATAATTTTTTGATGAGATAAATTTTATTGAAGTTTATTTTCCAATATATCCCAACTTCAGAAAAAAATCTAGAATAAGGTTTTTCGTCTATTTTATTATTTAGATGTTTCAATGATATTTCATAAACTATCTTCACATTTTTTAATTGTACACTTATGTGACAACCATCGCACTGGTATTACATCAAAAACTTTCATCACTAGAGCAGTGATTGATTCAGTGCTCTAATCAAAGAACCTGTCCCCCTCTTGATACTCAGATGTGTGTTTGACATAAGGTTTTGGCCTTGGAATGAAACTAACAACACAATCCAATTTGATAGGAAATTCCTTTACATGTTGATTAATGTCGAGAAAAAAGTACACGTTTTTGAAGAACTTTTTCCTAATGTTACAATGTGTTTTAACAAGTATTAAACAAGTAGTTTTCAGAAGATTTCATGAGAGTCAGAATTTCGTACCACGTGACCTAATACTTATATCCCCGTGATCATGATAGGATCTGAAAAATCACATGCTCAAGTGTTTTGTGCACATAGAAAGAACTTTAAGTTTTGAATAATTTTAATAAGCTAAACAGTGTTATATGAGCAAAAAATTTGGCTTCTAAATGAGAAAAATACTCAAATGTCTTTTTCGCTGGCTTACAGTATTCTAGTTGTTCGCTTTGAGATATTTTGTGAACGCTGATCCTTCCTTGAAACAAACAAAGGAAACAATTAAAGGCGCACAATACTTTGTAGAAATATTTCGCAGCGAACGACTAGAATACTGTAAGCCAGTGATAAAGTTGTTTGAATATTTTTTCTCATTTAGACGCCAAATTTCGTTGACTTTATAATAGTAGTATAGCATTGAAACAGTTTGTTGAAAGCATTAATTTTGTATTGAACATCAGCCAAGATAATTTTGGAACATACCAACTTGAAAAAATTTTTAAAAGAATTGTAACGACAATTTTCCAAAAAAAATATGCTGATGACTAATTTTGGTTGACAAAAATAAATCGAAAAAAAGCTCATATACATGAGCTCTTCAGATTTTGAAGAACATTGATCGTTCTCTGAAAACCGAAATATTGTTCAATAAAACAAAATGTGTTTTTCTTTTTTCTTCTTCTACTCCTCCGTCTTTTTTTGTCGAAATTTTCTCATTTACCAGGCAGATGTCTCAAGAATAGTAGTAGGAGCAGTCGAAAAAATACACAAGTACCAAATTGAGCAACCATTTCAGTTTTTGTTGTCATTGTCGTCTTCTTTCTTCTTCTTTTTCTTCTTTTTTTGCTCCTTCGTCGTCGTTTTGAAGCTTTTCCGTTTTTCTCTAGCCTCAAGGCATCGCGATCGAATCTACTTCACTCATTCATTCATTCATTCTCTTTCATTCTTTCTAATTTGTTTATTTCCTTTTTTACACAAAAACAACTCTTTTCTGACTCTTTTTCCCTTTTTTTAACATGTTTTATTTTTCGCTATAAAATTATTTATGAATCTTTCTCTCTTATTTTTCTATGGTGCAAAACGCTAGATTTGTTGGAAAAGTTCATATACACTTAGAATCAGAGTAAATTTCTTTTTGTCCATATTTTGAAACGATTTTCGGAAAAAGACTGTTTGTTGGTTCATTTATGAGTTTGTCATTCATTTGAATTAAATGCATAACTTGTGAAATTCATTTTATTATGATACAACGACTTGCAAAAATTCAAAATAATATAGTTTCAAGAAAAAAACTATTAAGGAAAATTGCAGTTCTAAGAAGAATCTATTCTAAAATTCGTTCTTATTCTAAAATTCTTTTCTTTTTTGCTAATCCTATAGACTTATGTAGAGTCTTTGAGTTCGAACAACATATGAAAATAAATGTGTTGCGAGAATACTATTTTTTGACCATTCATGTTTTCGATTATGAATATTTGGTTTACCAGGAAAAATATTGAAACATTTTTTATTTAACAATTGAGATTTCGATCAATAGGGTTGATTTGAAAAAATCGAACAATCTGTTTTAAACTGAGAAAAGTTATTTCAAAATTATATTCACAGTAAAAATTGTGACTTTTACATGTCATTGAAATATCTTCGAAATTGCAATGTTTCACTTTTCAATCACAATCTAAAAATTTGTTTGTGTCCCATTACTGCATAATTTCTGACGTCATTGCTTATGCATGGAATTCTGAAAAATGCATAGAAGCTTCATGAAGTCAAAAGCAATTTTTTCTATGAAGAATTCAGCAGATGAAAGAAACAACAGAAAAAAACATACACTCGCATATACATTTCTTGTAGAGCAGTGTTAAAAATGAGCCAGAGTTGTCAAAATGATTTTGTTTAACCGTATGTCAACAGCCCCGTTTAAGACTTTGAAACCATTGGTTTGTTCACTGCTATAAAACAAGTTAATCAATCGTCAAACTTCTCATTCATAAACTAATTTTTCAATACTTCCTTTTTTCTTGTAAGATATATTTCAAACAAAGACTGAATGTCATTCTGTTCATTAATGTTAATGATATCACTGTTTTTTAGATAAAAGAAAGACCAGATAAACAATTTTTCATTCCGCTACTGATCAACTTACAAAGAAGGCCTTCACTCTAAGGTTTTTTTTTTTTAATTTGCATACGTATGAGTTTTACTTTCCAATTGTAGTTTATTGTCTTTTTACCACAAACTTTTGTGAATAGTCATGAAATTAACTATCATTGAACGAAGGTAACAGAACATTCGTGAAGTATGAGGTGATAAACTAATAGATTCAAATTTTCAGAAAAAAGTTATCAGTAATGATATTTTTGATCAAACAATCACAGTTGTTGAAAATGCGAACTAAATCTTTTGATAAACTATATGTAGTTCGAATTGCATATTTATATTTATTTTTTTCGAGTTATTTCTAACATTTCAGCGGAAAAATGAGTACCTATAGAAATGGACAAATTCTATTGGAAATTGAAGCCAACACTGTAAAAATATGTATCCCAAATATGAAGTTACAATACTGTCAGCGAACAGTTTCAGTCATTTGAAGTTAATATGGAAAATGAAATTTAAAACAGCCTTTTTGTAAGAAGGGTAGAACTCAACACGTTTGAAGAGAAAAATCAGATTTTCACCCTTTCAAAAACATTTTGCCGAGTTCTACCCAATTTTAAACGATTTTTCGTTTCGTGTCGTGAACGCAATCCCCTCTCTCTCCTTATCTCTATATTTCGCTTTTTTCAAATTTTTCCGTATTTTCATGTTTGATTATCCCATTCAACTATTTTTCTACTAGGAAAAGTGGTTTTTTGATTCGAAATTTTATTTTAATTTGTCGGTTTCTTACTAAACTTTAAACTAAATTCGTAACATTAGAAAAACACGATTTTCAGCACTTAGAATGCATTTTCCCGATTTCTAACCAGTTTTAAACGATTCCTCTCACTATTTCACATATTACAACCTTTTTTTCAGCAAAATCGAGGTTGACGTATTTTTTGATAAATGCACTTGAATGCATTCCATTCATTTTGTGTGCCCATCACCTTCTATTTTCCTATCTCTATCCTTTGTTTTTTCACTGTTTTGGTATTTTTTCAGTTCAAAAATCACCAAAAACTTCTTTTCTGTATAAAATGAATTTAATTGTTCTATTTCTGGCAAAAACTAAAGTTTTACTTCTGGGGATAAAACTGTTCTCAAACTATTAAAAACACACGGTTTTCAGTCACAATAAAAGCAAATAAGCACTTTGTAACTAGTTTAAAAATATTTTTTACATAATCTTTTTTACATAACATGTTCAAAGTTTCAAATTTTTGCAGCAAAATTTTTTTAAAAACTGTAACCTCGAAAAATTATTCCCCCATTGTTCTTCCATTTGATTTTCTAATGGGATGTTTGGATTGTCATCAAAACTACCGTGTAGTGAAGTTTTCAGCTCTGCTAATGAAAACAAAACGTCTCATGTTTTTCATGATGTATTATGAGTGTATTTGAGTTTGTGACGATACGAAACAAACTGAAAAATCTATCAAATGATGAACAACAAGTTCTACTTTGTTGATGAGTTGCTTGGATGTTCTCGGAACATTAAAGTGTTTGATATTGGAAGCAACTTGAAAATACACATCATAGAACAGATGAGAAGGTTTGTTTTCAAAAGTAGAACTGATCCAAATATCCCATCAGAAAATCAAATGAAAGAACAATGGGAATAATTTTTCGAGATTATAGTTTAAAAATAATAATTTTTGCTACAAAAAATTTGAAACTTTGAACATGTTAGATTATGTAAAAAATATTTTTAAACTAGTTACAAAGTGCTTATTTGCTTTTATTGTGACTGAAAACCGTGTGTTTTTAATAGTTTGAGAACAGTTTTATCCCCAGAAGTAAAACTTTAGTTTTTGCCAGAAATAGAACAATTACATTCATTTTATACAGAAAAGAAGTTTTTGGTGATTTTTGAATTGAAAAAATACGAAAACAGTGATAAAACAAAGGATAGAGATAGGAAAAGAGAAGGTGATGGGCACACAAAATGAATGGAATGCATTCAAGTGCATTTATCAAAAAATACGTCAACCTCGATTTTGCTGAAAAAAGGTTGTAATATGTGAAATAGTGCAAGGGATCGTTTAAAACTGGTTAGAAATCGGGAAAATGCATTCTAAGTGCTGCAAATTGTGTTTTTCTAATGTTACGAACTTAGTTTAAAGTTTAGTAAGAAACAGACAAATTAAAATAAAATTTCGAATCAAAAAACCACTTTTCCTAGTAGAAAAATAGTTAAATGTGATAATCAAACATGAAAATATACAAATATTTGAAAAAAAGCGAGATATAGAGATAAGGAGAGAAAGGGGATTGCGTTCGCGACACGAATGAAATGTATTCAAGTGCATTTATCAAAAAACACGTATACCTCGATTTTGCTGAAAAAAAGATATGTAATGTAAAATTGTGCGCGGAATCGTTCAAAATTGGTTAGAACTCGGCAAAATGTTTTTGAAAGGGTGAAAATCTGATTTTTCTCTTCAAATGTGTTGAGTTCTACCATTAGGAGTGAGTATCCAATTTCACTCCCAATACAAAAAAATACTCCTTGTTGTAGTCGTCAAAACGGCGTTGAGAACGAAAAAAAATATTCACAGAAAAAAAAGTTATGGTCATTTGAAAATATAGCACGTTCAATCTACATCCCGAGACACAAAAATGGCGAAATGTGTTTTCACTAAAAAAACATGTTTACAATAGTGCCCATATATGAGGCTTTTCAGAAAAAAAATTTGAGCCCAATCGGAGACTATGACTTTTTTTTTGTCCGGTCGGTTTTTCAAAAGTTTCCCTTCTTACAAAAAGGCTGTTTTAAATATCCTTCCCAGCACAATCAGCACAACGTTTCACAAAGACGAATGCTTTTATTTTTTACGTATACTTTTTTCTCTCTGGCTATACGTATTTTTACAGTGTCGGCTTCAATTTCCAATAGTTTTTGTCAATTTCTATTGGAATGTAATTCTCATAAATTTGTTTCTCTTTTCTCATTCTATACGATTAATTCAAAACTGGTTACATTGTTTCGATTAAAATATTCTCAAAACAAATATAGTGGAAGTTATTTCTTGAACTATTCATCATTCATCATCAGTTTTTTGTGAAAACGGCGATATCTTGATCAACATAGTACTCAAAAATACCCACTACTTAAAAACACCCATCAATATTTCACTAAAAACTCTCCGAACACAAAGTTTCTCTCATTCTTCTCATTTTTCCCAATCCTAGTAAATCTGCAAAAAACACCAAAACTGCCAGTTAAATTTGATGTCCTTCGTTTTTCGGCTCATTTTTCTACTCGTTCATAACTCTCATTTTTTTGAGTTTTATTTGATTGTCATTTTTTGCCTGCTAGTAGTTGTGTTGTTACGAACAAAAACTGATTTTTCTGTTCTCTTTATTTCATTCCTTCATGTACTTGACTCGTTCTTTTTTCGTTCGTCCGACCAAATTTTTTTATTCTAGACATTCTGGATGAATAATCTGATTTCTGCTCATGCAAAATGAAACGACAATTTTGCGTTTTTTTTTTCTCGTAATGTGATACAATGTGAATTTGGAACATTTTGAAAATTGTGCCCACAAGTTTTAGAAATCTGAGCTTTATGTAAGAGTTTGAATTCATTCTTTTTTCATTGCTTGAAATAAAAGACAAGACCATTTGTCAATTGAATGTCACTGAACCCATTTTCAATTTCCTGAATTAGAAGAAAAGAAGTTTTGCAGAATTGATTCTCTTCTTTTTTTTTTGAAATGTTGCTATTCGTGGTTTAGTTGAAATATCAAACAAATATGTATAACTGAAAATTGGAGATCATCTGGAACTTATCTGATCTTGTTTATCACTCTTCTCAGCCTACTCTGAAGCCATGAGAGCCTGAGTTTGACACCATCGTCTAGAAAAAAAATTTTGTTTCCACATGATTGAAAATTTCACTTTTCTATTTTTGAACATTAATATACTTACTTCACAAAAAGCTTGCAATACATTGTGAGTCGAGAATATACAAAATACGCTATTGAGATGAATTCTTGACACAGAATCAGATCGAGAATAGGAAAAATCACGTATTTTTCATATTTTTGAAATGTCGGCTTAAAGAGTATTGTAAAAATTTTGAGCGAAATTTTGAGAATAATCTTAAATTATATGGATCTCATCATATCTAAGAGTTCAATTCAGTGTCGATTGTTCCTGGAGGGTAGACATCATTTACGAATCACTGTCATATAACTTCTTAATTTTTTTTAAAGTTTATTTTTTCATCATGGGTTCTTTCTAGTAATGTCAAATAGATTTCGAAAATGGTAGTGTTGAAATATACAAATACATATCTCACCAACCAGTGAGAGATTTCTTTGAAAACTCATCCAGAATGACCAAAAAGATTGATCACTACAGGATACGGAAGGCTGAACTTCGATAGCTTGATCATCTTCTTATTTATGTTTCTTTGAACCTCCTATGATGTTAGGTCAACTATTTTCCTATTTTTAGTGGGTGTGTGATAAGTTTGAAAATAAGTTTGTTGTGTGTATGTATGTGGAATAAGATGCCGTTGGGCACATCCATACACAAAAAAACTGGCCGAATAGATGCGGCACAAATTTAATAGAGACGACAGACTGCGTGTTGACTCTCTCTTCTACTAGCTGACTGGATATTTACTGAAGTGGTTAGGGGCCTTCTTCTTCTTCTTTTTTTGCTCCTCTTTTTTTCCATATAGATGTATGTTTTGCCTCCTCCCTCGTTTTTCAACCCCTTCTTTCGTCAGCTCCTCTTCTTTCCCGCTTTTCCTCCTTCCAAACTTGATGCTCCCTTCTTTTTTCTCCAACTACTGCTTCTGCTTTTTTTTTCGTTACGACTTTTTCAGAAGAAGACATACATACTTGTGTTTATTTGTCTTCCAAAATTGTTTACTCATAAATTAGGCTCTAATTTTTTTCTTGTCCCTCTTTTTTGTACAAGTTCTTGATGTTGTTGTTTTGATTATTCGGAAATAGTAAAAAAAACTATACTCAACCCTGTATTAGTGACAAATAATTATAGAGTAGAATATTTATGTTTTCGCGCTGCAGCGCTGATTTTATTCCAAATTGAAGACACAAAATTGATGAATAATTAAGTGTTTAATATATTCATAAACGATGCTCACACACGTGTTTACTTTTCTCTTGTTTTTGTGGCCAGTTTTATTTTTCTAGAAGCCCTGGAAAAAAGTTGCCAAGTTTTTCATTAGAAAATAAATTGTTTTTTTTTCCTATTTCCTTGGTGAAACATATAATTATCTGAATTTTTCGCTTCTGTATATATTGCAACTAGAAATTAAATTGTCAGGGGATAGAAAAATGGGTTTCGGTTTTGTTGCTTTTTTCTGTCTCGGCTTCTTCCAGTTTGAACTTATAAATTGAATAGGCGTATAACTTTGTTTTAGAAGGTCATAATGGAGTAGGGTAACCTTGGCCAAAAGGATCCGAAAATTTCGGACTTGTAAATCAGTTCACAAACTTCTATGTCTCTTAGCAAAAAAAAACATTTTGAGTTCGGTTTTTTGAATACTCATTACTATTTCATTGTTTTGGATGTTTTTTTTCAAATCTATAAACTTCTGATGAAAAAAAGAATAAAGTTCAGTTTGATATAAAGTAGGGACAACATTTTTCTCGTTATTACTTAGCATCTGAAAAATAGTAAGCACATCGATATATACTCTGGCTCATGAGAAAACTGTTGGCTATAGAATGAGCGTGTTGATTTTGAAGAACATTTTTCTCCGAAATAATAGATTTTTGATTACTATTGCATTTGAATATTAGCTTTTTGTCAAAGTTGGAATTTTCTAGAACAATATAGTCCCTTATACTTCTGAAACTGCTAGTCGACAACTCTTTCTAAGTTAATTGGACTCACTGAAAATTCTTCATAGAAAAATAATGCGTTTTTGTATGGTCTACTTCAATTAAAAACTTCAGTACTTTGGTTTCCAAAGTGTATTGAAAATAATGAGCCTATGAAATGATGACGCTAATTAGAGAAATGTTCAGACATCGGCAGAATTTTCATTATGATCATCACAAATATGAAAAAAAAAACTAATGACTCTTTTCAGTTTCAAAAATGATAAATGATGTTCTTTCAAATTCGAATTCTCGAAAAGTTGAACTCCAGGGAATTGAAACCAAACTAAAACTAGTCTCTGTCCTTTGTCTTGTTTTATTTCTAAAAATAATCTACTTTGATCTTAAAACCACTCCTTCCTAATCAAGAAAAAACAAATTCACTTTACTTACTTACTTACTCTTCTTTCCCAATCCAACTTCTTGTTTGTTTTTGTTGTCGCAAATTAACACGCAACTTTTCTTCCTTGGGCAGAGAAAACCAACATGAGTTTGTTAAGTCGATAAGAGTATTCTCTTCTAGTTGTTGTTTTTCACCCATTAGTCTGTTTTTGGCAACAAAGTATTGTGTTGAGCAGAAAAAGAAAAAAAAACGATGATCCTGAATGGATATATTTCTTCCCTTTACAATTTCCGGTTTCCGTTTGATACTTGTTCTTTTATGGTTGATTCCGAGAAAAAAAAGAAAAAGAATCGGGTAAACGCGATCAGGTGGATTTCCGCTTGAACACTTTTTTATTTATAGAATTTTGGTTATATGGATACTCTTTCATTTCGTATGTTAAAACTTTTAAGTAAAACATTTTTGATCGTTGTTGGAAGTTTTGAACTTTTGAAGTCAGATATTATTGTTGTTGAAAATGCATGAGAAAAATTAATAAATCCAAACAATCCAGTGAATATTATTAGTCAGAACAATCTAGAATTGTTTTTTGTTGTTGTAAAATTTACATAAAACCTGTCATAGACTCTACATATTCGAAAAACCCTAAGTGAATGATGTAGAAGTTTGTATAGTAGTGTATTCAAAAAATAGTGATTTCTTCTTGTTTGGCAACAATACCTAAAAAAAGAGAAATGAACTTTGTTATAGTTAGTTTTACAATTTTTATAGTTACTTTTTTTATTTGAGTTTAGTTCCTACAACCAATAAAAATTCAGAAAGCTCAAAAGTGATAAACTACTTTTTGCAATTTTCGATACACATCCTACTATTGTAAATGTTTCCACCCTCTTAGTACCCATATCCACATTCAATATATTTGTCTTTGTCTTCTGAAGACCAAATGAAAAATATCATACTCCTCTTATATGCTCAATACTTTCTAGTTGAAGCTGTGGTGTATATTTTGTTTGTTTCAAAATTTCATTTCACACATTTTCACAGCCATCTCACTCACTTAATTTGAATTCAGAGCATCTCCTTCTTCTTTTCCTATCTTCTTCTTCTTTTACCCTTCCTTCCTCAAATTTTGCCCCGTTTCATCGCACTTTTTGCCCAAAAGTGTATGTCTATGTGTGTGTGTGTGTGTGTGTTTGTTGGGAAAAAGGGGGCTCAATTTCAATTCTAAACAATCTGTGAGTGTGTGCTCAAATTGCTTCACCATTTTCCATATTGCCACATTTTTGTCTATGTATGTGCGTTTCGCCTACTACTCTTCAGTTTCTGTTTTTTTTTCTTATTTATTTTGATTATCTTGAATCTTCTGAAGTTGGAAGTTGGTATCAATAGCGAAATATAATTTACATATAAATACATATAATTTATAAAAATATATATGTAAAGCCAGCCGAACACAACACATTATATTTATTTTTGCGCCGAAATGTGTTTTTGCATAAATATCCGATTCCTTTTCATTTTTTTCTTTATATCTACGTTACACTCGTTTTGTTATTAAACTTTGCCGTTCTTTTGTTCATTTGTTCAGCGAACGAAAGCTAAAAAATCTATATATTTTCATTTTTTTCTTTTCCAGATTCGATATGATTTATTTCGCTTGGTTTCCGCCAATATCGTCGTCATTTATTCATATTTTCCAAATATTCATAGTTTTTGCTTTTTGTGCACTTATTCATCCACTTTTTTCCTTTTCTGTCTCACTTTGGACTCCACCTTTTTTGTCACAATTTATGAACATTTTGATGTTAATGTCATGTGAGTTTTAGGTGGATTAGACTAGATCAGAAGGATCCAGTTCTTCGACTCCATGATCACCAATGTTCAGCATACTGTAGTATCATTATCCCGCCTAATTAATTTTAGTATAAGCTTTTCATCTCATTTTCGCTGAACTTTGGTAAAACCTCTTTTTTTATAGGACAAGCTAGAAAGAGTTTTATGGTTTTTTCATTGCTTGATATATTGTTTCGACCAGTAACGAACTTTAATCTCAGATAGTAAGTATGTCTAGAAAATCTGATCTTGATTAAAAAGTCCGCACAAAACAATTCCTTATTCAAGTCCTTGTTTAGGCTCATGTTTTCATTCGATTGAAACCTATTTATACACACAGTACCGATTTGAAAAATGAACGTGGTCCAATCAGCTTTCCTAAGGTTGACCTTCTGAATCGAGAATGAATGTTGGCTGAAAACCTAACGGATCACATTTTATTGGAAAATCATACATCTGCTGATTTAAAATGCTTTCAAAGTTCAGTTCGAAAAAAATGGGATTTAGCAGATGTCATTGAAAAATACGACTTTGAGTTGAGTAGAATCTCTCATTTTTCTCCTAGATCTTTTTCTGCTATGATCTATTTCAAAACGTTTGAGGTAGGTCATGGTTCTAACTTTGTTTTTCTAAGACAATCTAACAAAGTTCATGTTCATTAAAATATGATACATGATTTCTAATGGCAAGAACATTGTTTTTGAAATTTTCGCATTCATTACTTATTCAGTTGCCAAAATTTTCTCCCACAAATCTATATTTGTTTGACCAGCACTTTGATTTATCTTTTTCAGGTCATGCATTCTCTTTCGAGTGTGATGTGTGTATGTAGACACTTTGAATATAATATGCACATATGACAACTTTCTTCATTCATGTCTAGCTATTTTTATTAGTTTTTGTTTTGTCATTTCTTTTTTTTTGCTTCGTGGAGATCCCTGGTTGAAGAAGGAAAAACAAACATACATAAATCAGATAAAAAGTAAAAGGATTGAGAAAGAGCAAAAAAAGGGGGTTTGAACTTTTTTCGAAAATTGAATCGCTATTTTTTCTTGAAAAGTACTTAGCAAACTTCCAAACTTTTGTTCCTATGGAGAAGTGAAAATGAAAGTTTGACGTTTCAACTATTTCACATTTTAGTTTTAGGATTGTAGTCAATTCATTCATAAGCTCTCAACTTTCCTGCCCATTGAAAATACATCATTCATAAAATGCTGAATGTTCTGTGAATGAGATAGATTCTGAGAAAATCTGTGATTATTAAACTTAGCAATGATTTTTGAGCTTCTCTTGCATGAGGAGACACAATCTAGTTCTGTTAAAATATGACACTGAACTTGAATAATATTTTGCATTTACTTGAATATTTGAAGAAACGTTACATCTTCATTTGTCATGCTATTGAATGTATTTTTCTTGAGTACTTCCAAATGCGCATGTGCTGGTTTTTTTGCAGTGTTCAAGGCGGGTTATAACCAGAATGCGTTTTTAAGTACTAGTTCTCCTTTTTTCCTGTACCATGTTCGGTAGAACATAATCTCTTAGAACTTCTCATACCATCATGAGAAACCAGAAAAAATTGATCTCTCAACTCGAAGTGTAAGTCCTACATGAAAAATACTCTGAACGCTATTTGTAATTGAATACAACATGCAAATAATGTTTCAGCCAAAGATCAAATCTCAAATTTGCTCATTTTACATTCTCAGAATAGCCAACAAAAAAAATTAAGCTCATTTTCTCATTCCACAAATCTCGAATAATAGTAATATTTTGATAGAAGATGAAGAAGAAAAAACATTATTTTCATCAAAGTGTTTTCATCAAGAATGAGAATGTGTGACAACAAAATCAGGATACACATTAATTATTCAGAAAAGAGGAAGCAGAAGAAGAATCCCTCAAGCCATGCTTGTTTGAGACGTCGTTGTTGTTGTCGTCTTCTAACTTGCTTCATTTCACCAAAAAAATTGTTTATATAATATTCCGAACATTTAGTCTCTTCTTTCTGTTCATCCTATTTTTTGCCTCTCCCTATATATATATATAGACATATACATATACATATTATGTTTTTTATTTCACATCCAATTATGGTGTTGAAAATTGGTTTACGAAATGTACCAGTTAGTTAAAACACAGGTTGAAGTTTGGGAAAATTAATTCAACGGATGGTATATATCTAAATACATATGTATATACATATAAATATATATATATATATGTGTGTGTGTGTGTGTCGGGGTTTTTTGTGTATGTGTATGTATGCCTCGTTTTTTTTTCTACTGCTTCTTCTTCTTCTATTTGCATTTCCTCCCATTTTTGCCATGCTCTCAACGAACGAACAAGTTCTACTACTTCTTCGTCTTTTAGCTGCAAGTGAAGGCTTCGCCATTTTTCTTCTTATAAAAATCCTATCAACTTCTTTTGTTTCTTCTCAATAAAACAATCTCTCCTCGATTTTTTCTTCTCTTCTCGTCTTCTTGGAACACATTTCAAGTACCGTTTTTATTATTGTTTTTTATGACTCTTTCCCTCAATTTCTCCTAATCAAATAATTTTTTTCGGCAGGCCGTAGTTAGATGAGCTCCGAGGTGCGTGGGCCAGCCTGAGATGCGTGGGATCTCCGCGCACGATGCGGCCTCGCACGCCCAATATAATACAACACGAAGACGTAGCAGCAACTTCTTCGACAGCACATATTCCTCAACAACCACATCTCAACAGCGAAGACGAGATCGACCGCGACGAATTTTATTACAATTGCCACATCGATCGGGTGGTGGCATCGTCGTCGGATGTGTTATCAGAATCGCCAGACGTGGAAGAGAACGCACATCCGCAGCATCGAAAACGAAGGCGACGACGGTTCGACACGGTGAACGACGAAAACGATGTCGAAGACGTCGTCGACGACGTCGATTATCCAGCAGCCACGAATATTCAACCTCCTATCAATGTTCCACAACCGCAAATTCAGTCAGACTCGAAAAAAACCAGCTCGCCAAGAAGGTATCGATTAAACACTAATCGGACATTCAAGGTAACTCTTGATTGTTATATATGGGATTTTATTCATGTTTTTACAGGTTACCTTATTATTTCATCTATTTTCTTTATTTGCGTGTGCAGCTTCTACTCGTTTTGTAAGATCAAATCCACAACCATCAGCAGGAAACTCACAGTGTAAAGGGTTCAATTCATTTTTATCAGTAAGTGACGTTATTTGAAGATTTTAATATCCCTTACGTTTCAGAAGAACGAAACACATGACAGCGAAAAAACAAATCCTATATGTTCAACATGGTCCGGAGATCTGATCGAGAACATTTGTAACGCCAAAAACAGAAGATCTATCCTATCCGAAATTTATCTCTTCACCAATTATTCCCAACCATTATCCTTATTCGACGTAAGTCACGATATAAGTTGTAGTGCTCCAAAACTAATGCTTCAATATGCACTTGAATATACATATACATATATAAATATATATCTATCTATATGTATAAGTGTAGTATCCTCTCCGTCTCTCCCCATTTCTTCTATCCTTGTAGAAATGTGACCCATGGGAACCATATTTTGAAAATGTTTGTCTTACATTTGGATATATACGGACATCCTCCTTCTTGAACAGGAAAAAAACCGGGAAAAAAGAGACGAGTCATAATTTACTGTTTCAGATTTTTCTTGTCGATCCCAAGGATGAAAATCCAAACAACAAAAAGAAATTGAAAAAAGGAGTGAATGGAACGGATTGTATCAATGGGGAAAAGAAAGAATGCACCGCGTGTTTCAAGAGATTCAATGGTTAGTGTTTTTTTTTAATATAAATGGAGAGTAGTCTCTATTGTTATGTGTTCTCTGGATCAATCATTATTCCAGAGTTCATATTGAGAAACCATTTAGGTAGACACTGAACCTTTGACTAATTTCCTTTTTCTCCCACGTTTTCTTCTAAGAAAACGAAGAGATTGAATTCTTTGATCAAAATTTTTAAAAAGGTCACTGAATTGTTTTGCTTTTTCTAGTGTATTCTTATCTTGTCAACTACCAACATCTCTGAAATACCCTCAAAAATGAATCAATTCTGTAAAGTATTATAAATTTATACATTGAGTTCAGTCTTAGACCACCCAGAAAGAAAAAGTCAACAAAAAAAAAACAATCGCTTTCTTCCGCACCACATTACTCATTTCATATGAAATAATGTGTTTGCCATCAATTTTTGGTCTATTGAGTTTAGTTTGGGGTTTTTATGGTGCAATTTAGTGCACTGCAAATGTTTTTTCTCTCTCTACTCTTTGGCATTGGGAAAAATTCTCGTGTCAACGGCGACGGCGGTCGTGTATGAATTTTTCATCAGTTTGATGTTCCGGACATTTTTTTCATGTTCACTGAATGTTCTATAGTGTTTCGAAGAAAAGGATGGTAAAAAAAGATGAAACGGGAAGAAAATATCCATATTTTTGAATCCATGATCAGTGGATCATATTGTCAGTTTGATGTTCTGAAAATTTCAGTTTGGAAATATACACACTTTGAGAACTTCAGATTTTTGATTTCTTTCACAGAATTTTGATGAACTCATAAATTAATGTAAAACTACAAGCCCGACCATAAAAAATATTTTTGTTTCCATCTCGTTTAAAATTCGAACAAATTCCATGCCTAGTTGTTTAATGACAAACAAGTCGAAAATGTTAGTTTGTTTCTTGACTGCTTGATTGAGCATGTACATACATTTGGCCGGATAAACTAGTGACTTTTTTGGGTGAAAAGACGAATGGTGGTGAGAGAGAGAGAGAGAAAAAAGAGAGATTAGCTGTTGATAATTGAGAATTAATGAGGGAAAGAAAATTGGAGAATCGCAAGAGACGAAAAGAAGAGGAAAAGAGTTGGACAAACTCGGAGACAAAATGTTTGGCATCTTTGAATAGGGAATAAAAATGCTTTTTTTTTCGAAAATTAGGGACGATTCTATGTGGTGTTTAGATGTAGGCACATTACGTAGACAATTCCAACTTCCAAATTAGGTGGTTTTTACATCACACTACACCTGTACAAAATTCTGTTAAAATATCAGAACTTCAGAATTTCTTTAGAACTATATTATCTCGAAAAATTCGCCTAACAGAAACGTTATGAATTGAGATCATTGACACTATAAAGACTTACTGTCATAAACTAAAGTAAAGCCTTACTGAAAAGCCTCACTGTAAAAAAGCCTTACTGTACCAAAATATGTTTCTATCAGGCAGAAATTGTTTGTTTTCAGACCATGTTAGGCCAAATATTTGTTATTGAAAATGTATAATGATATGTAGACTCTCTTCAAATATTTCTGATTCCTTTGATGTCATTTGGATGACGTTCAGTATTTCAGTAACTTGTGTAGTTTAGAAAAACTGTAATCTATTATTCAGTTTTTAGCTTTTTGAGTTCGTTTTCTTTACTGACAACTTCTAATATTTTTGTCTTTTCTCTCGCATTTTTTTTCATGTAGAAATGTGCATTTATGCATATCTTTCTCTCTGTCGGGACCATCCTTCTTCTCCATCTTTTTTAAGAGAAAAAACATATGCATCTCATTTCGAAGAAGAAAAACGGAAAGAACAAGTCGTTGTCAAAAAAAGAAGAGGAAGAAACGGATCTGAGTGAGCTCGGAATTTTTATTTTCTGTCGAGCACACAGTCCCATGAGACGGCGACATTCCACTCCGCACATTTTCGCCACCAAATCAATTCCACTCCTCTTTTTTTGGCTGTTGCTGCTTTTTTTTTGCCCAATTCTTCTTTTGGTTTTGAAATGGCAACTTTCGGCAACAGTGGGAATTGGAGGAAAAAAAGAGGAAATAGATAGGAAATGATGAAAAAGGGGAGATGACAAAAAAAAAACACTGTAGCTTGTTAGATCGTAGTCAAATGAGTAGGTGGATTGAAACCAAAGGAGCTCATTCACAGATTCACTGAACATAGTGACACTCTTTTTCGGGAACCACAGATTTGCTCGAAAGATCTATTCTTAAAAGTTACTACATTGAAGGAGTCAATTTTGAACTTTAACTATACCAAATGAGACTCTTGAGAAAATCAGCTTACCCAAATCTCATAAAATATTTTAAATTAATATTTCTAAATATATAAAATGTTGACGCCTTCTATGATCGACATTTTGTTTTTGTTGTTGACATCGTCATATATCCAAGCCTTCTTTGAATGTTGTTTTCTTTTATTGTACATGCGCTTCTATATCATCTAAAGAAGGAGCAAAAAGAAAACAGGAATGTCTTCCTTGTTTTTTTGGTTGATGTTTTTGTTGTGCAAAGCGGCGGGGGTGGTTGATTGAAGAGCCAAGAGAAAAGAGGTCTAATAAAAACATACCACCACCCAAAACTACAACAACAACAAGAAAAAAAAAACAACATCAACAACAACAACGAATTTATATTGGGGGTTTTTACAGCAACCGTGAGTTTCAAGCGTTCAACATGTTTGATTCTACATTGTCTCGATTTGATTGTCTCCCTGCTACTGATACTTCCACAGCAACTCGACCGTTCTCCCCAAATGCTACCTGTCAAAATTGCACGGTTGGTTACATTCTTTAGCGGGACGTGTGGGTAGCTGAACTACTAATGGCGGATAGTTCATTTTTTTTTTCTTCTGAATGTAACATATACATTCAATAGTTCGACAAAAGCCAAAAAACAATATATTGTCGATTTAAAGGGGGGTAAAGGGAAAAATAGGTACAAAGAGTAGCCTTAGAATAGTAGAACCACCAAGGAAATTTTTTGTGAAAAGCCTAGTTTTCGAGAAATTTTACGTCAAAGCTGAAAATTCCACGTATAGCTATACGTTCTAAATAGAAATTGTAAGAAAATTGTATGTGACCATGTGTAGCTATATTTGGAATTTTCAACTTTGACCTAAAGTTTCTCGAATATTAGGCTTTTCGGTAAAAATTCCCTTAGAGGTTTTATTATTCTGAGGGTACTCTTTCTTTTAAGATCCACTTATTCCCCCCCCCCCTCCGCCCTTTAAAAATAACTGAAACCATCGGAAGTTTGTTAAACAAGGCAATTTCATGATAATGAATGTCTATTTCTAATGAGAGAAGTAATCAAAAAGATTGTTACATTTTTGACGTGTTATACAAAAATAATCATTTTTGTTGACGCTAAATTTCACCGATTTCATGAAACATTGAAAAATGTGTAAAAAGTTTGAAAAAGGCATCAAGATTGTATTGATAATATTCAAAATCATTTTCTTGCTTTTAGCTGATGTATGTCTCACAATCTTGGAAAATGTTTCAATTTTTTTTTGATAGTTCATATTTTTCTCACTTCCAAATAGAGTCCTTAGAGGATATCAATTAATGGTACATTAGGCGTCAATTTCACTACTCTTCCGGTTTCATTTCTTCTTTCTTTCCACTTTTCTTTTCTCCTTCTTCTTCTTCTTCTTCTTCACACAATTAAATTAGCGTCGTAAGATTCCGAGTATCCTCATCTCGAATTTCCGTTTCTCGCACTTGCGCGCTCGCGCTCGCGCGCCTACACATTTTCACACAAAAGTAGAAGTAAACCGCCGAACAAAAAAGACCTAGTTGACAAAAATATGCGCGCCAAAATCTAATAATGTGCCATCGAATGCAAATTCCTTTTTTCTTCTCCTCTGCTCTTTCGTCTCTACTACTTGCACAGGTTAGGGGGGTTTAGTACGACGATGGTTCAAAACAACAACGCAAGTAGCAAAGAAAAATTTTTTTTTTTGGATAAATTGCCTCGAGCAACAATTTGATGGCTTAATTGAAAAGTATTGGTCCTTTCTTCCTTCTTCTTTTTGGAAAACGAGAAAGAATGGAGAAAAGATGGACTCTATTAGGCAAAATAGCTGCGTCTCTTCATTTTGTTGTGTTTGAGGAGAATCTGGGAAACAACAAATGAGCTTTTGTAGAATGCAATTCGTGGGAATTTGTTTATTTGTTTTTGTGAGGGAATTCATTTATTCACTCACTCACTCACTCACTCACTCATCCACTCAACTTCAGTCACATCTAATGAAGGGACCGAGAAAAAACAACAGAAACAAGAATGAAACATTTTTTACAGTTATGGTATCGACGATGGCTACTTGTACAAAAATTGGAAATTTGGACAAATCCACCGTGTATCAATTGGTGCTATTATACACAGTTAGCATGTCCACATTTAGCTCCATATAAAGTGTGGGATTATGCGGGTCATCCTTCTTTCCAGTGTAGAGGTAAGCTTTTTTTTTTTACATATTTCAAAAATACAAACAAAAAGTTCAGAAGGATTTTTATGGTTTCATAGATTTTTTTTAGAAATTCAGAAACTGATGTATCCAACATGTTATTCAGACGAGGTTCCAAAGTTTCTATGAGACAATCAAGAAGCTACCTCTTGAATCCCACAAAAACCGACCATTTTTTCATGTAGAATAAAATTTGTTTTGTACTGACTTCCGAGATTCAATGGAACGTACCTATCGATTTATACTATGTTTTGTATTGACTTCGTATTGACTGTGTGTCTATGGTTTATGAATATGGGAATTTTGCTCAAAAGAAAGTAAACTTATCAGATACTTCAAAATTCTCTCAGCATTCAGCCTTATGCACTCTTTTTTTAAAACGTCTCTCCCACACAATACACAAAAAAATATTTTGTTGTTAGAAAATTGAGCTTATCTCTAAAAGAGGTGTTTGGTACTTTATTTGCCCTTTGTGAGAATTATTTGAGCCGCAAGTGACCGATCATTTTAGGTTCAATTGGAATCCTCTTATTCGGGCAAACAGCTCGAAATCCTTTACGTCAATTGCCAACAGTTATGAAAATGAATCATATTTTTAATAAAAGTCATTTTCAACAATCAATTGTGATCGACAGATAAAATTATTCCGATTGACTTGGGGAGCAAATTTTATGTGGATTCAGAAACAGACTGAAAACAGTTTGCACAACATCTGTTTCTTTTTCAAAAAGTCATAGGCAAAACTTTTTTTTTCGTTTATGAAGTGTATTTCCCATTTAGAAGTGTGATGATTTTTCTTGTAACGAAAATCAAAAATAAATCCAATATTTTTAACTTCTAATATCATTTTGAACATTGTTAGTTTTCAGATATGGACATTGATAGTTGGCGTCAAGAATGTGACTGTGTTCATCCATGTGACGTTAAAGGTGTCGTACCAGAAGGAACCATAGGAAATGAACCATCCATTAGGCATGACTATTTTGCTGCAAGAGTGAGTTTTTTTCTAATACTACAACATCAAATATATAAATTTTAGGTTCACTGTAAACAACGTAAAAAGGAATGTCAGAAGCAAGAAGATTTGAAAAATTCATCGAATACAACAACAACACCAAAACCAGCATCATCATCTTCTATTACAAATTCAATACCAACATCAACAAGTATAACATTAAATAGTTGGACAACACCTCGACTATTCCATTATTTTCTACTTATTCTACTATGGATGTTATATGAGTAGAGCGAAAGATGTTTTGTAGAGGATATGTTATTTTTATTGTTGTTATATGTTGAATTTTCTGAATAATTGAATACAAAACGCGACGTGGCGTGCTGTGATAATTCTTTTTTACCGGTGAACACACTTTCCAGGTGAGCCATCTAATTTTTCTTTCTGTTAATCGAATAATTTTTTGTTTCAGAGTTTTTCTGCTCGGTTGCATACAATCATTTTCGCTCAATTTTCTATTATTTCATTGTGCTAAATCTTTCAAAACGTTTTTATTCAAAAATATTTTCTATGTCTTCCCCCAAATTTTGTCCCCTCTCAATATTTTCCTTATGATTATTACCTAATTCTTTCGTATGTGATTATTATCTGATTTTTTCTCAATTTAACATTGTTTCGGTCCAGAAACGTGTGAATCTTACCCAACACTCGATTTTTAGGAAATAATTAGAGATTAAAAACAGACTCCGTTCACTCATACTAGTTGTTTTTCTAATTATTGGTGCCTATAGGTATCATGAAATACTTGATTTTTCGTGGTATTTTGCTTAGATCGTTTTTTTTTCTTGTATAGGTTTTTTATTCGAATTTTTCAATTATCAGTAACATAATACAAACAGTTGACTTTCGAATTTTTTCTCAACACTTATCGATTCGATTTTTTAAAATTAGATTTGTATACAAAAATCACTGTCATTCACTAACGGTATTTTTATAATAATCTCCGGTTTGGTAGCTCTATTTGAATATTACTTGTAACATCTAGTTTTTTGAACAATTTTAGTGGTTCAAAAAATAATGGAGAATGGAATTGCCAAACTTTTACACTTTTGCCTGAATTCACATCTGCCAATTTTTTGTCTCTGAACTATGTTTTTTTTTTGTATTTTTGATTGGTAATAACAATTTTTATGAATTTTAACATTGAAAATAGTTTTTTTATTGTTTGAAATTTTAGATCAGAGGAAAATGTTGAATCTACATCGTTTAGGAAAGGATTGTTTTTCATTCACCGAACAATACAACTCGTGTTGATATATTCGTCAAATATGATGTAATCACTGGAAGAAGTTCTCACCATGATTTATTTTTTACTCCATAAAGAGCCATCCGGTCACAAAAACACATAGGCGGAACGTAGAGCCATGTTCTGATCACTGTAAATTTTAGTTTCAATCATTTGAGTCATCTTTGAGAAAATTACATGTTGCTCGAATAGATGTAGGATCCAATGTTAGTGAATTGTAGAGAGTGCTCAGATTATGAGGCTGTTATGTGCAGTTTTTACTTCAAAATATGATCGGTCATTTCCTGAAAATTAGTTCTTACAGTTTAAAAACTCTGCCGATCAATTCTGAACAAAAATCATATTATGGTAAAGATGTTTGAATGATGTACTCAGAACCAACTGAAAAACCAATTAAATTTTATATATGACGCACTGTATTCGATGATAATCCGCTGTCGTTCGGATTCCTGGCTATAAAAACAAGTTGCAAAATGAAATACAAAATATAATCAGAATCATGTTGTTCAAATTCCTTCTCTCTCTTTTCTTGGGTTTTGTCGTCGCTGTCCACGCCGGACATGGTGGTAAACATGGCAACTTCACTGGATCACCACCAACTGGAACCCCACCAACCGGTGGACCATGGGGACATGGAGGACATGTACGACACGGAGGATCACCACCAACTGGAAGTCCACCAACAGGAGCACCACCATCTGAATAAATATAGACAAATTACATTGAATCACTATGTTTTGGTATTTCCTTGTTTGGTGTTTTTCAATTAATATTTTCAATAAAATTGTATTCGGCTTTGTTCTATATCGTTAATTGGGGTCAATTATTTTTTAGCACAAAAATCCGTTTTCAAGCATTGTACTTGAAAGAAACAATCACCTTGTCAATGGAGAATATTTATTTTATTTCAATAAATGTTTTCTGTGTGTTTTTGTTATGTCAGTTGCTATCTAAAAAACATTGATTGGGTTCACCATTCTTGTGAAGAGTTCAAATCAAGACTACTATTTCAATATTTATACAGAATGTTAGCCAATGACTCTTCTGTGAATTTTTTTCTGTGAGTCTTCTATCCCAATATTCCAGTAAACATACCCCCTTTAATCAACAAAATGTGCCCGGTCTGGTTTCACACGACATAATGAAATATTTTCATTTGAAGACCCTTAGAACAAGACAATTTTTTATGGGAGTCATACCTCAATAACGATACAAAACTGAACACAAAAGAACATCACTTTCTTATCGTAAGACTATAAATGAACCTGAAAATGATAAGCTATAATCAAGAACCGGACACAAAACGAATTTGAACAAACAAATGAGAAATTCAATTTATCACGATGTGCCTGAATTTTTTCATATATCAGTTTGGTATAAACAAATGGACCTTGTTTGTGTTTGGAAAGTAACATTTCTACATATTTCTCAAACTTTCGATGTAAAAACTATGAATACACATGTATTTTCATACATTATTTTTCTTTGCCCAGTTCGGTATTTCTGAGTACGTTTCATGACCTCAAACGTTATCCATTGGATATTTGGTCGTTCACGCTTCCAACTGTTGGACTGGATTGAATACAATAAATTGGAAAATGAGTTTCTGTTTTAGTCAGCAAAACTTTCATTTTATGAGAATTTTGTACTTAACTCTTCACATTTTTAAAATAAACTAATTTCATAAAACATCGCTTCGTAAATCTACACACAAATGTTTGATGGCAGGGACGCGTTGCGAGACCCATTCCTATTTTAGTGCAGCGTCATTCCCGGAGTCTCGTAGTTGAAAGGCGATTCAATAGGAAGATGTGAATTTTTCTGTGCAATAAAAATATTATTGGTTTGGTAGTGTAATAATAAGTCGAACAATTCATAGAAAAATATTTATTGACACTTTATAATATTATACATTTTGTAAAAAATAAAACCGTCAAAACATGGAACGTTTAAAATATTACAAACTGGCTACTGGCACGGGTAAAAATCTCAAGGCAATTTAACCCTGGCACTTGAAAAATATTAATGACTGCAACACAGACTAAATGACCATTTTAAAACTTTTTGGGTGGGTTAAGGATGAAAGTAGGTTAAACCGTTAAATTGCGTATGTATGCTAAGAAAATTTGGTGAATAGCACAAATAGAAGGTTCTAGATTAAGAAGGGATAACTAGAGATAGTGGAAATAGAGGTACTGTTTGAACACAAGACAACTAGAAGAAAGAATTGGAATTTTGTTTTTTGAGATTTTTTCAAATTAAATTAACACATGGTATCAAAACTGCACTTTTGATTGGTATAAAAGCTTGATAGTATCTATTTTTGAGCATATTAGTCAAATTGAATCAGGGTCAATAAAAATTATTACGTAGAATAAAAAGTGACAGGTAAAGTGACAAGTGATACACACTTGAGAATGTTTTTTCGTTGGGTTTTTGAATTGAAAATCACTTTGTCAGGGTAATACATGCTATGAAGAAGATATAAAGGCGACTGTTGGAATGGTATTCAAAAGGCTCAATAAAGAAAGGGCATATGAATAAATGAATATACATGCAGATGTTATAACTGAGTGATATTCTGTTTGAAATACAAACCGGACTATATAACAAATGGTCACATTGCTAAACTAGATAAATGGTTACATACAAAAAAGCAAAAAAAGTAGGTTATCTAAAGACGTGAATATATGAAAAATAGAATATATGGATAATTACTCTTCTGAAGTGGGAATTGATTGCGAATCAAAAAGTTTCAATTTTTGAAGAGCTGCGTAAGCAGCACTTTCATCGGCCTGATGAGCTGTTGAACCAACACCATGACAAACTGCTGGATCTTCGAAACCCAGTGAGACAAGACTAAAGTTTTGTTCACATCCATCTTTCGGAAATGCGGTATATTGGACTCCGAACTTGTATTTTGTTGATATGATTTCAAGTTGGGACACGGCAGTGACCTCCTTCCCATCCTCGGTTGTCTTGATTTTATTATCAATCAATCCCAAAGCGATTTTTGCCATCTCAGCGATTTCCGCTTTTTGCTCAGCCGTCAAACTACGACGACTTTCTTTGATCCGCCGAATTCTCCGAATTTTGCCTTCGAATATGACTTCCATTTTCAATGGCGCAATGAAAGTGTTTGGATAGTTTAGGTCTCCAGGTGGTGGGCAAGCTTGAACCTGATTGTTGAAGGTGACACGTCGTCTTCCACTTTCAGGAGATTCGGATGGGTCGAAGTCATGATCATCGGGGTGCGGAATAACTTCGTTTCCTTCGTGCAATTGTTCACTCATGCTATCTGGAGATTTGGCGAAGTTCCTAAAAAAAATGTATAATTGAATGAAACTTTCTTTTTTATGAGTTTTTTCATTTCATTGATTCGGTTCTTCATTTTGAGAATTTTGAAATGCTCTTCTCTAATAAATCATCAGTTGAAATTGCGAAGTTTTCTTGTTTGTGAATTATATGTTTTGAAAAGTAGATAATTTGAGGAAACTTTTTTGAATTTCTCAGAGGGATTTCTAGTTTTTCATAGAAACGACGGTTTTTTTATGTAGAGATTTTTCTGATGCTGAGCATAAGCTTTAACTATTCTTTCATTGAAGAAACTCACGTTTCAGAAACGTCGGATGAACTTCTTTGACTACTCATAGAATCATGTTTGTCTTTCGGAATATCCATGTCGATTGATCGCTTCTTCAACAAACTCTTTCCTGGTTCAGGTAGTGGTTTAACATATCCAAGTGCGGCGAGCATCGATTCAGCTGCAGATCTTTTAGCCAATCGTTTATTCGGTCCTTTCCCTTCACATGACTCATTCCCACAAGTTACTCGGATCACAAACTCTTTGTATCGACTATGCCCGTGTTCACCGATCAATTCAAAAACTGGATGCTCATTATTTTTTGTTTGAATTATTTGGATCAACCGAGATACTGGATTGATCTGATGTCCATAATGTGGATCCATTTTCTTGTCTTTCACGATGGTTTTTCTTCTTGTGTCGCGCGTCATCGATGCTAATTTCTTTTGTGTTTTGCACAAAGTATTAGCAATTGTCAATGGATTATTATCCGGAACTGAAAAAAGTAGCTCGAATCTATGAAATCTCAATAAAAGCGGAACATACCGACTTCCTTAAGCGATTGTAGAAGAAGACTACAAGCTTCTTGTTGAGCTTCCTTTTTCTTCCGACCTTCCCCAGATGCTTCAGCGGTTATTTTGTTGTCATTATCAACAAATGCACATCGAACAAGATATTGTCGATCATGTGGTGGACCTTCTTCACGAAGAACTTCGAAAATCACTTTGGTCTTCATTTGATGCGCTCTCTCATGAACATCACTGATCACAGATTTCCGTTTATAACGAGGAATGTCGTTCTAAAAATAGGAATGATATTTTTTTGAATAAATTATGAAAAGTTACCTCATCAACCGGTTTTTCAAAGTTTCCGTTTTTCGCGTTCACACGTGCATAATGCTCTTGAAGTGTTGGACTGAGAATGCAGAGAGCTTTCGATGCGGCATCCATTTTGGCAAGATTCATCGATGGTCCAAAACCAGTTGCGATGGCTTTACCTCCAATATTGACAATTGACTGAAAAAAGGCAAATAAAATTATATTTTGTGACCATTTTATTCATGGCACATTTCGAGTAAAAAACATATGAAAAATATTAACTTTGGAAATTCATTGAATGGAATATTTTGGGAATATATTTGAATGAAAATATGAGAACACAAGTGATAGATATTTTTGAACTGCTTGGTTGATGAAAAGCTAGAAAATTATGTTAAATTGAAGACAACATGTTGAAATTTTAACCAAGTTAAAGTGCGCAAAATCGCAACTACCAAATATTGCTTGGGAGGCCCACGTTGATAAATTCATATACAAAATTTCTTTTGATTCATATAACTATAAATATATTCCTTTTCAATTTTTGATCGACTGAATTCTTCGAATCCGTCTTGTACCCGCATTATTTATCAAGATTTATCAGTTTAATCTTGATAAAAACTCACCGCATGATAAGATTTTGGTCGATTATTGTTGGCATTTGGAGGTTGTGACATGTCGACCGGGATAAATGATGGATAACACTGGAATGGATTTGGCTGCATTATTGTATCCGGTAATCCTGGAGACACTGCAACTGTTTGGAAGATAGGATCGGCAAAGTGTAGAGTTCGACAAACATTTTGCAAAATTCGATGGGGTGGTTGAACGTCTAAAAAACCTTACATAGATGAAAAACAAACATAAAAAACTAACCACTTTTGCGTCTTCTCAAAGTTTTCTCTGGTGGAAGTGGAAGTTTTGTTTTCTCGATAGCAACCTCGGCTGCTGCTTGTTGTGCCCGTTTAATTGAACTGCCACTACCTACAAAAAATAATATTATTACATTCAATGCAATAGGAGCCAAGTATTTCTGTTATCTATTTATTTTTATGGAAAAATGTAACATACCTTCATAAACCTCAACTTGATTCAGGATGAGCTTCACTGTAAACAACTTCTTATGTGCAGGCCCACTCTCATCCAATAGGTCGTAGACATGTCGAAGCTTGTTGAACTTTGCTATCTAAAAATAATCTTTGACACATTGTTTTTATTTTATTTTCAAAATAAAATACCTCTGCTATTCGGCACATTGCAGATTTTTCCTTATCATCTTGATTACTATAATTATATACATTTGTAGCCGAATCATGATTCGAATAGTACTGTCCACACCAATGTTGAGGATGCACCCTCATATTATCATCTTCCTGAAAAAAAACAAAAAAAATGTTTACAATTTCACAATATAAAAAAATTACCTTGAATTGTCTATCTGAGATGTTAAATTCATTTTTACCACTTATATTTTCATGAAGAAGTTCCATTGAAGGTTGAAACACCCTGCAAAAATATTTTTATGCGATAATATATGACAAAAATCAATAAGTGTTGTGTATTGCACCAGAACGTATATATATAAACATCCCTCCTCTTTTTTTCTCGCTGTGTGCGCTAGAGCAGGTTTGCATTGCCGCGTCTTTTTTTTGTTCGCTGCCTTCCAACGTGTTTATTATTTCATTCATCATCATTTTTCTTGTTTGCATTTCTTTCATAACACTTATCAATAATTTGTTGTTTCAGATGGAGCTGACATTGATTGCTCGTGTTAGAGATGGACTCATTCTTGCCACTTCGATCGAAGGAAACAATGATCACGGGGTACAATAATATGAATGATAATTTCAGTGAAACAATTCGTTTGTTTTCAGAGCGACACAAGTATGGTTAAGTATTCGAATCAGGCAAAGATGTTGTTCAAGAAATTAGCAGGAGCACCAACACAACAAACTGTAGAAAGCGGCCCATATGTATTCCAGTAAGTTTGATTCAATTTTGTCGCATCAATTGTAAGAAGTTTTTATCGATTAATGTGAAGGCTGCAATTTTTCGTTTGCAAGAACTAAAAACAATTCAGAAGAATATCACTAAACTGGTTTAAAAACCCACGGTTCACAAACTAATTTCCAGTTATGCCATCATTGATTCAATTTGCGCATTGGTCTTATGTGATAGAAACTTCCCGAGAAAAACCGCATTCCAATTTTTGAACGACATTGGTAGAGAATTTTTGAATAACTACACATCCAAAATTGATACAGTTGTCAGACCATATCATTTTCTGGAGTTTGGTGAGTTTCAGAATTTCAGAAACTGAAAAATTAACAATAAAACATATGATTTGCAGACAAAAATATTCAACAAGCCAAACATAAGTATGGAGACGCGAATCGATATACAATGAATGCGGTTTCCAACGAGTTGCAAGATGTCACAAGGATCATGGTCACCAACATTGAAGACGTTATACATCGTGGAGAAGCCTTGAACAGTGAGTTGTTTCGTGAAATGAATCAATATTCAACGACATCAAAGCAAATGTAACACATGGAGATCAGTTGTGGAGGAAATTTAGTTTCACGACTTTTCAAAGCTAAAAACCGTACAAAATGGCATGAGATTGCAATATATGAATCAAATCAATTTTTTGAAACAAAAAGCATATGCTTTGCATAACATTTGAAAAAAAACTTTGTGGATACTTTTAAAACTGCTGAGTTTTAGAAAAAAATATTTCGCAATCAAAATTTCGTCGAAAAAAAGTGATGGTCATGTGCCCGCAATTTTTGAGGCGTCTTATTTTTACGAGCTTGTGCATGGTAGTGATTTCAACAAATCACAAAATTGAAAATCAACTTGCCATAAAACCTAAACTTGGAATATCTTCAAAAAATAAAGTTTTCATTCTTTCAGTTCTCGAAAACCGTGCATCCGAGTTGTCTGGAATGAGTAAGAAGTATCGTGAAGACGCGCAGGCCTTGAACAGACGCTCCACCATCTTCAAGGTAGCTATTTCGGTTGGTATTGTAGGATTCCTGTTTCTCATCTTCCGTTTCATCATTCTGTGATTTGTCCGTCTTCAGATTTAATTTATTTCCACTCCGACTACATGAACAATTTCTTACAGGGTTGACACATAAATAGTGTCGCATCAGTTTTCGAATCCAACGCATATTTTCATAATTTTGTATGAGAATAGGGTGTTTCTTAAAGATAGGATTACGCCGTTGTATGCCAATTTGATTGATTGCGACAAACATAAGAGTAGTAGCATGATGTAGCTATTCAATTTTCAGGGAAAATTTCAGAGAAAATTTCAGCACACAGGTTAAACTCCCCATCAATTGGACTGTGATTTAGGTTCACTGTGCACTACGTAAGCTAGAAGTTCTTTTGAACGTCACAGGTGATTTAAAAAGACGTGTTGCTACATAATGTGGTAGGATTTCATTGACTTACAATACAACATAGACATTTTTGATTTTTGTGGGTTCCGAGACATAGTTGATTTTCAAAGCAAGCATCTGTGAGATTAATAGTTTAGTTTTCATGTATTTTAACGACAATGATCATAATTTTCGTCAAGATTAATAGAACCTATTAATATTCCGACAGTATTTGTGTTTTATCGAATTCTTCTTATTTCATTTTTTACGTCCTGATATCTTCTGAATTTCACCAAACATTAGATAATTGTTTTTTACATGTTATTGTAGAATACTGAAAACGTCAACTTTTTGAACCTTTTTAATATTATCACCCCATGCCTAAACATGATTTTGGAATCAAAAATTACACTTTAGAATACGATCACAATACATCCAAACGCGTGTGGAAAATGGACAGTAAAAGAACGCGTTTGGATCTTAAGACACGCTTTTTCTAGAAGTGAAAATCAGCCAGGACAAAGAAAAAACCATAGTCTCAAAATCGGCTGAAATCTTTTTAATGAATACCACCTTGCTTGTGTAACATTGTGAACAGGTTTTTTTGGCAAAAATTTTCATTATTTTGGCGTGCGCGGATGGATGCGTGAAAATGCAAAATTCCAAAGGGTCATAACTGTTTTCCCAGTGAACAATTTTCAAAAATCTTGAAGCGATTTTACCTACGTATTGAGTCGTACATTTTTATGTTGGAACCAAAATTGAAGAATTTCATTACTCAATAAAACATGAATTTTCTCATCTAAGAACTCAAAATTCCACTATTCTGATGTTTTTAAACGATTCCTTGTCCAATTTTACATACCTGTGGATATAAATTAAAAAAAAAAACCGTGGCCCACTTTCATCAAATACCCAGTCTCATTTTGTTACGAAAATATGAGAAAGTCTAATAAATGGCTATTTTTGCTCCTTTTCAATGAAAATTTGAAAAAAAACGTTCGTTAATCAAACACTTTGAACAGAAACCAGAAAGAAATATTCTGAAAAATCTGTCTTTTATTCCAGGATGTTTCGGTGCCAGCATCTTCATCGTCTCAATCTCACCAACAGCAATCACATGAACCAGCCGGTTAGTATGAGAAACTTTGTGTGGGTGTTTGTTGAAAATGTTCACCGACACAATACTTTGTCAAAAACACAATTTTCTTGAAATTTCGAATCCCAATCGTTGTCTCTCAGAAAAAAAATGCATCTAAAATATATCGTTTACAGATATCTACGACCCTGAACCCATCAACCCAGAGGATGAGATGTGGTGGAGAATGCCACTTCGTCTCCGACTCGCAATCCAATTTGGAATTTATGAAACTATCTCAAAAGGTGAGGGTTTCCGAAGATTTTTGCGGTACTACATAATTTTTCACGGTTTTCTGTGAGATTTTAAAGATGCTGGTTCTGATTAAAAATTTAGAGCACTCTTGTTGTTTTTGTCAATAATTCAGTTAAAACGAGTTACAAATTCATAAATTTCCAAAAAAAATATTTTTCTGTATTTTTAGAATAGATTGACTGTTTGTTAATTTTTTCCTTTTTTCAAACCACCAGACAGAAGATTTGTTAATGGAACGAATAGAGACATTTGTGTGATGTTTTTCAGAGGATTCAACCATCAAATTTTTAAATTTTCAGGAAGTCGTGGTGGATCCGAGGAATAGGTTTTTTTTCTCTATCTTAAAGTTATGCTCACTATGTAAATATAGTTTTTTCCCCCAACCAAAACTTTCCCAAAACAAACTGCCCCTTTAAAGTTTTCATCAAATGTATTTTTTCGTGATTGTTTTCTTGTTTTCTTCAAAAAAGAATAATGAATATTTTTATTTACACCCGAATGATGATTTTGCAATGATGAAGGTACTTGGAAAAAAACACCGTTACATGAAGATTTCAAACCTTGTTTTTAAAAAAAATTCTACCACAATTAAAACATGGATTTGCGAGTATGCCTTCAATTATCAAGTGATTGAAGTGAAAAACACGGGGTATTCCAATTTCGGTTCTAACAAAGGCGAAAGAAGTGAAATTATCCCATGTTTCTTTTTTCCCAGTTCGTGAGCTGTTTTAATTTTTTTTAAATATTTTAAATATGTTTTTGTATTTTAAAGCAGAGATGAATCTAAGGTTAAATGCGCATTCCGGGCTTAATTAAATTTTTTTTATTTTGGTTTTTAAGCATTTTTCATAAATATAGGAACATTTTTATTTTAACACTATATGTTTATTGTTCTTCATCTTCTTCCACAATCGTAGACTCATCCGAGTTTTGTTCTTGTTCCAGTTTCACTTTTTCTAGTCGTTCCCTGAGTTCTTTGGCATTCTCAAGATGATCAATTTTACCATAATAATCTTGTGAAACGACATCACGGGTTTTCATGAATCCACCGGTTTTCGATTGTGATTGAAGGGTCAATTGGCCACCTAACCATGCCATATATCGATTACTATCTAGTTGATCAGCTGTGGTCCAGTTGAGACCTTCAATGTTGGTTGTTGCTTGACGATTCTTTTGACATCCTGGTTGATAACTCTGAAATTTGTTTTCAGTTCCAGTTCTGAATAGTCTATATCACTTACTTGACCAGGCATCATTCCTAATGCAGCCATAGTATTTCTTGGATCTTGAAATCTTGGAATCGCAGCCATACACTTTAGACGTTCTTTTTGATCCATATGCTTTCCGCCTAATGTTTCAGTCAACGCATCTCTACGTTTACCTGAAAATATTTGCAGAATATATAATATTTCACATCAGGTTCCAAAATTACCAATATCTGAGTTTTTGGCGATGTTGTTCGGTTGATTCCATTTTTTCAGAACAGTTTCCGTCATTTTGTCATCAACAATTTTACTAATCATAACTCTTTCTTCACCATTCTACAATCAATTGTGTTTGAAAATCGGATTTTAAAGTGTTTCTTACAGTATCAGTAACTTTTGTGACTTGTTCTCGAATACTTCCAAATCCAGAGGTCTTCGATTGCGAAGCACATGGGAAATGCAATGGAGGACATGTGATATGAGGAACTGCACCATCATTACTTTCAGATAACTGCTTGCTTGACTTAATGTCTAGCTCTGAAAAAAAAAACAACACTATATACCTAAAAGGCACTTACAGTAATTTTATAACGATGTACTTTGTTTTTATGCGATGATGTGATGATGAGATTTAATAAATTATGTTTTCAGTGAACTTGTTTCAAAAAGCATTGCGAATGAAATTTTATATTAGCAATGATTTACTAGAATAATAGTAATTCGGGCTTGGTTCTGAAGTCAGGCTTCAACTGATATTCCAGAAAAATAAAACTCATTTGGACCGAAATAAAAAAATCGGAATGGATCCAATTTTTGTAAGTTTTATGTGTAAAAAACTATTGGAAGATTTACTACATTGAATTATTCGGTTTTTGAACAAAAACTGTTTGAATTCAAAGTTTGACTTACGTGTATTTCTGATAGTTCCAAAAGATCTATCTCCTTTTTGTGTGGCGAATTTATTGCTACCATACTCCCAAGAAATGTTGTTTGGTAGAATAATCTTTCTTCGGTGTTTGTCTTCTTGCTCTTTTGCATAATCCTACAATACATAATTTTCACCTTCACATAGAGAAAAAAAACAAAAACATACAGTTTTGAGATCCATTCTTAACCGAACAAATGGTTAGATACTTGACATAAGAATAGAAAGTTATTTGAAGAAGCTGAGGGGACGCGATGAAAAAAATGAGGGGGTTTTGAGAAAACGAAAGAGCATGGTGAACAAATAGATGTATATATCCAAACAGACATTCCTTCTTTTTCAATGTGACTAATTGTTGATATTTTTAGATTTTGACAGTTTTTCCTGGAACGCCGCGCATATGGAAAAAAATTATATCTACTTTTTAGAACGTTTTTAGAAAATGTATTATAGAAAACACATTTTCCCGAAATATTCTATGTTGGTATACTGAGAATTATTGAGATGAATTGGATTACAAAGCATGAATGACGCATGAATACTATTCAAAAAGAAAAAAACAATGTGACAAAGAACACAAAGGTTCAATACTTTCTATAAAAACAATGGATATGTCCAAACTTTTATAACCAACTACATTCAATTTTATATTTCACTTTTATGGTTGACGTCTGAATAGTTCATTCTATTTCCAAGTAAAAATAGAATGGAAAATGTTGATCGTAAATATATACTTCTGGAAAAATAAAAGGATATGAAATAAAGCAACAATTTTTTGATTTCTGATTGTTTATATTCAAAAATTTATGAGTTCATTGAAACTTCAAGATGGCTGCACCTCACCCACTAAAAACACTCAAGATCACAAATCTGACAAATTTTGTCTCCTAGGACAACCACATTACCAATAATTTTTATAGATCGTGGATTTGTTCAAAAACAAGACATAAGAAAAATACGACAACTAACTGATTTTCTTTTTGAATTACGATAAAGATCGCAAGATTCGATAGTTATTACATAATTGGCAAATTTGTAGTTTTTCTTGTTTTTTGGACTATTTGTCTCAAAATAAAAACACTTCAGATGTTTTTTTTTCTCTCCTATATTACAAGTCAAAACAGTTTCAGTTGGTATATAACTCAGTTTTACTCGCAAATATTTTTCTGTTTCCTGATTGTCAACTGTTTTGAGGTTTTTGTAAGAAAATAACTATAGAAATTCCTCGCTTGCTAAAACTATTTAAAAAAAAATAGTTTCAGCAGGTTCGTGGAAAATCAAACGATCATGTTCAGTAACCAACAACAATTAACATCATAATTTTCGTACAAATTCAATTACTGGAATATTTTCCAACAAACATGTTATTATTTGTTTCCTATAGTGGTATTTAACGATCAACATCAAAAGTTCTGAACCGGAAGTTTTCAGAAAGTTTTGAAACAGAACGTGAGAAAGTGGTACTCTGAACTGTGAGTTTGTCACGCAAAAGAGTATATCTTGTCCTTGTTCCTATAATTTGAATTGGCGGAAAAATTTTTGAAAAAGGAAAACTTTTCTCCCTTGCAGTAGTCATATTCATTTTCTTTTGTTGTACTTTGAATACAATTCAGTTATTGATTCGTCTAATGTCCTTTTTTATACATTTTCTCCAACCGGCACCGTTATTTTTTTTGCAAGTTGACCCAAGTTCTTAAAATGCAGCTGTTCTATATATAATATACATCTTTCCTTTTTTGTCATCCGTTTTGAATGAAGAATGGCTTCTACACATGTGTGACGTTTTTTATTTGTCCTCAAAAAATGTTCTACTCATTATATTTCTACTAATGTGATGTGATGAAGTAATGTATACTTACAGTAATCTGATGATCAGGAAAAATTGAATTCGTTCCAATATTTCGTTCCACCAAGCAAACACTTGAAAATGAAGCTTGAAACCACTCGAGATTATGAAATTAGGTTCCATTTGAGAGTTTCGGATATTTTTGTGAAAATTTTAGATAGCAGTTTAAGTTATGGGAAAAATGAATTCTTGACATTTTCAGAGTCTAAAGAAATTCAGATGGAAAATGTCTTTTTTCTAATAATTCACCTGGTTTTCGAAAAAAAGAAGTTTAGTTTTTTTTCGAGATAGTTTGTTCTGTCAAGCTTTCGAATAGTCTGAGTCAAAATTCTGGGAACATAAAATGTTTCAACATTCCGAGACAATTCAATCCGCATTGTTGAGAATAATAATGATAAACTCGTGAGAAAATGTTCAATTCTCCTTTCCCTCTCTTAAAAAGAACCTGTTTGTGACCACAGATTCTTTACTCTGAAAAAGTCAAAAAATATAACATTCAGTTCATTTATGAAGAAGGTTCCACTTTATTTATAGTCCATAAATTTGGGAAATTTTAAGTCTAGATGTTTTGAGATCTTGTGTTTGATTGAACAGTCAGTTCATTCTCATCATTTCAATATTTGGACTGTAGTCTCAGGTTCTTTTGAAAATTGTTTGTGATTTAGTCGGGATTGTGAAAGATCTCGGCTTCGGTGATCAAAGAAGCTGAAAACAAACATTTCTGATTTCGAAAAAACTCTCTCATAGTTCTATCCGAATCCACCTGACTCAACAAATTTTTGTATGTTTCTCAAAATCAGATGATTCAATAAAACATCTGTTGAAAATTATGCTAATTTGACGACGCTCTTCCAGTTTACATCAAATTACCTGAAATCGTATTTGCCAATTCATAGCAGGTAGACATTTGTTTTCAAAAAAAGATCAGTAGTAGTGCAAAAATGTTTCTTTTATGTTAATGATTTGTTGGGTTACAAAAATTATTTTTTGAACACCTCAGTTTTTTTAGAAGTTAAACAACTTTGTTGCAGAAAATAATGCAATGAAATTCTTGTTGTGCATTTCTAAGCACGCTTAATTTTATTATTCCTATGTTCCTTTTCCCTAACGAAAAAACAATATTTCAATTTCCCCACAAAAATAAAAACAAAACATGAATACCCTTTTTCAGTACTGAACGTAATTTGTCTTCCTCCTGTCTATCCAAAGAGAAAATCCCTTTTAAAATGATATGTCATTCATATTGTCTAGAAATTCTTTTTTTTTGGATACTAAGAAAGAAGGCGTTTTTTCTCTTTCGAACAGGTGATATTTTACATGTACAAATCGTTAAATTGAATTGCTATATTTATGCGTTTTCCAGAAATCTCGTTAAGATTTTATTTTTTGACACCCAAATTGTTGGGTTGGTTTATTTTATGGGTAGGTTTGTAATTGGACTACGGTAGGTACGAAAATTTATGAGTTACTGTAAGAGTAGAATGAATTTTTTATTGTTTTTCGTTTTATATACATTATTTCATAATCCTGATCTTTTATCACAATAATCGTCATCAGTAACTTGTGGAGCTGAAAAAAAGTGGAGCTTAAAAATCAAATGATTGAGAACGCTCTAGACTTTTGAAAACAAAAATCGTAAAGATGTCAATAAAAATTAGAATCAAAAAATGAAATCTGATTAGCGCAGCTGTACGTTATTTACTCTGGGTGTCCAGTGGACACTCTTTGCTTGAAAAGAAATTCTGACCTTTTTTTCGATGGTCTGAAACTAGTGAGCATGTCACGTTAACTTTGTTTGTAGGTTTTTTTCCTTTCAAATAGTCGGGTTGATATGAAACTCATAAAGGTTTTATAGATAATCTTTTGAGTACAAAAAAAATGTTCTGTTCACAAAAAAATTTTTGTTTGTCATTGACCTTAAACTTTGCAAATCAGCCAATATAAAGTAGTTCAATGTCCAACTTCGAAAATTTGTGAAATAATCATTTGCAAAATAGAGCAAGCAGAAGAAATATCTCACAAAATGTAATAAAAATGGAAGGTTCTTCTGTCTTGACAAAGCATGAAGAAATTCAAAATCAGAACTCAAAGACTTCAAAGCAAGACAGCACAAGATCAAAAAAATTTGAAACCTGATCCAAAAACCAATGTTTTTTAAAGTTGAAGTTGTTGCTGTTGTTGTTGTTTGTTACTTTTAATAACAAAATTGTTTGTTTCTTTCATGCTTCCTCATCTGTGTCTTTCTACACCTCACACACAACTACACACAAACGGGTCCCCGGGAAAGCCGGCAGCTGTTTACTTGTGTTGTTCAAACGAGTATATGGGTGGTTTTGATATCTGTCTTTCATGAAAAAAAGACGACACAAATACTCACTCTCACACACACACACACACACACACATAGAGCGTTCCTCAGAGAAATTGTTATTTTTTTTTTTTTGCTTTATTTCATTTTGTCTCGAGCCAAGGTTATTTTTTTGCCGGATAAAAAATATGAAAATATTAATCAAGAGGGAAAAGAAGAAGAAGCATCTTCTAGTTTTTCTGGTAATTGCCAATTCAATTTGGCAGCAAAAATTCTTTTATTCTCAAGTGTATGCATGTTTTTACATTAGTTGCTAATCTGTTTTGTGTGGAGAAAAAAGTGGTAGGATACTTTTTTCTTCTCACCTATCTTTGTTGGTGGTCTAAAATTCCTGTCGGATTTTTTTCCGGGGGAACATAAAAACAGTGTTCTGTTTTTTTGCGCAATTTGAGGTAAAGTGTATAGGCTACACTTTTTGACAATAATTTGCTACCTTCAAAAAAATGTAACCAAAAATTTTAGTCTCATGATTTCCATTTGAATAAAGTGTAATTTTTTCGTTCTCCACCTTCGCAAAGTTAAAGCTGTTGACATAATAGTTATACTCGAAGGTTTTTTTGTAATATTTTTCCAATTTAAAATGTTAAATGGTTCACGTTCTAGTTGTTCAAAACACCACAATTTTGTATAAAAACAAAAATAGTTACGAGTTTTATTTTTGAAAGACATTGAAAGTGCATTTCTCGCTCAAAAAGAATGCTTTTCCAGGTTTAACTTTGCCCAATTCGAACTGTATCAAAATCGTTTTCACCCTCGAAAATGAACATTTTTTTTTGAATATGAACACCTGCAAAACAGTTACCCAACGTGTATTCTTACAAAAAAAAATACTCAAATTCCAGCATCTGCTATTTTTTTTTTATAAAGACCGACTACAGTCCAACCATCTGTTTGTACTTATATGATAACTATGAAAAATTTCAAAGTTTATTGTTGGTGATTATTAATTCAGTATACCGGAATCACCTGTCACCCCTTTCCATATTCATTTGGTCCATCAGTTCTCTTCTGGAGAAAAATATGTGGCGTTGTATTCTTGAAAGATGAAGATTAATTCAAATTCTAAGCCAACCAGTTGTCGAAAATGTACTTTACCAAATCTTAACATCTGATATACTAAAAATACTCAATATACTAAATAAAAAAACAATGTGATACAATGTACTCTAAGTTTTTTTTGGCACAGGACACTTCTCCATATTTTCAATCTCTTCAACGCCATTTTCATTTCATTATATTGTCCAATTATATCACACACGTTCAAACTTTCCCCAATCATTACGATTTTCAGAGAAAGATGTTTATCTAAAAAGTTTTTTAATGTTTTCATTCATCCCATTTATTCGTTTCCTTATTTATTTCGTGATTCTAACTTTTTTCTCAGAAAAACTGCAAATTGTCAGGTGGAAATTTTAATATTAAATCAGTGCACCATATGTCTTTTCATGGCAAACCCCCATACTACAGTAGGCTTCTGCCACGCCCAATTTTCTTTTTTCTTAAAATGGAACCATATGTATATTTTATGTGCATGTCATATGATGATGGGTTGATCCAAACGACGTGTGCTGAGTTTTTGTAATGAGGTTCGGATTTGGGTGGCTTTTATGTTGTTTTATTCTTCCGGAGCTTTGAGGTAGGTTGAACGACCAAAAGATTACAATTAAAACACGGATTCGATGAATTTTCTTAATAACTGACGATTTTCTAAAATTGTCGTATTTTATTTTAGCCTCTCCACAAGATCCAGTTTTTAATCATGTGTAGCCCATTTAAAAAATGAGAAAACTTTCAAAAATCAGTGAAAAATTTAAAAAAAAAAGAGACAATATGTTATTTAAAAACATAATTCACACTTTGGATAGTTTTTTTTGCTGTTAAAAACGTTACTATTTCAGTAACGAAAACCATACAAATCTTGACAAAGGCATCATTTCTGAATTACCAAAAAAGTTCAACATATTTTGATGTCACTTCTAGAAGTTCAGATCTTTCATCTCATTCTGTTCACAGACGTTATGGATAAATCACAGTTTTGATCTTCAGACAACTAAAAGATTTCTGCAATAATATTTTCATTTGAAAAAATCAGCCAAGCTTGAATAAATTGGCATTACTATTTGAGACAATTGCTTTTTCTTTCATTACACAATGACTAGTCAAATAATAAAAACAATCAGAAAAGTTTTCGAATTTCTCAAATTCCGCATTTCCTAAAATCTAGAAAAACTTTGTATGCATCAAGTAGAAGAAAACGAAGCTTTTATGTGCAAATGTGATGCACTTTGTGAGGTTGACCCAAAAACTCCATTTTTTTTCTTCTCAACATATTAGAGACTCATTAGAAACCGAAAGTGAGAAAGCCTTTTATTGCACATTTTTGCCTTCTTTCCTCTTTTTTCTCTTCTTTCCCAAGCAGACTCTTTGTCACCCACCACCGTCACGAAAAAGCTCTTTCAGATGCATGAATCTATGAATTTTATTGTCTTTGTTCAATTTTTCTATCCCTATCCCTATCCCCACTTTTGTCGTCTTGACGCCTGGAATAGATATTCACTTGTTTTTCTTATTTTTATTTATTTGAACCAACGCTTTTTTCTGGCTAAAAATTTGTGTTATTGAAAAAAAAAACGCTTCTGAAACCTAATTATTTGACCATCCACATTATTGAAATTTTCCTCTTTTTGTTCAATTAGAAGACATTTTCTGGAAAAGATTTCCTATTTCAATTTAGAATTTTACGCGCTTCAATGCACTGAAATTGAAAACTGCAATCGGTTCATAATCCAAAGTACTTCAATACTACTACAAAACACACCTCAACTTCTAAGAACTACAAAAACTTTTTCACACGTTAGAAACTTTTTTCTTGGAGATATTATAGCTCAGCATGTTTTTATTTGCTTCCGGATTTGTTTTGAGTACGCAAATTAATCTCATTTCTGGAATAAGTTTTCAAAATATTAATGATCAGACTTCAATCTTTGACACATCTCAACTTTTCATTTCGAAAAATTGTTTTTTTTTTCATCCGTTCAGAATTTTTTGCTTCCCTGTGAATTTCATTAGTTATAAATAGCCAATTTGATTTTTGTAAACCTAGTGATGCATTTTTTTTCTGGAATTCACCGACTATTTTTCCAAGGTGAACATAACAGAGATTATCAAAATTTTTAATTCTTCAAATTATAAGAATTTATTTTTTATAATTACAAAAACACACACTTGATTTCTTTTTCAATTGATTCATTGGTATATAGTTTTGTGGCCATATAGTTTTTTTAGTCATGTTTTTTTTTTGTTTTGATGAGGTTGAGAAAAAAAAGACCACCTTGAAATGGACAGCAGTTTTTAATGTTTATTGTGGACTGTAAACACAAACCATCATATCAAAGTCATTCAGTATTTCATTTTAAAATGATAAATTCAAGAAATATCAATCCCAATACACGATTTTAGAGAATGTTATATTTCAACTTCAGCTAGAGCTGGGATTACTGTAGTTCTCAACTCTTAGTTTGCGCTTTGCCATTGTGAACTCTAAATATTATTTTTCCATTATACAGAATGTTGAAAATATAGTTCGAATTCAGGTAACACAGTTGTTTGATTGTTCATGGTTTTTTTTTAAATGTTTATGATCAGATTTGACAAAAAATACTTTCCTCTGCGAAATCGAAACCTTTCCCAAAACTTTTTGTTCCTCATTTTGTTTTCTCAAAGCTTCGAGACAACAACTACTAAAATGCTAATCAAAATTGTAAGAAGCTAAAGCACCCAATAAAAACGCTAGGGGGTTTCATGTGTCCATCCTCTTCCCCCCCCCCNCCCCCCATTCCTCCCCAATCATACATAAATTCCTCTCCTTTTTCCCTATTTTTTGTTATTGTTGTTGTGATATGTTCTTCGTCTCGTCCCTTTTCTCTGCTTTTGTTCACCCATCCTAAATTCATATGTGCTTCTACTCACAAACTTGCTTCTTTCTTCGGCTCCTATTTTCCTAACTATGTATATCTGCGGAAACGAAAAGTATTTTATTTTTTACTCACTTATCTTTTTTCTTTCCTACCACAAAACAATTTTGTCTGTCCTGCCTTTTCCGTTGTTTTCCCGACGACTTTTTCCTTCTAATTAGCTCTTCTCCGTTTTCAACCTCCGGAATCCCATGGGATAAAAATGTGTGGCGTTTCTTCGCCACTCAATTCTATATATTGTTTTTTTCGTGTTGCCCAGTTTGTCTTTGACTTTTTGTCATCGTTGGCTTTTTTCGAATTCATCATTTTTTCTCCTTTTGTTTTTCAGAGAGTGCACCATACTAAGGGTGTAATCAAGCAGTCAAACTGAAACGATCACAGGATATATTGTCTATGCACGATGCTGAGCTCAGCGCCTCACAACAAGCAAAGGTATGTTAAGAAAGAGAAGTGAAAAAAAAAGAATCTGGGTTTGTTTTTTCTCATGGAGGTCAACGAACTCTGATTCTCAATGGGAATTAATAATTCTTGGAAAACTATGTAATAAGTTGTAGATGGCAAAAATGATAAAGTTCATTATTTCGGCCTCACGACATCCAAAAAAAAATGTTGTGAATTGATGAAAATTTTACCAGATATTACACAAATATAGTGAACAATCGAGAAAGAAGGGCAAAATATACTGCATTTTGTGCCATGGTTTGGTTTTCATTTCTATTCGCAAAAATTTAATGACTGATTTTTACTTGCAATTTTTTAGGTTTTTTTTCATAAATTATTAGAATTCTTGAAGTGTAACGAATATCAGAGAATAATTGAACTAAAGCCAGCGCAAGATTGATGAAACTATCACTTCAGTTTTAAAAATACCCAGAAACCCAACAAAAGCCCAAATTTGTGTATATCTACAGTACCTCCTGTCATGCCCTTCCTTTCACATTTAATCTCATCTTATTATTGTAGAAGGCGCTTATGTGTTTACCGGCCTCATCAGCTGTATCGGTGGCAGCTGCAAAATCACAAACCAATTTGCTATTAGCTCAACAACAAGCGCAGTTAAAACAATTGTATGCGCAATATCCAATGTTCGATGTAAGAGATTCTATTCAAATTGAAATTAGCTATATTCGGATATTTTCAGACAGGTTATGCTAATACACTTCCAACGGCATTCGAGAGTTGTCCACTTATGATTCCACAACCACTTCAACATTTAGCGTTAGCACCTGCTCATTCGATGGTAAGTAAGCGAAACTAGAAATTCTCAAGTAATATGTTACTTCCTATTTTCAAAAAAGGAAACAAAAAACAATTTCTGAAAAAACCGCGTTTTGCTAATTGGAACATCGTTTTTGAAATGAGATCAACTTGAAAACAACTAGTAGACCGCTTCAAAGTATCAAATATCATCTGTTTTCATTGTTCAAGATGAGCTAAGACGAACGAATCAGCCATGTGTTTTTTCTAAATTCTTTAGAGTTCCTTAAACTAACTACTTTTATCGCGTGATGCTGATTTTTTTGAAAGAGTGTTTCAAACATTGGATTTTCGTCTGATTCATATGAAATCACCACATTGGCTGTTCAATAAAAAAACTGAAAACCCATGAATGGACTTGAAAAAAAACGAATATCTTACGTTTCAAATTTATATACTGAACAGATTGCTTATCGGAAACGCTTCAAAATTTACGATAATAATAAAAATGTCTGATTTATCAAACATAACCACATAAATCAAGGAAAAAACCGGTTGATATTAAAATTATTTGTTTTATTAAAGGTGGGGTAAACGGACTCGACAAGTTGCTCTTAAATGAAAGAGCACATTTTTTTTAGGTAAGACCCCCAAGGTATTTTTTATCGAAAAGTCTGGTATTCGAGAAAATTTCATTCAAAAAAAAAAATTTGGAAACTTGAAAGTTTCCAAATTTTACCTTTAAACATTTTTTTCTCGAATACTAGACTTTTCGGTAAAAAATCCCTCGAAGGTCTTACCTAAAAAATGTGCTCTTTCTTTTAAGAGCAACTTGCAGAGTCCATTTACCCCACCTTTAAGCTGTTTAGAGAACATTTAATAAAATTATTCGTTATTTTTTTAATAAGTTTTGTAGCACAGTTTTCTAAAGTTCACTACTTTAAAGTATAAGAAATCACGTTTCCATAGTTGTGCGCTCATTTCCCCATACTAAAATTCATCCATCAAAAATCCCATAAATGTCATGTTTCTAGGAATCGTCAAATGGGGTTGGAGCAGCTCAAACGGAGCCATCAAATGAAATTCGAATTGACACCAGCAGTAAGTATATGACTTTTTATTTCACCTAATTAGTCGAAAAGTGCTCTTTTACTTTTTCTCTTTGCATTCATAAAGGGGTCATTTTTACAGAACATTTCCATGTTTTTGTTGGTGATTTGAGCAAAGATGTTAGTAACGAGTTGTTGAAATCGTCTTTCGAGAAATTTGGAGAAGTTAGCGAAGCTAAAGTGATTAGAGATGCACAGACGCAGAAATCAAAGGGTTATGGTTTTGTATCATTCCCAAATAAACAGGTATATCCAATTTTTTGTTTCCATCTCATGTGGAAATCTAATTTATAGCACGCTGAAAGTGCTATCGCTGGTATGAACGGGAAATGGATTGGAAAACGGGCTGTGAGAACAAATTGGGCATCTCGTAAGAATACTGAAGAAACACGTGATAAATTGACCTTCGAACAGGTATTTTGTTTTTTAGTACTTTGATTGAGAAAAAAACCACATAAATACATTTCAGGTTTTCAATTCAACAAAACCTGACAACACATCGGTTTATATTGGAAATGTGACGGCTAATGTGTCTGGTTAGTTTGTTCGAAGCAAAGAAAACAAATTCTAGAAAACTACCGTAGTTCGGTTTAAGATGGAAGAAGTCTAAGATTATTTGGTTTGCTGATTAATCGTCACTTGGCAAATATCTCTCACATTTAGAGTAGACAATTAGAAGAATCAAATTACAACATAATTTTCATCGGTTTTCAGGAGTTCCTAGAATACAAACAAATTGGGAGAATTATCTTGAAACTATGACTTGACACCGGTCTTTTCAGAATTGAAAAAAAATGCATAGACAAAACAATTTTTTCTCACATTCATCAGAATATTCTAATCAACCCAAACAACTGTCTATGAAAGCTTACTAGATGGTCTATATTAGCCAGAAATCAGTCGCTGCCATTGGGTTACTGTATTTTTGTTTTTCAACAGGAAAAATTCAAGAACCAGAAATTTTAAAATGGTGATAGGTTGATTTATTATTTTGCCCATATAATTGGATTCTGATGTCAAAATCAGCCATAAGTTTCATCGCGTGTCACTGATTGAATTTTGACGAATATCTCAGTTTAATTACAATTTCATTTAAAAAAATCATCCTTTTTCCCAAGTTAAAAACATAATTCATCCACGTTTCATTTTTCAGACACTGAATTACGCGAAGTTTTTGCTACCTTTGGCGAAATTGCCGAAGTTCGTGTATTCAAAGCACAAAAATATGCATTCGTTCGATTTGAGAAAAAGGAATGTGCAACAAAAGCTATTATGGAAATGAATGGCAAAGAAGTTTGTGGTGTGAATATCCGATGTTCATGGGGTCGAACACAAACGGTAAGACTAAAATCACCTACCCAAAAATATAGAATGATTTCCAGCAACCACAAACCATTCCAACACTTCCTCTTGATTTGACATCTCTCATGACTTTGCCGACAATCATGTCAACCACAACACTTCCACTTCTTCAAACACCGTATTTGAACTTTGAACCAACTGCGTTTTTGTATAATACTTTGCAACAATGGTAAATAGTTTTCATTTTTATTTTTATTTTATTTTTTTTTTTGCACTTTAATGTCTTCCGATTTTTGCAACGCAATATTTTAATTTAATTTTTTGAGCACATTTTATCATATTTTCATCATGTCTTACTAATAAATTATTTTGTAGATTTTCGATTTTATTGTTTGAGTGGGGTTTTAGTAGCATGTTTGACAAAATTTCTAGTTTTTTTTTGAAGTGAGGTTAAATTTCGAATTTTTAATTTTTTTCGCTAAGGCTGTTCAAAAGAGTATAAGATATTTGTGGTGACTGCAAAATTGTACATCCAAATATTTTATGAATTTCCAACCCAGTGAAAAAACTGTTTTCTGGATCTGATCGAAAAGAATATCAAAAAATTATATCGGGTATCGTGTGGCCGGATTCGTTTAAGATTGAAATTAAATAATGTTCTATCGAATCCATTTCACACGATTGAAATTAGTTTTTGTGAGACCAAAATTTATTTGTTTGTTCTTTTCACAACGCGTTAACAAGCTGTTACAATAACTGATTTATGTATTAAAGAAGTCTGAATGTTTTTTTTTTAATTTCCAATTTTTGAAATTTGAAAGAGTGATGTCAGATGAATTGGTTTTTTTTTAAAACTTTCTCTAGAATTGCCAAGTGCTCATTTCATAACACTGGTTTCTCAGGTATATTTGGAACTTTTTCTCTTGTTACCATGCAAAAAAAATTAGGAACTAGATATACCTTACTACAAATAAGTTCATCAAGTGAAAGGTTCTGCGCCAGCATGTCTGGCTACAATATCATCAATCCATGTGTTGTTGTTTTTCTTCAAAAATAGTGCAAAAAATAATGCGATTTAGACAAACTTTAAAGTTGTTCATATCAAAAGAACAGCGCAAACAATACCTTTCCGGTTTTTTATTACAGAAATCAAATTTGCAAAGAATTCTCAAATTTTTCAAACTTTGCCAGAAATTGTAATAAAAATATGATTTTTGAAATTGTGTTCCACTTAAGACAGTGGAACTTTCTTGTTTTGTTTTTTGGTCGACGGTATTGTCAACACTAATTTTCTCTGATAGTGAATCAGATAAAACTGACGAATTTGTTGCACTAATTTGGGAGAGGTCACTGTGAGTAAGACAATGTATGAGTTTTCGAAATACTAAAAACGTATATTAATTAGTCATTCTGGATGATTCATGAATTACACATAGGAGTCAATAACAGTGAAAAAAATTACATTGTATCGTCTTAATTACCGTTGCAAATGTTTCCTAACAATGACGGATGAATAACTCCCACTATCAAACAAAAAAATCAAAAAGTTTTACATTTTTTGTAAAAGTTTACAAAAAACCTGGTATTTCAGTGTTTTTCAAATATGTGTTTTGTTAAACTCACAAGAGCTTCGATTTGTTCCGATTTCTAACAATTGGACACGATTTCGTAAACTTAACAACTAGAACATATGTTGATAAAAATTAATGTAATTTTTACATCGGACTTGTATGGGGCCCTGTAGATCTCTGATAGTTTCCATTTGATTTTCTGATTGTTTTCAGATCAAGAATCGACATTAAAATTCGAAATTTAAATGGAAAGTCTGGATATTAAAAATACTACAATGTAATAAAGTAGCACTTAGGCTGAAACTTTGATCAATCTTGAGACGATCTCTAAAATGAGATTTATTTTGACTCGTACCATGGTTTCATTGTTGAATTGAAAAAAACCACAATAATGTTTTTTTTTTACTAATTTTCAATTGAGTTGGCGATGAAATACTCAAATATGAACTGTTGACAATTTCTGTGAATGTGGAGATCTTTCGTCAATCAAAAAACACAGGGAGTACACAAACAATACCTCCACTTATCATATTCTTAATATATGTAAAGTGTAAAAACCATAAAAGAAATCAGTTGTCTGAAAAACAAATAACCGATCTATGAAAAACGATGACGCTGCTTGTTGTTTCAGACTTCCGTCTGTCCTCAGATTTTTCACAATTAATTTAGTGTCTCAGTGTCCACTTCAATTCAACCATTTCCGTTCCGCCTGAACACCTACACACAATAACTCGTTTTTTTCTCTTCAATTTTCAAAGGTCAAAAATACAAAACCCAATGCAAAATAAATCAACTATTAGGCACATGAAAATTTGCAAATTCAAAATCATCTTGTTTTTCCGGTCCAATGTACTTTAGTATTGGAGTACATCTCCCTGTGTCTCGCTTTCCGCCTACACTTTCAACTGAGAATGGGACCCGCCTCCCACATAACAAGTTAGACAATTTTTATGACCAGGCGGGAAGTAAACACTTATATAAATATATATATAAAAAACGGATAGCACAAATCAGTTTATCTTTCCATTTCTTCGCTACAAGGTCATAACATGCTGATGATACTATCACTTTTTTCAATTCTTCTTTTGATACATTCCATAGCAGCTGATACGGTATTTCAAAAAGTTCTCTGAAGTTCTCAGATCAAAAGTTATTTTTCAGATAACAATTACAATCAACAAATATACTGGATTGAAGCGTCGTGAAATTCGAGGAATTGAGAATCAGTTTTATCAATTCCAGTAAGTTGATAAGGCGGAAATGATGAGATGAAACGCAATGATTAAGGTTCTGCGCATGTCCAAAAAACTTGGTTGATCAGTTGGTAGCGAATAACATTGAAGAATGCGATTGTTCCAATTTCGAAAGGGGAAAACAATTGAGAGATTCTATTGGAACATCAAAACTTTCAGATTCTGTTATCTCGAAGATTTCAAATTATGTGAGTTTTATTGGATTTTCAGAAGCGGAAATTGAAAAAAAAATCACATGATGTTTATTAAATATTTTCCTCGATATATAGTTTATTTTCAATGTTTCTGTGCCATTTTTTTGAATCATCCATTTTTCTGCCCCGAAACCAAACAAAATACATTCATTCTTCTATCATCATTATAATATATTTTACAGGAAGAAGAAAAGAAGCGTCTTTTTGTGAAGATTCTTGTTGGTGATCGGGTTCTAACAGCTCCAGACTTCCAAAATATTCCAATGTCGAATTCAAAATCAGAAGTCATTCTGAAAACCTTGCCGAATTCAAAAATGCGATTGACTTATACGGCAAAAACAACATCTGATGATACTTCAAATTCAGTTATGACAGATGAGAAGAAGCCAGCTCCATCAAAGCCAACTCCATCAAAGTTTTCGAGTTTCTTCAAAAACCTGAAAAATGTGGTTGTAAAGAAAGAGCATCAAGAAGTGACTCGAAGCAGAGGATCAGTTGAAATCGACCCAGAGATACGAAGATTGAGCAATATTAACATGATCAAGAGTTTCTTGTTTGTCAGAAGTCGAATTGATCAAAACGAACCATCTCGCTATGATGTACAAGGTCTCAAAAACATGGTGAGTGGAACAAAATCTTGAACCCTTTTTTTAACCTTTTGATGAACTTTGAATCTTCAAAAAGTTCTAATAGCCAATTTGAAAGTTTACCTGATCGAAAATTAAATTTTGATCGAATTGACCAGTCTACGATATCAATTTCAAAAAACAACCACATTTTGCAGATAGTTACCTATCACAATATTTACCGATCAAAACATAGTGCTCCTGCCCTTTCTGTAGATCCAGTTCTTGAAAGTAGAGGAAAAAGATGGGCTGATGAACTTGCTTATCATAAGGGATGTCTGGTACATGAACAACCGAGAGTGTAAGTGATGAATGATAAAGCAAAACATATGTATGATTTTTATAGATATGGCGAAAATCTTTTCTTCTTTGGCGCGCGTAATCTGCCAAGTCCTAAAACACTTGCCCAAACAATTGTGCAAAGTTTTCATTTGGAAGGCAATGGATACAATTATTCGGGATGGAAACCGTTTTCCTATTTCAAAACTGGTCATTTTACTCAACTTGTTTGGAAGAATTCCTCGAAGATTGGTGTTGGAGTTTCTATTGTCAAAGCCAACAGAGTTCGATCCCAATGTATTTCGACATCGTCTAGTAACATGTATTTAATTTTCGTTGTTGTGAAATATGACCCGGCAGGAAATTATGAGACTAGAGACGCGTACTTGGAAAACGTCCAACGACCTAAGTCTTCGTTTTAGAGGGTTCTAGAAAATTTGGTTTTTAATAACTTGACTGCCTTTTGGTTCGTTATTATATACGTTGTATAATGTTTTTGATGATCTCGGGATAAATTTTCTATTTATTGAAAATTGTATATACACATCAACAAAAAACTTGTCAGACTGATGAATACTCACGTTATCTGAAAAAAATGTGTGTTGAGAAATGTATTTACAAAAAAATGAGGAATGGTTAAAGGTGAGGTAAAGGGACTCGGCAAGTTGCTCTTAAATGAGAGAGCACATTTTTTGAGGCGTAACTATCGGATTTTTACCAAAAAGTCTAGTACTCGAAAAAAAAATGTTCAAAGTTGAAAATTTGGAAACTTTCAACGTATCCTATACATTAAAAGTTTTCAAATTTCTTTTTTCAAATGAAATTTCTCAAAAACTACACTTTTCGATAAAAAATCCTTCGGGTCTCTTACCTAAAAAATTGTTCTCTTTTACTTAATAGCAACTTGCTGAGTCCCTTTAGACACTGAACCATGAAAATGAGGTTATACGTTGGGTACGGGGAATTGGCAAATGTCTCTCAAATGAAACAACACTTTTTTTGGTGTTACCCTCGGAGGGAGTTTTTCACCTAAGAGTCTTTGCCAACGCCTTGTGCCCCTATCTTCAATATATCTGAACAGCATCATATGATTATTTGAAGTGTTTTTTTTTTTGAGAATCATAAATTTAACAAACAAACCAGATAAATGTTTTGTTTCGGAGCATTTTTTTTTCTTGATAACAACCATGAGAATTAATCATTTTTTTCAACAATAGACGTTCAAAAAAAACATAGTCAAAAGCGGAAAAATATTTGTATCAAACAAATCATAGATTTTTTATCAAAAAACTTTGCAAGAGCTAGTTTCACCTTGTTAGAAATGCAAACCATCTTTCGATATCATCCATAAAAATTATGATTTTTGTTGATCACGCTTGAAAAACAGGTATAGCGTCGTCATTTGAACTTTCCATACACTATCTGATTTGATATTCTGCTATACTATATTTTTGCAAAACAAAAAACATCTTTTTTGGATTGTTCCAGAGTGATATATTCTTATTAGTTCATCTTTCGGTTGTATAATTTTAAAAGAAATTACTCGATACACTAATGAAACTTTGAATATACTCCAAAATTACCAGTTTCTATAAATTGACAAAAATGAATGCTCCTTTGTTAGTAAAAAGTGTCTTTCCATATGTTTTTTTTTAACAACACATTCCCCAATCAAATTAAACAAGTATTTGATAATCTCAAAATTAGTTTTTATTCAATACAAGCAGTTTGAAATGCCCACATGAGTTGTAATTTTATTTTGCTCTCTTGAGTGTTGTATGAACTATGAAGAAAATCAGAAGAAATTAATTTGGAAGTGACTATAGCATCAAAATTATTTTTCTAACTTGGAAGTAAAATGTTTTTTTTTTCAATTGACGGGAAATTATACGTATTATACAACGATATGAAAAATTAAGAAGGAAGTAAACAAAGTGCGGCGTACTTGAATAAGGGATCTAAGTTGCTATCAGGAAAAAGAAAAATACAGTTTCTTTGCAATAATAATAATAATTTTTTAAAAAATTTGAGATTTTTCGGAATGATACCAAAGATATGTCACCAATTTGCAAGTGACTACAATTTTTTGGAAACGTTTGTAAAAATTCATAATGAATATGTTTCTGCGTTTCACTCCGTTACATTAGCATTTTCAAAAATCCAACTCATCTGTCATCATCATCATACTCTTCTTCTGTTTTACCAAACAAGACCCATAACTGGAAATAACTTGTTGTTTTCAACTTTCATAAAAGTGCAAGGAATAAAAACAAAAAAAACCTTTGAGGAACAGCATTCATTTTTTATTTATGCTGGTTTGAAAATTTCTTCCTGTGCCATAATATTTATTGGAGAATAACCTAAGTTACTTTCTCATTTCAACAGTTACTCGCCTACACAAAGGTAAGATTAATTATCAGTTGATCTGTAAACATTCGTGCATATATAAAACATAGAACTAATCAGTTTATCCATTCAGTTATCTGCTATGCAATCGCTTCTTCCAATTGTCATCTTGATACATTCAATGGTATTTGTTCCTACACAATCTAGTGAGGCTCCAACCTCAGGAAAAATACAGTACTCGAATAACAGATTTTCAAATTATTACAATAATTTGAAACATGTCTCCGTCAAAAAGCAAAAAACTGATCCGCAGTCGTATTATACGAGAACTTTCCCCAATATGGTTTCTGCAAGTAGTTCAGTGTTCGAATTTCCATATATAAACGATCTGTCATACCAGGACATTGAATCAATGAATGATGTATGTGAGATTGACGATGAAATTCGAAGTCTCACCGATTTTGGAATGATCAAGAGATATGTATATAAAAGAAGTCTGGTAGATCGAGTTGATCCATTACAATACGACATTGAAACACTCAAAAAAGCGGTAAGTTCAAAGAAGTTGTATCAGTTTCAAACTGAATTGGTACATTAGTTTTATTTTCTTTATTTGTTGTAGTACTATTGAAACCACAATTGTTGAACTACTGCTCATTGACAAAACAACCACATTCTCAAAAAGAATGAATCGAAAACCAAGACTTTGGGCTAATTTTAAAAATATCACATCACTCGCTAATGATAAGAAAACCAGAAACAAGAATCTATTCAAAAAGTACATGTTGTTCATCATACATTGTTGCATGATTTCGATACTAGTTTTAATAACTTGGCAAACTTGTTTTTTATCTTCTAGCAAGTGCATGTTGATCATTTGAACAATGATGCAAAAATTGATGACATAAAAACTCTAATATTTTTAAGATAGTTACATATCACAATAAATACCGATCCAAACATCGTGCACCTGATCTTGTTGTTGATCCTTATTTGGATTATCGTGGCAAATATTACGCAGATTTGATTGCTAATCACAAAGGATGTCTGATACATGAAACACCAAGAGTGTAAGTAAAAAATATCAATTTTATGTACATGAATATTCATGAGTTTTACAGTTATGGTGAAAATCTTGTGTTTTTCGGAACTCACTACCTTCCAAATCCTATTAAACTCGCTCAGGTGGTGGTTGAAACTTTTTATCTGGAATCGCAAGGGTATAACTACTCCGCCTGGTATCCGTTTTCATATTACAAAAGTGGACATTTTACTCAACTGGTGTGGAAAAATTCAAGAAAAATTGGTGTTGGAGTTTCGATTGTTACAGCGGACACAGTCGATCCAAATAGAGTGAGTGTGTAGAATTTGTAACATTGTCTAGAAGATGTAGAACTTCAAAAAAAAGTTTCACATTACATTTAATATGTTTTCAGTACATCCCACGTGACGTAAACCCATCAATGTGCGTAAACACATCATCAAGCTACATCTATCTAATTTTTGTCTGTGTCAAGTATGATCCGCCTGGAAATCCGGACTCTCAAACTGAGTACTTGTACAATGTTGAACCACCTCTTATGGAATTTTGAACTTGGTTTCAATTTACTGTGGCAATAAACTTATATAATTTCTTTTTCAATTGTTTTTAGAAGTTATCAAAAACTTATTGGTAAATGATTATGATCGGCAACAATCCAGATTGGAGCCTGTGCAATATGTTCTCGCGCTATTTCAAATTTGAAGTTTTTGAATCAAAACTGGAAAGAAAATGGCCCCAAGTAAACCAAATATTGTGAAAGTTTCTTGTAACAGATTTTTTTTTCAACAAAACACAACAAATTGATACAAACAAGGGAGTTTTCTTTCTCACAAAGTTTGAAACATTTATTTTACATGTTTGGGTTCAAAATTCGAAGTCAAGATTCAAATTAGAAAAATGTTATGCTCCAGAAACTTGTGAAGGTTTCATCAAACCCATCCTGATTTAAAGATCACCCTCTCACCGAAGATGAATTAGTCTTATTGAGAATATAGAATTCGTGTTATTTGTTTTTTAAAGAACTTATGGATTAAGCCGAATTCGTGGAGATAACATATCATTAGTGGTGAAAAGTACATGTTTTCCAACCATTCCAAAAAATGCACAAAAAATTCCAAATTTCCGTTGAACATATAGCAATTTCCGAAAAAAATCAGTCCTGAAAAAAAAACTATATCATTATTATTTTTGGTTTTTTATTTTTAGATTCGCAATTCCTTAGGAAAAAAAGATCAAAACTCGTAATGATCTGTTTGAAACATATGCTTTTTGCCGGCTGATTTTTTTCTGCCAATAGTTTTTCTCATTTTTTTTTGCTGTTGTTATCATTCTCATCATCATCTGCCTATCATCACTCAGAGAAAATTTTTCATCCTTCCTTCTCAAAGCTTTTGTCATGATAAAATGTGAAAAAGTCGAAAAATTGAGAAGAGCAGTTTCTCTAGTTCCTTGGAACAATTATGTTTTTTGTGCTTCGTTTAAATGTTTTTTCTCGTCTCCTTGTTGAATTTCCCCTTCATCAAACCTTTTGTTTTAGCATTGCAAAAGTGGGTAATATAATATTTTTATTCAAGATTAATTGTTGAATTTTCTTCTTCTTCCTTCTTTGCTCTTTAATGAGAATCAAGAGAGGTTTGTTTGTCAATTCAGAATATGTTAGTTCAACTAGAAGCACTATAGATCTATTCATTTTGTAGTAGTTTAATTCCGCTTTGCACTTTTTTTATTTTTTCTAATGTGAATGCGCAAATTTTTTGATGAAAAGTTGTTTTTTGTGATGGCACTTCTTTTTTCTTAAATTTTCTAGAAAAAAATTGTATGAAAGAAATATGAAACAAAACAAAAAATCAACCATTTTCAAATTATTACCAAAAAACGTCAAAAAGAGTTTCACAATCTGTGATAAATAGGAATCTTTAGACAAATAAGTGCGAATCAAAATCGAAAGTAACATTTTCTCTAGACTTTTCGTCGAATCTCTCTGATCGGAGCTCTTTCATTTAGAATAGTTTTTCTCATTCATTTAACATCATATTCATAAAACTTATTCAAAGAAAATATTCAACAATTTTTTTCTGAGATATCAGGCATTTCGGTAGAAAATTTCTAAGAGTTTCACCTTATCAACGGGATTTTTTTAAATAAAAATAAACTCGCTCACTTTTTCACTGCTCTATGAAATGAAATCTAATTTTCTTAGTCTTCCTTTCGGTGTTTGCAGTAGGAGAAAGATAACACTTCTTATTTCCTGAGATTTGTAGTTTGAGGTAATTTCAGTAGAAACATTCTGATTTTCAGCAAATGAAGTTCAATGAAATTATGTTTTTTTTTTCATTCAGCAACAAATACAAAAATTTTCATGTTTTTTTTCTTTCATTTTTGAAATGTAATTGAAACTTGAATTGAAAAAAATAGGAAAGGATGACAATTGTTTCAGTTTCTACAAATAACGGAAGAAAATCAACTTTTTGTCGAGATTCATCCTTATCTCAATATATATTATTAAACTCTGATCCCAAGTCAAACTTTTGAAAAAAAAATTCTGCAGCGAGGTTTTATAGGCTTTGCGCATTTTCACGAAAGAATATGATAAGTTTATGGGTCTTCTTCAAAAAACTTTTCTGGAAAGGTAAGCATAACAAACTGCATAATTTATAACATCCCACGAAATTAAGAAAGTACGCCACCTTCAGATATTTTGCTGCCAAAAGATAAAAAATAAAAATAATGGAAGCCACATTTTTGTTTATTCCGCATATCACATTAAAAAACTATTTCTTTTGTTCATGTTTTTAGAAATAATTCATTGTATGCGACATGATTCTAGTATTGTTTCCTACCAATTAAAATAATGTTATTTTTTTGTATATAATTTTGATTTGAGTAGGGTATAAAAAACTTCCAAGTGCAGTTTTTCTGTATGACAACTTTAGGAATATTTTATTAAATCTCTATTCTGAAAAAAGTTTCTCAACGAAAGCAATTTTACATGAAAAGTCAAAAAAACATTTTCATCATTGTTTCCAAAAGTTTATTCATTCGGAGTTGTATAATTGACCGGGAAGTTTTTTTTCTCAAAAATAATTGGCTCAATCAGCATTGAATGTGAAAAAAAAACAACTCAACTATTTTAATTCAATTCGAAAAACAGATAAAACTCACATTTTATGTTCTCTTTTTTGCTTGTTTCGTTCAACTTAACTTTTGGCCAAAATCAGGGAAAATATTTACAGCATATTCTATGAGCAGCTGGAAACGCCGTGCTGCGATATCGTTTCCGACACCTAACGAACTCGATCAACCGGTTATAGGTAATTAAATTTATAGTAAAAACATTTAAGAACTGTTAATTTTTCAGGATTTGATTATAAAATTGATGTACCATTATTATCACCGATTCATCAACACGTCTTTCGACCGTCAAGTCTTCAACAGGTGATCACTTTCTTTTTTTCTTGAAATTCGAGATTTTCTCGATTTGTGAACATTGAAATTTCAAAGACAAAAAATTCCATTTCCGTTGGTGTCTTTTTTGTTATCTCAAGTGTTCTTCAACCGTGAGAGAAGTTCATAAAAACAAAAAAAAAACTAATTAGTCCTACCGTAGATAGTAACACGCACCCTTCGTGAATTATAAATTTTCACAAGAGTCCATAAAAATAGAAATGACATTTTTTATTGTTCGCACGCGAAATTTTCCATGAATAAATGTCCAATTTCATTTTTTTTTGTTGCTCTCTTGGCGATATATATTTCATCTTTTGAAACTGAAAAGAATCTCTGAACTTTTTTTGAGCACGGAAAAAATGGCTGGTTTATTTTTGCCGTTTACTATTACAACATGATAAAGTGATGTGTTTTGACGGAAAATATAACTTCCGATCTTTTTCTGCTAGATGTTAGCGATGTCTGTAATGTTTTTTTGTCCAATAAATTTAATTGTTTATGTGGAAAATATGAGATTTTTAATTGGATGTTTTACGATCTAGAATCTGAGTTTCTTATATTTGAAATCGGATTTCTTTGTTTCAAAGTAACATTATTTCACCATATTTTGAGCTTTTTTTTTCAATTTCAGATATATTTTCAAAATAAAACACCGTTGATTGCTAGAAAACCACCAACAAAATAATCTGACATAGAACTGAAAACTCTAGAAAGGTTGTAATACTGAAATTACTTTCAAAGTCCTAAACCATATATATTTATGAAAAAACAGTTTTAACTATCAAAAATATATTACTGATTTCCATTTTGTTGTGTTGTATTTTTCGAGAGCTGTGCTGATTAGATATAATTTAGAAAGGCAGTTCTAGAAATAACTAGTTATCTGTATAAAAAACTGAAGTGAAAATTCATCAGAAAATTTGCAAAATGTAGATGTTCATATTCATTTATAAACTGCAATACATGTTTTTCAAGAACAAGTCATTTTTTTGTTTTGAAAAATGGGAAACTTTAAGATTAAAAACTGACATTTTCAAAAAAAAAATTCTTTAGCTTGCTTTTATATTATGAAAATATGATATGGACTGAAGCGCTCCATGAATAATCACAGCCATGTATTATATTTCAGATCCAGTAAGAGCTTCCTTTTCATTTTCAAAGTGAAAATTTTGTTCTCGAAATTTATTTCATGATTCAGTCTTAGTTTTTTAGATTACTTTTGTTCACAAGCAAAAATAGAAGAACATTTTTTTAAGTATAAAAAATGACAAACAAATGTTAAAAATTTTTCATCTTCAGAAAAAAAAAATCCTGCACATAAAAAAATCTTCAAATAAAAAATGAAACCAACCCAAAAAATCATCAATTTAGTTTATTAATATCTTTATGTCGAAGCGAGATGAAAAGTAGTGTAAAGTTGCTTTCGGAGATTCTTGGATCCATTTCGTTTCTCAACAATTTTTTGTTTGTTGATACACATTTTTTGTTCTTTTCATGATAAACATTTTAAGTAATGCCGGAGAGCTCTAATATTCATAGTAAGAAGATTTATCATCGATTCGCAACGCGGCGATCAATTTGTTTTCCACAAGAATTGCATCCAACTATTTTATTAAACAAGGTATTCGGGTTGAAAATAAAATCTTTGATGATATTTTTGAAATTTTTCAATGATTCCAGGTAGTGGACGAGACACACTTTTCCAAGAATGAGGTACGTGCAATTTATCGAGCATTCAAGGAAACTTCACCAAATGCAGTAATTAATAAAAGTAAGTTATAATGAGAAAATGAAAAAAAACCCAATAAAACATTCTGAAATGTATTTTTTTTTTTTGAGAAAAATTATTTTCTTGTGAATTTTTTTAAATTGTTGAATCATCATTGGAAGACTACTCGGTTCTCCAATTGAAACCAAAACTTCTATGATCTCAAGAATATTAGCATCAAAAAACATTGTTTCAGATATTATGCGCGAAAAATTTGCCGAACTCTTCCCCCATGGCGATATTGAACATTACAGCGATTTATTATTTGAGACTTTCGATAACGATGGTAACGGAACAATAAACTTCCAGGTAATATAATCTTGAAAACTATAAAATTATATTATCTTTCAGGAATTCGTAAAAGCGTTATCAATATTATGTAGAGGAACCATGGATGAGAAATTAGAATGGCTCTATAAATTATATGATCCAAAGGAGAAAGGCGAAATTTCATGGGATCGGTTATTTTATGTTATTACTTCTATGGATGATTTGATGGGTCGAACTGCAAAACCGCATCATACAAGGGAACAAAAATCGGAAAGAACTAATCAGATTTTTGAGGTATTTTGATACTTTTCAGTCATTAATTTAAATTTTTTGTTCATTTTTTTCAGAAATTCGATGTTGGCCGAAAAGGTCGAATTACGAAAAAAGATTTTTTTCATGTTTGCAAAACTGATAAAACGATATTGAACTCGATAACTGCACTTTACACATTGTTACCAGGATGAAAAATTATTCCAGAAGGTTTAATTTATTGACTTTTTAATTAATGACTATTGAATAAATGATGAAACTTGGCTGTTGTTTTCTATCTTTCTCTTTTTCTAAAAATGTTGAATTGAAATAACAGACGTGGCATTCTCGTGTGATTGAGATAAATAACTGTTTCTAGTCAATACATCATTTTGGAGCTCCTGTTTTTCAGAAAGTGAAATCAACATAAATAGGTTTTTTTGTGAAACAACTTGAGGGAGTGTTGTTACAAAACCCTTTTTCATACGGATTTGAGCAGTTTACCAGCTTCTGACGAATCATCAGAAAGTTCCGCAACTTTCGTTTTTTTTTGTTGAAAATATGAGACTTGTTTTGTCAGGAAAGCAAAAATTACTTTATTCATTTTCAAAGAGTATCGGTATAGATTCTATCCCTAAAAAATAACCTAAGCTTGATAATTTTTTATATCCGAAATTCCGCTTTTTCAATTGATTGTTTGATTTGTTCTTCACTGAATTCCGTGTTCATGAATTTAGAAGACCTGTACAGAGTAAAGCTGTTTTAAAAGGATAAGAATTTTATTTTTAAAACTTCAAATTTATAATGTCGATTTGGCATAATTCCCTACATCAAGAGTCCTTTGTATTGACGCGCATTTATTTTCTTGGTTTTGTTTGAAATAGTCTTCTATATACAACTGTTACACTCTGATTGGACATGAAACTTACTGAAAATAGTTTCCCGATAGTTTTTAAAAATGAACATAGTTGGAAGAGGATCCAATGCGGGGAAAAAATAAAATTTATTCGATTCTTGACATCATAACTCTACCAACAATGTTGACTTTTCAGTCAATGTTTGTGGTTGTTATTAATTCAAAAATTAATTTTTTTCCTGAATGTGTTTTATTGATTCCCAATGGAGTATATTGCGCCTTTTTTGGATCTTCGATGGGCTTCTTCACTATACTGCTCATTCAAGATATTTCGCTCTCACTGGGTAAGATTGTTACTGTTGTCGTTATCATATAACAATTAGAGGTTAAAACACTTCAAAACTTTCAAAGATGCTCGTGTTTCATATTGGGATATGGCACCAATTGCCTATGGCATTGTTTGGGGAATGGTTAGAAAAATTGGTGGAAGAATACCAAGTTTGGACTAAAAAAAAACAAATTTGTTTCACGCACACAATGAGTTTTTCAAAATTTAACAAATACAACGAGTAAGTGAAAGTACTCTATATTTTTCCAAATCAAAGTGATTAGAAAACAAATTATACAACTCAAAAAAAAAATATTAAAAAAAATAAAAAAAATAACACCCACTACTCACCATACCGAGACACAGACAAAAAAATAGGGAGAGAGGGAGGGAAGAAAGAGGGAGAGCAAAATAATCATACATAGCCAGTTTGATATGCAGATTGAAAAAAAAAGTTTTGGGCCTAAAATGGAATTTTTTTGCGATCAACTTTTTTGCAATTAAAATTCTAAACAAAAAATACTAAAACAGTTAACAAACTAAAAAATAAGAGACAGAAATGAGAAAAAAAATTTAACTTCGGATTTATCAAAACTGAAAGTGGCATACAATATTATCATACGTTTCAATTAAATATGAAGAAATAATCACAAACCCATTATTTCAATGGTGGCGTTTTTACAGAAGATTTTTTAAAACATCAATATGAAATGTTCATACAACCGTTCATTTTTCCAAGTGCCCTGACCTTACTTTCATCATTGCAAAAGTATCATTCTGGTGCACATCAATTTGTGAGAATGTGAAACTTGAGTAATTGTAATTTTTCTGAAATATCGTTCTCTTTCTTTTTCTTTATTTTCTGGTACTCTGATTCGAACATTTGAAAAATAATAATATTTTATTGATAAGACCTTTTCAAAAACAACAACAATTTCGGAAAAAAAAGAAATTATACATTTTTGTTATAATATTCAGGAAGTACTTTGAACATTGGGGAAATTGATTAGGAATAGTTTTAGTTTGAAAAAAATATACACTATGCGGCTGACGTGCTTTTGGATCTCTGATTGCCTATCCTCCTCGATTATTACCTGAAAATTTATAGATTTGATGGTTGAATCCTCAAGGTCACACAAATTTCTCTATTTGTTTCACTGACAAATATTATGTAATCTGGTGGTTTGAAAAAAGAAGAACATTGAACAATTTGCAAAAACAGTCTGTTTTGAAAATACAGGAAAACTATTTTTTAAGAGATTTATGAATTTTTAATTTTTTTTAACTGAATTATTGACAAAAACAACGAGACTGCTCTATATTTTTAACTAGAACCAGCATCTCTAAAACTTCTCAGAAAACCGTGAAAAACTATTTTTTTCAAACAAGTGTCTTCCGTAATTTTTGTCAAATGTAGTACCGAAAAAAATGTTAGAAAACCTTCACCTCTGGGAATGAATGGGTACAGTCCGAATTGTACCGACAAACGGACCTTGATAGACATCGAGTGCCACATATCCTCGTCATTTTCCGTGACTGGTTCAGTAACTTGGTTTGTCAGTGTAGTGTTGCGTGGATTGTTAGAGGGAGAGGTTGATGACACTATCTGATTATTCACTTGGGAAGGCTCATGATGCTGTTGTAGTTGTTGGTATGGTTGAGATGCGGTACTTGTCGGCTGCTTATAATCCTAAAAAAAAACTTTTTAGAAAAATTATGATTTTATTTTGGATTTCGTGTTAATTTTTTGATTAACAAACGTTTTTTCAACACAATCTCCCTTACTAGTCTTTAATGATAAAATTACGCTCACTAGGGAGCAATGACCTTATATAAATATCCTAGAAATACGCATACATCTTAAATATACAAAAACCTAACAGTTTTTCTCTGTAGTTTGCCGTTAAAAAAAAAGATCCTAACTGTTTCTAATAATTCGAAAAAAAATTAGGTTCATGAAAAATATATTATCTCAAAAAAAAAACAAACTATGTTGTTCATATTCAAGAATCACTGATAACATTTTTTGAATTTTTACCTCTCGATCGACGTTCCGATAACGCTGATCTTGGTGGTGACTTGTTGATTGAGGACCGGTGAACACGAGTGGAGGCAGCAACCCGGTTGGTGGTTGTGGTGGTGGGGAGAGTGGGCGCGTCATAATATGGGATGATGGTTTTGATTTAGGCATTTTCATAATAATAACTTGTGGAGCACTCTGAAAACAGTAAAATGTGAGTGAAAATTCCGAATTGCACAAAAAAAAACATTGAGAAGTGAGCAAAAAAAACTATTCAAACTTAAATGATGAATGATTGAAAAGTAAGACTATGAGAAACATTTTTAAAAACAAAAACGTAAAAAAAATATGAGAAGCCAACATTAGACATTATTTTCGATATTTAGTTTACCTCGCATAACGCACAAAATGAATAAATTATGACTACAGTAAAAATAAGAGTTGCAACTAAAAGAAAACAGTTTAGGGTGTGGCTTTTTTATATTGCGCAATTTACGCATTGAAAATCCTACCGAAAAAACAAAACAGACGAGAAAAAAAAGATGAAACTATTGAGCAAATGGAATGTATAAAACTGTTACTAATCAGAAAATGGATAGTTATTAAAAATGACAAGTAATAGGGAGAACGAGAGAGAACAAAAAAATGATTATAGAATGGTCATGAGCAGATATCGAGTACAAATAATCCAACCTTTTTTAACACATTTGAATGACCGTGTAGACTCCGCCCAATTCGTGAGAAAATCAATACATCACGCGTGGTCGACGTTGTCGTTCAAGAATAAAAATGATGACCTGACTTTGCCGAACCATATGTGGGATGTTAGTACCAAAATGAGACACATATTGTTTTGTAAATATCTCTTTATAGCGCACGGTATTTTTTTAAACTTTCATGATATAAGAAATACAGAAAAGGTGAAAGACAAAATCATCGTAGTTTGCAATCTTTATTTATTTCAATTTTTCTGAACCCAGGAATTATTTTTGGCAAAAAATTGTAGAATAATCATGAAAATGTTCCGATGTGCAGATGAAAAATACAGTCCGAAATTATTTTTCAAATTTCCAGACCCTGAACATTCTTCATATTTGTGAGCACTGTTTTTGTTTTAAAACCCAAACATATCTAAAAAAATTGAATTATTGTCTACATTTTATAGTTGGGTATCGGCGGATTCTGCGAATTAACATAATCAAAGTTTTCAGGTGATTCTGTAAAGTTTGTGAGTTCTCTTAATCTGCTCCACACAGAATGAATGTAAAATTCATCTTTGTTTTTATCCGCTCCACACAAATAAATTTCACAAATTTCACAAAATCACCTGAAAAATCTCAAAACGTTCATTTGCCAAATCCGCCGATGTCCAACTATATTACATATATCGCGAAGTTCTACTGGTCATGTATTGAAATTTTGATAGAGAACAAAAGACAAAAACAGTAAAATTTGAGATGTTGATAAAACTATTAACAATCAAGAAATGAAAAATAGGAACAGTTAGTACAAAATGTAGAAAAGGGAGAAGGTCCTCATTGATTGCCCAAAATTTGACAGCTATTGATGTCGCGCAACCTCCGATTTTTTCTGGTGTAAGAGCGGCACGCTCACCATGCGTTTTAGTCTTTTGAATTTTTATCTTCCATTTTACGACTAATCAAGAGAATTACTACAAAAAATTGAAATTAAACTAATGCTCTTGTGTGATAATAACTTTTAGAAATTAGAGAAAAACGTTAAACCAAAAGAGTATTCCCGTCGTTGTGATCGATGGTATTCTGAAAACGGACAAATATTGATTTTTATTCGGGTATTTTTTCAGGCAGAATTTCGAAACGTGAAAAAACTAATTGTGCTCAAAAATGAAAATTTATAACTAAGTATAATTTGTTTCACATTGAAATCTAAATCTGAAAAATCGGCTGCTTAACTCCATCGTTCTTTGTGTGCGGTATTTTGTGAAAATGCATACCTCAACACCCAATGTTTTTGGAAGAAGGCAGGCAAACGAATATTCCAGTTTTTTGAAGCGATTTTGCAATACGTTTTCACTCACTTCACACTATTTTTGAAAAATTTCATACTAGAACATTTTTGCTACAAGCGTTGGTGCATTTTATAACAAATATGCGGCTCTTTAGAAATCGAATATTTATAAATTCGATTTTTTATGACGATTGGAAGAGAAATCTGTCCGATGTTTTGCTACCGTATAGAAATTGGGGAAGAAAACTTCAGTAGATCAAAAAAATTTTGAAGGTCTGAGAATATCAAACTGCATAACTACGTTCAGTTTTGGTTTAAAATCCTAAAAAAAAAGGTAGGAAGTTTGAAAATATGGTTGAACATTGTCTCATTTTTGTTTTACAGTTGTTCAATTTTTATGAATAGTCGTGAAATTTATTTTTTCATACATCCAAATTTTTTTGATCTTGGGAAAACATTTTTAAAATTCCCATTCGGTATCAAAACCTCGGCCACGTTTCCAACAATGAAAACAATTCAAATTGACAATATAACATAACCTTACGAAACTGTCAAATATTTGAAAAATTATGGTATATGGAGCGCGTGCCATGAAAATGGTATTTTTGTTCTACAATCAAGTATTTTAAACATGTTTCGATGTTCGGAGCTTTAGTTTTTTTTTCGTTAACAGAACAAAATTTTGAAAAAAAATCATCAAGACAGAACGGTATTTATTGTAGGGAAAAAAACAGAAATTGCAACATTCAGAGAGTCTATCTCGAAAGACTAGCAGTATGACTTCGGAATTTATGTTTTTACAATCTGAAAATGTTCATTGTGAACGAAAAGGACTGAATATTAGGTATAAGAGTTGAAAACTGCAACCCCAAAGATTTCTTCATTCGATTCAGAAGTTGTTTGTTGACTTGAATCTGTTCAACAGCAAAAAGGTGGTCTCAATTTTTTTTTTGAAACATAATGCCAACCACGTAAAAAGGTGTGAGAAATATTTTTGAAAGATTTGAAAACATATGATTGTTTGAAGAACGCAGAATTAGGTGGTTTCCATTTTCAAATGATGTTCACGGAGAGCCGAGGCCTAGGTCGACGATTTCATAGTCCGAAGAAAACTCATCTGCAACATTTAACGATGATCGTTTAGTGTGAATAAGTCATATTTAAAAAGAGCTTTACTCATTTGAGATCGGAAAGAAAATTAATAAATTGCCGGTAGAAAAGAGCACCAAAAATAAAAAGAAGAATGTAAGGATAATTAAATTGGAATTTTATGCATTTAACAAAAAAATATATTTTGTGTTGCTGGTTTCATCATTGAGTTGTGGTACTGCTGTGAGATTGGCAATGACTTTGAGGCATTGAGTAAGAATTCGCTGAAATTTAAAATTTGTTCATTATCGTGGGTTACTTTTCACACAAATACTTTTGTGAGGTTGGAATAATTGAAATTTTATAATGACTCACCTTTTTCAATATCCAATCCAAATTCTTTGACAAGCCTCTCAGCCAGTGTCATGTTGTGAGCCTTTGGAGAAGAATCGTGGTATGGGACGAAGCCATTGAAAACACGCGTTTTGATTGGAGAACCGAATGTTTGATTTTGACGGAACCATGTACATTTTGGCAGGAGTGGAACTCGTTTGAGAACAGGACGAGCAGCAGAATTTACACGAGGATTGATCAATTTAAAACCCGGAATTGGACATGTTGGGATGGAGACAGGCAAAGACTGAAATTTCAATTTTTCATTTTTTTAGTATTCAGAAATATTACGTTCCTACTCTAAGCTTACTCACCATTTTACTTCTTTGTAATAATGAAACCGGCGATTTCGACTCGATTTCCTTTTTCTGCATCTTTTCTGCGAAAAAGTGAGAATGAATGACTTGCGTGGCTTCGGCTTGTTTTCAATGTTGGAATGCGCCTGTTTTCGCTTCATATATTCGTCCATAGTCATCCGCTGTAAGATACAATATATTTGAAAAAAACTTTAAATTTGGAAACTGACTTTTGTAACTTTGAACTGTTTGAGATGGATGACTTTTTTCGGAGATTTCGAAATCTGGTGTTTGGTGAGAGAGCTGCCGGGAATTTTCTGCAATTATACAATTTTGTGGTTTTTGACCTGATCAGGAAGCAAAAATTTGATGAATTGCGCAGTGAATCAAAAAAAAATCAGTAAAGATGTTAGGAAAAATCTAAGGTCAAATGCAGAAGAGTTGAAAATCAAATCGTTACACTTAGCTCAGTTTTCTTGATGTTGTATGTTTTCTACAAAAGTGCAACATTTTATTTATGGGTGGTTCTGAAAATTTATCTCTTTATATTATAATTATTACATTTTTGTTAAAAGCAGGAAAAAAAGAGTTGCGAATTTCGATTATCAAAAAATATACATGATTAGTAAAAACAAGAAGAAGAGAAAATAAGATTTACCAGATAGAACATGAACTATGAAAAACTATGACTATGAATAGCGTTTCGATGTTTTCTAAGTTCAATACTACTTAACGCTTTTTTCAAAAAAGGTTTTTTTTGCACCGGCAATTGCACAATTTTTGCCAGATGAACATGACTGATAATCAGTACTCATGAGCGTAACTCATGAGATCCATGAGCGCGTAACCGGAAGAATTTTTTTTGTTTTAAAGTTAGAGAAGGAAAATATGAGTGTAAGTATGGAATAAAAAATAATAAAAGAAAACAAAACACGATAATATAGGATCCATGAGCGCGCTCTATTCTACCGTCTATCTTTCAACAACTAGTGTTGGTCGCGCAGTTTCCGCTCATTTTTCCAATGTTAGATAGCATCATGCGTGACCTATGCTATTTTTTGTCCAAACTCACTGTAACCAAGTTTGAAAAACAATTGTCAAGAACTTTTCACGTGGTTGTTCACTAACAGTAACGATTCTCAATTTTTGCAAGTAGAACGATCAGAACGATCAGAAAAATTAGAGAACAAGACGTACAGAAAGATACAACAAAAGATGGTCATAATCACCAGCAGATATAAGTTGATAATCACAGATAACATACTTCACAGAGTAGAACTATTTCTAGAACCAAGCATTGAAAAATACATACATACAGTAGCAGCGGAAAAGATACGAACAAATGGTTTTTGTGGCACAACTTTTTTGTGAGATGTCCAATCGACCTGAAAATTTTTTTCTGATATGTCTGACATGATCAGAAAACTGTGAAAAAAATTTGGTGGATTGAGATATCCGGAAAAATTTTTTATCCAGATTTTAGCTGTTTTCATGAAAATACGAAATTATCGATATTGAATTTAATGATCCTTAATGACTCCGAATGGGGTCGGATTTGAGAGTTTGGATATTGAATCGATGTATTGGGTCTATTGGAAGTAATTTGGGTCATGGTTTAAATTTATCAGTGTTTGATTGATTTAATATCCGGTGATTTTGCTAGAAGGTTGGGGTTTTGAGAGCCATGAGCAAATTGAATTCAGAAAAAAATCGAAAACAGTTTCCTGTGTTCTAAATCGATTTCAAAGAATGTTCGAGTTTTCAAGTGTTTCTGAGGTGGTTCTAGCTGCCTCTACATGGTTTTCAGCCAAAAATGATGGAACCAGTTATCAAAATGTTGCCTCTTTATGTTATTTGGTTTTTCTTATGTGTTAGCAAATTGATTCGACACATACTACTATCAAACAAGCCATTACTTTCACGTTATAGTGCATTGAATTGAGATAAAACAATCTAAACATTTGTAATACCATACTCAATGCCTGAAAATTGTAAAATCCATCGAATTTTTCTGTTCTAATGTCTGGCAATGTCTTTAAATATGATATGCAGAGTTCAGAGACATTACCAACTGGATTTAGCAACTCCACACTTGTACTACCACTTCTCGGAATTTTTGAAGTGTTTCTCAACATGTGGACCTCATTCAAATGCACTATAACGGCAAAGGAATGACTTGGTTGATAGTAGTATGTGTCGAATCAACTTGCTAACACATTAGGAAAACCAAATAACATAAAGAGACAACATTTTGATAACTGATTCCAACATTTTTTGGGTGAAAACCATGTAGAGGCAGCTAGAACCACCTCAGAAACACTTGAAAACTCGATCCATATCAAGCAGAGATGCTTAAAATGATCAGGATTTTGGCGCAAATATGTTTTAACATTCTTTGAAATCGATTTAGAACACAGGAAACTGTTTTCGATTTTTTTCTGAATTCAATTTGCTCATGGCTCTCAAAACCCCAACCTTCTAGCAAAATCACCGGATATTAAATCAATCAAACACTGATAAATTTAAACCATGACCCAAATTACTTCCAATAGACCCAATACATCGATTCAATATCCAAACTCTCAAATCCGACCCCATTCGGAGTCATTAAGGATCATTAAATTCAATATCGATAATTTCGTATTTTCATGAAAACAGCTAAAATCTGGATAAAAAATTTTTCCGGATATCTCAATCCACCAAATTTTTTTCACAGTTTTCTGATCATGTCAGACATATCAGAAAAAAATTTTCAGGTCGATTGGACATCTCACAAAAAAGTTGTGCCACAAAAACCATTTGTTCGTATCTTTTCCGCTGCTACTGTATGTATGTATTTTTCAATGCTTGGTTCTAGAAATAGTTCTACTCTGTGAAGTATGTTATCTGTGATTATCAACTTATGTCTGCTGGTGATTATGACCATCTTTTGTTGTATCTTTCTGTACGTCTTGTTCTCTAATTTTTCTGATCGTTCTGATCGTTCTACTTGCAAAAATTGAGAATCGTTACTGTTACTGAACAACCACGTGAAAAGTTCTTGACAATTGTTTTTCAAAGTACTGTAGACTTTTAAAGTTGCAAAAATTTGAGTAATTAAAGCATGAATTTTCATGAAACCTAAAATTTAAATTCTCAAAACAAAAAAGTGAAGCAAAATTTCGTGAAACTTCAATAAGAATTTGTCAGAAGAAATTTACTAATGTAGCTAACAAAATCTGAGAAATTTTGTGTTCAAATTGTATTCGATGCTGAAAGATCATATGCTACTTATGTGAGTTGATTTTAGAGGCATTTGCGGATTGCAAAAATATTTACGGAGAGCAAAGTTATGGTTATTTGATTTTTCGGCATAAGCATCTTCACCGCCGCACATCAAAATTAGGGAATGTTTTTTCGAAAAATAGAATGATTGTTTACCATTGTTACTTATAGTATTTTCACCGAAAAATTTGAGCTGGATATATGACTATGAATTTTTTTTGGATATTTTTTGGACCAACTCATGAACATCCCAAAATCATATGGTGTGAATTTTAAAAAAGGTATCCAATTAAAATTTTTATTCATTCAATAACAATATGAAAACTTCTATAAGGTAAGAAGTTAACAATACAATTGATTGTGGACAAAATGGGAAAAACGGGGAGAATAGGGAAACTTAAAGGAAAAAATCAAGAAAAAATGAGAACGAAAAAAAAAGCGACAAAATTATGAACAGGAAATAATGAAAAATCTAATTTGATACAATACGTCCGATATCTGAAATATAGATGTGTTGTTTAAAAGTTGAAAAAAACAACAAAAAAAAGAGAAGTTTGATCACCTTTTGATGTAGCGACACCAAATTCAACAGCCAGTCTTTCAGATAATGACAATCGAATTTTGTTTGGTGGAGAATTTTCAGAAACAAAATCGGAGAAAGACTCTTCGAGTTGGTGGAAACCAGAATTTCTTCTCTCGAAAATTGGAAATTGTGGCAAACGTGGCACCAGAGTGAGACTTGGCCGATACGTGGTACGTGGATCATTGACATCAAATCCCGGAATTGCATTACTTGGAATGTAATTTGGGACGCGCTGAAATTTCGAAAATGTTACACGACAAACTTAGAAATTTACGAACACCTAGAAAACTATTGGAAATACCACATTCTCAAACTGAACCCATACTCACCAATAAATCGAGCTGTGACATAAGCTTGGACAATTTCGATGTCGATTTTACATGCCCGACATGTTTGGTAGTGGTTGGGATGAAAGATACGCGTTTGTTCGATTTGTTTTTTGTTCCAGTATGCGCCAATTTCCGTTTTTTGTACTCATCAAGAGTGATACCCTGTAAGAAATATTTGAAAAACATTCAATATGGAGAAACAACTAACCTTTTTACTTTTAAAACTCAATTTATGGGAAGGGTTCGAAATGTTGGCAACCGATTTTTGCGGCATTTTCTGCAATTGGGAAAGAAAATCTCATGGTTTTTGACCAGAGAAATATGTGAAAAAGAACATTGAAACAATTGACAATCAAGAAAAATCCAAAGGTTTTTAATTCTAAAGGGGAATGTATCCTCCTGTCATAACTTGACCAATAAAAAAGACACAAAAAAAATCTAGAAATAAAAAAAAACTGATGACCATGAGTGGTAAGGTGTCGTAGTGAAAATGTTATTGTATAACGAACAACAACACATGGACTCCCACATATATAGAAGAGATACAGGACGCGAAAGAAAAAATAGGCAGGTAATGATTTTGTCTTTATTGATTACAAATCGAGTTTTCGCATTGCAAAAACCGGAAAATAAAATGGTTTTTCCTATCATGTAAATGGAATTTTTCAATGTTACATATTAACATATAGAAATAAACTCAAAATCTTCTGAAGTTATAAAATAAACTTTTAATTAAAGAAAGAAAATTATTTTCAAAGTAAGAAAAAAGAAAACAACTTGTTTGATTGCATTTGCACCTTTGTTCCCTTCAAACTACAGCTTGAAAAATTCAAGCGATTCGTTACATTTTTTAATTTTCTAAAATAGTGATTTTCTTTAAAATCTCTGTGCAAAGTTTGGCTCTATCAAATTTTTTCAAAGACATGGTCGTTTAAAATAAAACCAAGTTTCGGGCATAATACTTTTGTCGGTGTCGAAAACAAATTTGTAAAAAATAAAAAATCTTCATTTCCAAACAGAAGGTAATCATATTCGGAAGATTTATGTTATGTGCCTCTTTGATAGGGGCTAAGAGCTTATTTTATAGAGTCTATGCGGTAGGGACTAAATGCCCCTTACGTAGGACCTCGTTTAACGAGGTCCTTCAATTTTTTTTGAAGTCACATTCCGAGTTCCAAGGATAATGATTTAAATAATTTTTATTGGACTCCATACTTTTTTTGATATTCCGTCTCATCGACCTGTAAAAAACGTTTGGAAAAATTTGTCGATTCAATTCTGCTGGAAATATAAACCTCCGTGGCGGATTTTTTCGTAATGATTCCTTATTCTCTTCACTCCATTACCATTTTGTGGGAGACAGGTAACTTGGACTTTATGAAACGGAAAAAATAGTAATTCAGGATTCTTGACATGAAACATGGTTTAATAACAATTTTAGTGAAAAACAGATGAACATAACAGTTAATTCCGGAAAGGGTTAACAATTAAATAACGAAGAGAAATATTCAGCTAGTAACAGATAAGCCAATAAACCGATAAGGTGTAAGAAAATACATATATAAAACGAATAAATAAAGTAATAAATTGTCTTCATCTGTTGATGAACTGCATTAATTTCGTGGGGGTGCACGACGATCGTCTGTAAATATAAAATTGTTGATTTGTATGTGAAGATTCACAAGGTTTGAAAGTCGTTGTACTTAAAACTATTCAAGGTGGGAAATTTGCGTGAGTGAAGAAATTCAATCAAAAAACCGAAATCTTTTTGATACGTAAATAATAAACTAAATTGCGAAAAGTTTCAACTATTCAAAGAATAGTCAATTTGGCTTACAAAAGACATGTTCAACTTTATACCTTAACTTTTGATTAAAAAATGTGTACATACTATCTTCCTGATTGATTCACGTATGTAGAAAAAAACCAAAAAGAAATTCGATACTTCAACTGTTTTTGATAATGTATATAAGTTTAAGATCCATTATTATCTAAAGTGAAATAGTTCTCCTTTGAAAGAACATCTCAAAACAGAACTTATCCTGGCGAAGTTTTAAAGTCGTGGTTTTTAAATGAATTGAAGTTTGATGAACTCTTCACAACTTTTCTAATAAACTTCTAGAAAATTAAAAAAAGCTTCATGAGAAATCAAGAATTGATTCAAAAGGCTGACCTTCTATTGGATTCCTTGATGATTCTTCTGTTGATTGATGTGCACGGTGATCAAGAGGTTGGAATGCAGTAAAATGGTTCGTTAGAGGAACTGAACTATTGCCAGATTCATTATCAATGAGAAACTGGAATAAATTGAGTGATATTTCTCATTGATGGGAAAAACAACACTCACCATAATTCTGTGATGAGTAGTGAATCCATTAGCAGTTGGTTGGGGTGGTGGCGCAGGAGATTGAGGGGGTGATGGTCGCGCGTGAATTTGGCTTGAATAACGTGATCGTCTTGGTAAGAGAAAAAGTGCCCGATGACTTCGCGCTCTTGATGGTGGTGGCGGAGGATCAGGCGAATGACGTACGGGTGGCCTCCCTGGTGGTGGCGGTGAAATAGGAGAGTGACGTTGTACAGGTGCTCCTCTTGGTGGTGGTGGCGGTGGAATAGGAGAGTGACGTCGAGCGGGTGGTCCTCTTGTTGGTGGCGGAGAATGAACAGAAAAGTCACGTTCTATTGATCTTTCTGGCCTTTTTCGGAGTGTCTGAGGAGTAGGCAAGTAGTGTATGGGCTGCCGATCTACTGGTGGTAGATAATATGAAGAGTCATGTACTGGTACTATTCTTAATGGTGGAGGAGGAATCGAATAGTCCTGAACTGGTGGTTCTCCTGGAGGTTGCGGAGGAACTGTAAAATGATACTGGAGGTTGCGGAGGAACTGTAAAATGATACTCTGGTGGTCTTCCTGGTTCATGTGATCGTAGTGACACCGCAAAACCTGGTGTTCTCCAATAATCATACGAATACGGACCGATCTGTTCCGGAAGCGTGAAATGACGTAAACGTCCCGATAATAAAGGAGATGGTGGAGGAGGAGGAGGAGGAGACGCGAGTAGAAACGATCTGGTTCAAATCAGTAAAACTACTCACTTGATGATTTGTTTGTGGTCTCGCAATCACATCAACCGATGACGATGATGTTATTCTCTCTATTTCTTCTTCCGGTCTAGGAGTACCAATAAAAAACTGTACATGATTTGGGGATCTTGACATATTGATCTGAAATTTCAAACATTTTATGAAACAACGGTATATTTAATCATAACAAATTCGATCAGATGTGGTTCTACATGGTTCTAAAGTCAAAATTTTTACAATCAATAGCCACATTGAACGTTTTCCTTGAATATGGTATTGTATTGCTACACTACACCAAAAACAAAAAAACGTTCTCTTGTTCTGGAGAAAGTTCACAAAAAACTTCATGATAGCGTTCAGGATGTATTGATATAAATTGATAATTTAGAACACCTTATTCATCAATAAAGTCAAATACTTTCCAACATCCAATGATCAGCAGAAAAAACAGCATGTTCGGCCCTGAGTATCTAGAGTAATAGAAAAACGTCAATAAGAGTTATTTTTGCCCGAACCGCCTTTTTTCACGAAAATTTAAAGGAGTTGATCCCATTTATTTCTATGATAAATTCTAAATCAGATTTTACTCTTCACGCTTATGAATCAGCGCTTTTCTGATTTGTACCTAGCCCTCTCTTCCCACCATCCAATGAGTTTTTGATAGATGCTTAAAACTGATCTCAGAACTGTTTTTTCTGTTATTAACTACACATGATGAAAAAAACTTGAAATGGCCCCTACTATTTAATATACTGGTTATAAGTAAAATTCGAACCATTTTTAATTTCCGCGAAGTCGACTGTTGTTGTTGGTATAGCAATAAAATCTGAAAAATAGCATTATTATTTATAAAGCTAAATTTTCTCTAGTTCACTCATGAACTAGTGAACTTAAAAAATAGAGATTTGGAATTGATCAACCAATTTGTTTCAACATCAGAAAATACATCATTCAGTTAACAATTCATTTTTTAAAAATAAAAAAGGTTGATTAATTAGAACTCCCAGATGTAATCCGCATCTCTATTGTGAGTTGTAACGCGTTTTGGACGAGCTGAAGAGGCACCGATCTGAAAATCAAAATATTCATATGTTTTGGAAAATATATACAAAATTCAATTCAAGAAACTCTATCAAGAATGTGAAAAATCAAAGACATCTTCAGAGATCTAACTGCGTTATGTTTTCTTATGTTTTTTTCCTTCATACTTTGTGGTTTTGGTTTATTCCGTTTTAGATAAACTGAGTTGTCTTCAATAGTGAAACAGTTTTTTGAACTTTAGAAGTCACAAGATAGACGAATTTTAGATTAAAAGAGTATTTCAAAAAAAAAACAACTGACCGTTTCCGTAGTTTTGTTTTGTTTTTGATTTTCAGCGTTCGTCTTCATTTTCTTGATTTTGTCTTGCTTCTCTTTTTCTTCTTCTCTCTTCTTGGCTCGCATTGTTCGTTTTTTCTCCTCAGATTCTTTTTTGAGAGTTTTTTCAACTCTCAAACATCTCATCGATGGCTCCCCGCCGAAATCTAGCTTGAATTCGGTTCTGGGGAGACCGGCAGTCATCTTGGCATTCTCCCTCATCATTTGAAGGAGTTCGGCATAAGTGATTTTTGGTGGAGAGTCCTAAAAATTATTTTTATAAAACATTAATTGTACTATGGGTAGAAACTAAAGCTAGTACATTCAAAAAAATAGTTTCACAACAAAGTTTTTTAGTTAGTTTTTTTACTATGACTATTATCGTCTAAATTCGAACAACGTTAGTTTTTCTGATATCCCACATTGAATTGATTTGTATTTATGTATAAACATGAGAGGGTTAATAGGAAAAACTTGTTTCAAAATTATGTTCAAAATGTTGATGCGTATTTAACTTTAGAAGAGCTTGTGAGGTTAAATGTCTAGATTTCTACTATTTAAAAAAGTTTTTAAATTCAACGCAGTTGGCATGCTGGTATTCTATAGATCAGAAACTCATCATGGCAAAACGCTCAGAAGACGTTTTCATGAACAAGTCTTGGAGAATAGTAACTTGATAACTTTTTTGAGATCTACTGTAAATACTCTAATGAAGCACAATTTAAATAAAGGACTCTGACAAAGGAGATTCTCGAACTGTTACTTCCAACTTTTCTTGAAATTTGTAAACTCATCTAGTTGGCCTCCTGATCATCGTGGCATTTTTTCATCCGTCTAAATTTTTGTGAAAGAAATTGTAGATTTTCAGACATTTTTTCACTACACCAGTTGTAAAATAAGTGAATTTTATTTTGAGAACAAATTGAACGTACCAGCTCGCGAACCTACCTGGTGAGAGGTATATCGAAAAATAGAAGCACAGTCTCTAACAGAAGCTCATTCTCTCATACAAAGTTCTTACTCTTTTTATATATAATTTTTTAAACATATATATTTCGGTTTACATTTTTTGATTTAGTTTTCGTGTTTCAGAAACAAAATTTTAAGAAAAATCCGAGAACTCATTGAAAAGATTTCAATAATTTCGTTTTTTTTTTTTGAACACAGACAAGTGAAAGAAATCAAGCAAAAAATGGTTCTCTAAAAAACAACTTTTAAGGCTATAAGCGCATTCTTAAATGTATCAGCGCACTCCGGGACAGTCTTCGCAAAATATAAGCATATGCGTATATTACAATATTTTAGGTAAATTTCTTTTTGAACTAGTATACATGTTGAAGTAATATTTAATAATTTATGTAAAAGTAATTCATTCGTAAAAGAAAAAAAGTTGATTTGGAGAATACTTATTCCTGATTTTTTTCGCACGGTGGTCTTTCCTAAATTGCGTGCTCAAAAACTTGAGACTGTATTCCTAGGCTTTTGGATAAAAACAAAGATTGGGGTTCTACTAAAGTCTGTTGCGGAGGAACTACTAGTTGGTCAAAACTATTCAACTTACCTTTGCTTTTGTTGTTGGCTGTTTCGAATGACTTTTTCGGCCCATTTTCGGTGAGAATAGTGCACAGTCGAAACGTAATCTGAAAAAGTCGAATTGGATATTTAAAAAAAATATTGGAACTCAATATATACAAGCAAAGTGTAGTTGAAAATAGTTTGCGTCAACTACTATTATTTCCGAGGGAATAAAAAGCAACCCCATGTATGACACCTCAGGACAAAAAAAAAACATACTAACCAAAAATTAAGGGTTGTAAAACGGGCGAAATGGACGGCCCGGAAAAATTGATAGTTGTTGCAGGTTTTTTTTAAATTTTTGTCCTTCTCGAAATTTTCGAAATAAAAAACAGTTTAGATGTTCTTTGGAAAAAACCTAACAACAGATCGGGTGGTCTGAATCACTTCTCTTTAATGGGACTAGACTTAGATATGAGAGGGTTATTAATTCGCAGCGAGAAAACGGACCCAAAGACACAAAAAATGTCATTGAAAAAAAAAATTATTAATTTTCCGTACTTCATGAAAACCAAATAGCAAGTGAATCTCGGGTTCGAAATATTTTAGTCACAAAAACGGATTAAAAGTGAGAAAAAAGAAAAGAAATGTGCTTGATATCAAAGATCCTAATATATTCTATGATGCCGTCAATTTAATTCTCACTTTTTACTTTCCTGGACATGAATTCTACCTTCTAAATGTTAAAAAAAAATGGAAACGTATACAAAATGAAAATTACTTGCTACTATGTGAACAAAAGGAGAAGGGAGGTACGAAAAACGAAAAAAAAGACAAAAAGAAGAAAGAGGGCGATGTCGATTCGATTTTGGTGTGACTCAGATCAACGTTTGAAAAAACAAGACTATGCATATACTTTTTCCGTTCGTAAACTTTTATACTGATTTGAATATGAAACGCTTTTGAAATTATAAACTGTCTGCTTTTTCAAAAAAAAAAATGGGCGGAGTCAGAGTTTCATTATGCGCCATTTCTTATGGTTCTCAAAGTTGTTTACATTTTCAAATAGTCGATAGCAAACGCATAATTGATGTTCATTCAAAAATCGCAACTTGTCAATTTGTCGCAAATACACGACACGAATGATTGATTAATTAATTCAAACACCGCTCGAATTAGAAACTCTGCCTAACATTTATGAATAGGCGAAAAAATCAAAAATGTTTATTTTATGAATAAGACTCATTAACAAAAAAATTGAGGGTGAAAGATAGGATTTTTGGCATTCATAAATTAGAATAACAAAGTATTGTGAAAGGCTCAATTGAATTATGACTGAGAACTTTTTCGAATCAATAAAAGTGTTTTTCGAATTAGTAAATAGGTAAAAGTATAAAAACCAAGAAGAAGAATAGAAAATCAAATCTTCAGCAGGATTCGAAAGATTGTCGAAGATTGACTCTATCGACTATCTGATTCTTCATTTCCGGTACAAGGTGTACACAATCTTATCTGTTTTTAATATTGTTACTTATCCAAAATGCCCCAGCTATTAAACTTTTCTTTAGTACATAAAGAGAAGCCCATCCTCATTTTGTTCACTGTTATTATTTTGTCAATTTTACACCATAAATATCTCTATTGCAACTACACGACTGAAATTGGATGCAGCTATTGTCATCAATACAACAAGGACTGCCACTGCAACTTGTCCACAACAATCGGAACTGCAAACGGAGCGGCAACTTCGAAGCAACTGTTACTGAAGAATGCCACTTCATCATTTGAGTGGTGATATGACCAGAGCTAGAAAAAATAGGCGGAGCAAATGGAAAAATCAAGAAAATTCATCAAAAATCCTCTCCAGTTATCCAAATAAGAAGCCAACGAAACCACAATTCTGCATTTATCATTGATCACGAAGAAAATTGAGAGAGCAGAGGACTGATGGGAAAAATTTGTGACAAAAGTGGAGAAAGAAAAAAAAATGATGAGATCGAGGAAAAAACCGCGGAGTGAACCGAAAAAGTGAAATATTCGATTCTAACAAGAAAGAGCCCGAATTTTTCGTTGTTTGGTTGCTTTCGTGTGTATTAGTACATACTGTAGCGTTTTTCTGAATTGGTCAGGCAAACAAGTTAAAAATGCACACTGATGAAATTCGAAAGTATTTCCGAAAATCAATTAAATCTTGATGACAGCTATCATATCACTAACGAAAACCCCAGTTTTCACAATCCAATTTCGGACTGTTTGAAAAAGTTCGATACAGACAAAGCACATTTTATGAAAAATAACAATTAGACAAAGAACAACATTGAAAAAACGAATAAATACTATTCAATGAAACATTTTGATCATCAAGTAGTAAAATAATACTGACACCACTCCAATGATGATGAAGACCAAATAAATGGTACACGATGAAGCCTCGCTAAAAATTGTAGTTTTTCAAAGCTTCAATGCAAATCTCACAAACCTTTCTTCATCCTCTTGAACTTCAAACGTTCTGATCAGAGGAACTTCTTGTTGAATCCCTGCGAAGTCGTCGGAAGTCTGCAAGAAACAAATATTGAAAAAGTTTTTATACAAAAAACAAGTTAACTCTGTTACTTTACCGTTTTACATGAAAACAGCTACGTCCCATATCCATTTCAAATTTTTTGATATATTTTTTTAATGATTTGGAATCTTGTACTTTTGGTTCGTTTCTGAATAGCGTAAGACTTTTGGAACCTCGGTTTAATGGTTCTACATCATTTCGCTATTCAGAATTTCTCCTCTATGGTATTCCGCTACCCGTATAAATCTACCTAATTTCTAGCTTTTTTTTCAAAATACACCCTACAATAAGCAAATCTGAGAAAATATTCGCTAAAATGAACATTTTGGGCACTGTATTTCTGAAATCCATTACTAAAGTTTTTGAGATGGCAAAATGTTTAATGGGACCCCCTACTATGATGGCACCCGAAACAGTTATTTTTAACATTACCTAACTTTCAAATATTACTAAAAACTTTCAAGTGTCTGAAATTATTAAAATTTAGATGTGAGAACTCTTCGAATTTTTAAACAAAATATTTAAAAAAATATTGTTCCAACATTTTTGGTCTTTCAAACTCACTATTTCAGCAGTGGAAACTCGCGCGGTTTCGGCTTCCTCCTCTTTTTTCTTGTTGCCTCTTGTCTCTGTGCAAGCCTTTCTTGCCAAAATTCCTGGGAGCTTCAAACACTTTTCCGACGGAACTCCCTCGAATGAGAGTTGAAACTCTTGTGGTCCTAAAGCTGCTACTTGTCTAGCATTTTGTTGCATCATCAATCGCAAATTTCGGGGAGTTGGAGGAGCGTTCTGAAAAAAACGTTCTAGAATATTTTAAAAACTGGCAGATTCGGAAATTTAAATTCATCATAAAACTAAAAGAGTTTCACTTAGTCTTCGTTTTTTTTTTTTGACATTCTCATCCATCTATTTTTTAAATGTACATCTTTTAGGCAAGTGGAATCTTACTAGTTTTAGCCAAAGTTGTTTGTGTTTTTTTCTAAGCAAACTACAAAACGTCTCTAACCCAAAAAAGTTTATCAATTTTATACTAACGTTTCCAGTGTTTTTTGAATTCAGATAAACTTTACTAAACTACAATCAAGACAACAATCATTCATGAAATGAAAAAAGGCCAAAAACTTACGAAAATCTCGTTTCCTGGATAATCTTGACTCATGATTCGGGTGGCTGGAGATTTGGATCCTGAAAAATTTTTTTTTTTTTGAATTAGCCAAAGCTTAGAAATAATAATTCGCAACGTAATATTTTTAGGAACCCTGTCGGCGGGACTTCACTAATGAAAAGAGGGCAAATTGAGGGGGCGGGTAAACCAAAGAAAGACAACGGGAATAACAAAAATAGACGGTGGAAGGTGAAAGAATAGAGAATTAGAGAAATAGAAGGGTGTCTCGAGCTTTTTTTCCTACTTGCACTTTTTGGCAAAATGTTTCGAAAAAGAGTTTTGTAGGTATGTTAAAAAGTACAATAGTTTCTCTGAACTCTCTGAAATCTCTGCACCTTTTCTGAACAGCTACAGTTTCCCAGAACACGTTAAATTGAAAGGTCGAAAGAGGAATGAATATAGTATGTATTACACTAAATAAAACTAGAAAAAAAAGCTAAGAAATGGAGAAAAAATACAATTGTGACACTTCTAGCGATGATCTCTCATATCAAATCCTTATAAAACTTTTTTTTAATAGTCAGGGCACTTCGAAAATTTATGTTACGTTTTTTATATAGTAAAAAGTTTTGGTGAGAAGAGAAAACAGTCGCGTGCATAAATAAATAAGGGTCTGAGGATTTCCAAGTTCTGAAAGCAATTTGTAAAACACAACAATCACATTCATTTTCAAGATAATTATGGTGTAAGTCAACCAATATTTTTGTCAAACAAGAAGTATACAATATTTTTTTATTACAAAATTGGACTATAGAAAACTTAGTTAAAATACAAATACTCCTTCTTCTTTGTGTCCACCTTTTTTCTTTCCGATTGGCGAGTTGGGGTGATGGCCGCGACATCCTGTAATATGAAAGTTTGTGAATTCCTGACAATAATTATTTTAGAAAACTCAATTTTTTCAAAATTAATCTCACATACAAAGACGATGTGAAGCAAACGTGTAGATAAAATTTGAATAAATGGACTATTGGTTTTTTCAAGCGAAATTTCAAAACAATTTAACTTTCTCTAAGCTTTTTCGTAACAGTTTCGTGAGAAGCATTTTGTATCTTATCAACATGTATATATTTTTATCTCCTCTAAAAATCACAACATATGTATGTGAAAAAAGCAAAAAAATTTAGAGTTGAGACAGTTCCTGATTTTTTTTTGACAGAAAATGTAGTTTTTTTTTTTTTATTAATATTACAACGTCTCGACTTTGGATACAAACTCACTTTTTCAGGACTTGTGACTTTTCTGGTTTCTTTTTTTTGCACTTTCTTCCTTGGTTGGTCTTCTTGTGCAGCAGATTTTCTTTTTCTGTTTTTTTTCTCTCCCTGTTGGTTTGAAGAGCCTTCTTCTAAAGGCTCTCCCCGAACAGGGAGTTCCCTCTCCTCCTCAACTGGATTTTCTGGCAGCAACTCTTCGAGAGGTTCGGGAAGATCCTGGAAGTTTTTAATGATTAGCAAATTTATAATTTTTCATTTTCATTTCAAAGTAGAAATGTTTTCTTTCAGAAATTAATCCATTTACAAAACTGTTACCCGGTGTTTTTCTTTTATTAATTCGATCTTTGATTACCGAGGCCAATCAGAACAGATAAAATAATAGTTGTTGAACTCGACATGGTTTTTGTTTTGAAATGAGTCTGACTTTCCTCTCTCTTTTGCTTCTCTTTCACACCTGGCTTGTTTTTGATCCACCTTATTAGTTTTCATAATAATTAACAGATCCGCAACGAGCAGAATTATGGAGGGTAAAAGGAAAATTGCAGATCTTCGGAGATATTGAATTTCGAATAATATCATCTAACTAGTTCTTATATGAAAGTGGCTCTACCGTGTATCCTTGAAAAATATTCCAAACTCCAGGTATGTATCTATGTATACGTGGTCATGATATTTGAAAATGTTTTTTTGGGCTTTTCGGTAAAAGTCCATAATGTTTCAGTACTATATGAAAGGTAATTTTCCATTTAATATCAACTTGTCCATTGCCAAATGGGGGGGGGTCTTACTATAGAATTATCTCAAGTTGGTCTTACTATATCATTCTAGCAGACCTCACAAAAAAAGCTGAACTAAATTGGAATTTCCCTTTTGAAGTCAATGTTCCCGCAAACAAACACCTACCTCTCTTCCGAGTGGAACTATTTTGGTGAGAAATTGGCCCATTGTGCTGTCAAGATGGAGCTCTGAAAACAGTAAATATTTTCACGCAAAAAAGAGCAGACCACGTCACATTGAAGAAAAAATATTTGGATTCTAAACAGAATAATGAAAAATATAAAGATCACAAAGTTCATGCAAGTGAAAAAAGAAATAACTGTTATCGACAGATCTTAAAAACCAAATAAAAGTGATTTTTCTAAATTTGCAGCACATTTGAGGGAATGTGCCAAACTCCAACAAAATCCACAACCTTTGGCGAAAACGCTCCGAAAATGAGAACGGGAACACAAAAAAACAGAAGAATTCGGAGAGAAAGAGAGTTCGAGAAAGAGGGTGTCGCAAGTTTTTGTGTTTCACTCCTTAACAAAATATTCAAAACAAAATATGAATTGTTCAGATATGTTTAAAAGGTCAAACATTTCTCCATTCAGACTATTTATTTCTATTCAGTAAAATTTCGGACTTCTAGATGTTGTTCACCTTTTTAAATTCATAAAAATGGGATAATAATTGGTTGAGAGGGTATAGAAAATAGGTGAGATATTTGTATGCTAATGAGAAAGGATATGAGGAAGAGGGGGGAGGGCGGAGAAAGAGGATATGGGGCGGAGTTTCAGAGGAAAATGTGGGCGGTGTCTACTAATCCAGGTGAAGCTTAGATAACCGGTGTTTTTTTTTTCCCACAACTTAACCAACGAACTGAGAAAACAAAATGAATGAAAAATGCTTATCAGCATAAATCTTGATTTTTGTGAGGATTATTTTGCTTGAAGGATATGAAAAATTCCGTGTTCAGTTTTTCTAGGTGATAGGTTTTTTATTGAAATTCTGAGAACAAGTTTATATTTTTTTAGCTCGGTACAATTTTTTTCAGATTGACATTACACAACGAATAAATCTATCAAAATTGTTTCATTTTAATCAATTTTTTTTCTTGATGAACGATTATTTATTTAATTTTCATTATTTAAATGGTGTTTTTTTCACGTTCCATGTTCCATGATGTAAAATTGTTTGCCATGCACGTTTCATTGTTGTAGTTTGAGGTGCAAAATGCCGATGAAGTCTCTCAATGTATTTATTCGTTCTATTCAGTTTTCAAATTTGTGTTGTTTTTTTTGTGTGAATCACTATAAACATTTTGCCAGTTATATAAACTTTTGAACATGTGTTACCTCTCAAATTTGGCGAATGAAGTTTATATTGCGCAAAATATGAGTGACAAGGGGTGTTGGGTGAATGTTATTTGATACTTCTGGGGAGAAGGGGAAAAAAATAAACAAATTAATCTAACACAAATTGGAGAAGATATATCTTGATTATTATAATTATTTGAGCGAGAAGATTCTCATTTTGAGTATGGATTTTTCACCGAAAAGTCTGGTATTCGAGAAAATTTCATTTCAAAAAAGAAATTTGGAAACTTTCCACTTAGACTTTTCGGTAAAAAATCCCTCGAGGGTCTTACCTAAAAAAATGTGCTCTTTCTTTTAAGAGCAACTTGCCGAGTCCCTTTACCCCACCTTTAACCATATATCTAGAATGAACGGCGATTTTGACCATTTTATTAAAATTGGTGAGAACATTTTGAGTAACTTTTGGATAGATTTATGGGGGCCAGTGTGAAAATACTTACATTTTCCCTTTGATCGTTGACTAACAGACGGACGGGCTGAAGTAGCGGCAGGAAGAGTTCCAAATCCAAACAAAACACGTCGAATGACAACTTTTATGCATTCCCAATTGACGGGACAAAAAAAAACAACCAATACAAGGAATAAAAAGTCGAAAACAGCAGCAACGGACCAACGAACAAACAAGGTAAGGCCCAAATTCGAATATCATCGAACAATTGTGTTGTCGATGACACATTTTGATGAAATAATATTACACGTAAATGTCGAGAAGATTCAAATTTATTAGTTTTTAAATCAGAATTGGAAAGAACAAAGTGGTGTATCAAACATAGGCTGGAGAACATTAGGAAAGAACACAACAGAAGCACACCTGCTCTCGAAAACCCGAGAAGATTGAGGAATGCGAAGAGAGAACAATTTTGAAGGTCATAGAAAAAACATTTAAAAACAGAAAAATTAGAATGGGGATAGGATGTGTAGAGTATGTGGCTAGAAAAAAATGCTGACAAAAAAATTTACGGTCTAGGTGAGAATGGTCCCAACTCTGATAAAAATTGATTTCTTGGTGTCACGATGTTGTCCCATTTTTTGAATGATGAGAAAGTTATCATTCACTGGAAGTTGTTCAGCGGTGGGCATGCTTTCGAAAGGCCCCAAATACTTCGTTTGTGACTTGGCATAAAATCCTCCGGATGTTGAAATCTCTTTCATAGATTGAACAGATTGAGGGGAAACTTCGACGTAACCAGCAAAATCTGTTGGTTGCAATGGACGGCGGTCATCCGATTGATAATTTTGCTCTCCCGATGGACCCGCTTCACTGTTACTCCCTCCTTGCTCTTCGCCAACTCCATTTTGGTAATTCAATCGGCGTTGTTTTCGCATTGGCTCATCTTGGCTATTGTCGGTGGCTGAACGGTGGCAATGGCGGTGGCGATTAGGTGGACGAAAAATGGCAGGTGGTGGGGGTGGTGTTCTTTGTGGTCCATGAACCGGATCATCCGGGATAGGTGATGGTGCTCTCTGCACCTGTCCATACATTGCATCCCATTGTGCTTGTAGTTGAAGAAACTGTAAGATTTCTCATTATTCATTTTTTCAAAATTAATTTTTGTGTTTCTTGATAGATTTTTTAAATTGAATATATTTTCGTTTTCAGAGAAAATAAAGGATATGAATGCTTTTGAAATCCGTCAGTATTTGAAAACTTTAATTTTAATTTCAAAAATACAATTCCAAAATGAGCATCAACATTCTCAAAGACCAAATTTCAGAACTTGTGTAAAACAACTCACAAATGGATTGCGTTCCATCGTTTCACGCGATTGTAGAGTTATCAGATTGTAGAAAAATCAGAAAAACCTGAAAAAATCAATTTGAGTGCTGACGTCATCAAAAAAATAATATTTAGAACGCGAGAATGAAACAGTGAATGTCGATTGAAAAATCATCATTGAAACAATGAAACTCATAAAAAAATGTTCACCGAAAAGTTTTGATCTAAAATAAATTTATCCTAGGTTTGTTTGGTGAGACATTTTTCTGATTTCTTTTTTTTACTTTTCAGATGTTAAAAGTAAGTATAGTTTTGGAGGAAATCTTATTCGACACTTGAACTTGAAGTAAATTTTCCACGTGTTTGTGCCGGTTTTTCAAATTTCAATAATGAGAGAACATTTCTCAACATCCTAACTTTTTTGGTGAATAAAGAGAGCTAGAGTTCATCATAAAAATTGGTTCTTTCGTTAAAAACTAACATGCATCTTCAATTGAAATAAACATATGTTTCTTAATTTTCGAAAAATGCACCAGAAATCTAACAAAACTCTATAATTTCAACATGAAAAATAATGAAACAATAATGTATTGTGTAGACGAAAAACTTAAAGCCTTGGAAGAGAATCAATATAGCCTAGAAAATGCCGTCAGTACACGTTCTTCTCGAAAAGATTGAGAAAAATTTTGAGTCTGAAAAAACTACTTTGTTATTATCTCTGAAATTGTCGAATTTTCACGAAACAACACAGACGGGGTTGTTTTCTCAAAGTATTTGAAAATTTCCTATTTTTTAATTCTGGTTAAATTCCAAATTTCTCCTGGAACTTTCTTCTATTATTAGTTCTGAAAACTTTTTTTGATCTATCGTGAAGTGTACTGTCAGTATTTTCTAGCCCATTTTGGTTCTCTTCCAAGGCTCTAATTTTTTCGTCCCCACAATAAAAGTGAAAAAGGAGGGAACGACCAAAAAAAACTAAAGAAGTGAGGGAGTGAAGAGAATTAGAGAAAAAGCAAGATAGCGCGAATTTTTTTCTTCGTACGACTCGACGAAACGTTGAAACAAAAAAAGGAGACCTTTTCGCCCAGATGTGTTTACATGAAACCACACCAAATGTTGATTCATAAACTATCTGGCTGAATTCTTCATAATATGTAGACACCTGTCTCCTTAGAAAATACTATTAACTCAATGGGATACTGTAAGTTCACTAGAATATATTTTTTTGCACTTTGAATTGAAAACTATCAACGATAGATATTTTTCATTGACTTCATAATATCTGAGTGAACCTTTTGGTCGACATGACTCATATAGTATTCGATTTCGGGATAGGAAACTCTCAATATTAATAAAAAAATGATAATCTTTCAGATGAACGTAACAGGATGAATAACCTGAAAAATAAGTTCATGCAACCACGGTTGAATTTTTACTTCTAAAAACATAAGATTTTCTATTATCAGAGTAGAGGATAGTGATAGTAGTGAACAGGCACGTTCTCAAACCATGGACCTACCCGGTCTTAATGACAGAGGCCTAGTAGTCCAGTAGTGAAGGTCCAGTACTTTTCATTTCCTTTTTTCGTTAACTTTTCGTTACAAAATTTTTGAAAAGTGGCACTTTTTGAGTACAGTAAATAGAAAATAACAACAAATAGGGCTAAGTATTGTAACCAAAGAATACGTGTTATGTCAAGAAAAAAAACTATCAAACGTTTGAAGAAAGACAATATTCAAGAGAGAATAAAATAAACGAATCAAAATGAACAAGAAAAAATACAAACAAAAATAAAAGGATCGTTAGAGATGAGAGAGAATAGGGAAACAGAAAAACAGAAAAAAAGCATCGTGATACTCTGTCCTGATTTGTGTGACTCATAGCTCCTCCCTTTCTTTCGTTGAGAGAAAAGGTTATATACAACACATATTGTAATAAACTATCATGAATGTGTGTTTTGATGAAATGGCAAAAGCTAAAAAGAAGGCATATGAGAGATACCATGTTGATCAAAGGAAAAAATTGGAAAAAACGTGCATGATTCTAAATTTACAAAAAAAAAAGCTGAGAGAAATGATTTCAATTATTCACCTATGTTGTGTGAACAGAACATCATGTAGAAATCAAGAAAATGGTCACTAACATGCATAATTTATCAGTGTAAAAAAGGAAAACAAACATTCAATTATTATTCTAAGTCTTATTGAACAAAGCCAAAATCGTTTGATATTGATTTTTTCGTTTCATCACCCAACAGTAATGCTACGGAGTATGAAATTCAATCTTGAAAAAAAAACAGAACGATCGGATTGAGAACCTAAGATATAACGTTATTTTCAGATGATATAGCTAAAAAAAAAGCATATATATATATATATATATATATCAGTTCCATACCCTTCCACCATTTTCACAGATACGTTTTTTTTCTTTCTGCTCCGTGTTTTTTCTCAAAGAAATTGTTATTTTTGGCTAGTATTCCAGTACTTTTATAACCAATTTTTCATGGTTTTTAGTAAAATTTTCTCGGATATATTATGACTCCAAGTCTGGGGAAATGAAACCACCTGGCTCATCTGCTAAACGTAATCTACATTCATTACATTGGAGCCAGATACCCTTGGGTTTTCTTCTCTGCACAGTATATTATTGATTGCGCGAACATATTCTTGACTCTTCTTCTTCTCTGGGGTCTCTCTATGTCTATAACATAGTTTTTACTGTAGCTGACTTCATAACTCTATTACTCCATGAATTTTATTTTTCAGCGAAAGGCTATGGTATTTTGAAAAAAGAAGCTGGAAACAGCAAAAAAGAAATTCAACTCCGTGCTGTTAAAAATTATTTTGGTTAACTTCCGAACGTCAACGTTTTATTTTGAAAGAATTTGTTATGGGATTTTTTCTTATCAATTATCAATTTTTATTATCATTTTTAAGGAGACTTCGAAACAATTGATGTTCGAAAAAACAGAAAAATTCGTTTAAAAAAAAACTGGCTTCCCATGCCGGGAATCGAACCCGGGCCGCGTGGGTGAAAACCACGAATCCTAACCACTAGACCACATGGGAGGACATTATAATGCGTTGAGAACTGCCTAGATATGACAGGCGTTTGAATGTTCTCTACTTCTCTGGTTTGTGCATAGAAAAAACTTGTGTTATGAAATATGGGAACTAGGAAAGAATAAATGCGAACATTATGAAATTATTGGAGATTTTTCAATTTTTAAAAACAATTAAAGAAGATAATTTTCTTATTTTTCAACTGAAAACCACAGGGTGTTTTTGAAACAACATTTGAGTATTCAATTTTTCATTTCATAGTAACCAGTTGATAAAGAATTCGGGCTGTATTTCATTTCAATACCCGATCAATTGCAAGAGCCCACTACTCATAATATTTTCATTCTTTCCCCAATTTTTCAATACACGTTTGGATTCAATAATATCAATTCATCCAGCTCCTTCTTCTGAACCTAATCTCCGTTCATCACAACAAGCAAAATTTTTGACTCCACTTTGTGTGTGTCTGTTTCACTTGTCACACCAATACATAGTAGAGCACTTCGTTTTGGGCAACTTACACATATTACTGTATACTCGCCAGATGCCCTTTTTTCTGTCCACTCATTCCACTATTATATATTTAGGGTATTTCGTTCTCTCGGGACCAACATACACTATATTCTTCATAACACCTCTTGTTGTCAATCATTTTCCTTAAACAGACACTGAACTAATACGTGTTTCTAAAATAGGCTATCATTCTGTTTCCAGATTTCTTGTTGGAAAATAATTAAAAACAAGTTCCTGGAAATTAATATTCATTGTAAGTAAAGTAGGAATAACAAGATTTTTTGAACTTCGAATCAAGAAAACAAATCACAACTGCATAAAACATTCAAAATGAAATCGAGAGATTAAAGCTAAAATAAATTACCGGGCAATGAACTATTGGAGGAAAAATAGATACACAAATGTTTTCTTTGCGTCATGGTGCTGCTCATGGATTGAATTCGTCTGAAGGAGAAGCATTTCGTCCACTCTGAAAACAAATATTTGAAAAATGATGAAAAGCTTCGTTTAAAAATGAAAAACTTACTTTCTGAGGGTTTGTCGTCGAATTTGCTGTTTATGGTTCAGCTCCAAATGCCTCTTTCAGTATTTTCGAAACTTTTGATTCCTCCACATAACTTGAAAAAATATCCATGCTATTTTTTCTTTTTGATGATCCATGTGCTTGAGGTTTCTTAACGCCTCGCACCCATGGATAAGGTTTTTTGAATACCGCCTCATCGCTCTGAAAAAACTTTCAATGAACAAAAACGGCTTAGTTTTCGATGGAGAAAAACGTACCACTTGCTGTTTTTCAGTTTTCAATTCCTTTAATTTGGTGGTTTTCCCTTTGACTCCAACATTTTCATATGGCAGATATTTGAAATCAATTTTGAGTGGATAATCAAATGTTGCCTTTCCGAAGCGGAACAATTCAGATCTGATAAACGCGTCTTCCAAAATATTCTGACATGGATTTGTTGTTTTTCCTGACTTGGAAGCTACTTGAGCACTCTGAAAATGAAATATTAATGATTATATGGGATCTATAATGTGATTAATTCCTACGTTTCCAGAATTTTCTGCTGACGATCGCTCAATTTCGACGGTTCCTTGTTTTGAGTATTCGAATTTTTTCCTGCTAATTCATTACTTCTAACCTTTTCCAGAGGTTTGTCATAACAAACGCCAAGTGATTTAACATCGGTCGCTAAGGGAATCGCAATGGACATGTCGCTTTCAGTTAAAACAACGCTGGCAGGCGGTTTTTTCTCGGACTCAATTGGAGGCGACAACTGAAACAAAAGTTTGTATTGAGTTGTAACAAAAAAGTATAGTTCAAGTAGAAGAGATAGTTAGGTCTAAATATTCTAACGGGTTCAATATAGAACGCACAATGTTGTTTTTATTTGTGTCCAAAGTTATCATTCAAGAATTAATTTAATAAATACACATTGTAAAACCTTCCAAATTTTTTTTGTGAAAATCTATTCCCATAATGAAAACTGATGTGTTCCATCAAAACCGTGAAAAACTACGACTACATAATGTTGTTTAGTATTGAATTTCCTCAAATAGTATCCAACATGTAAATCACAAAATTTTCGAAACAAATCAAAATGCTCGGCGTATTGATTTTTTTAAATGAAAACCGCGACTAGTTGGCCCATAGATCTTGTATGCGATATGACGTACCTTTATCTCGTTCTCAGATGATTTTGATGGCTGACAAGTAGACTGGTGAGCATCCACATTATCTTGTGAGACGACAGAACTTCCTTGTTGACAATTGATGGTTTCTTCCATCATTCTGGAAGGAAAATTTTGTTTGAAGTCGATGTATTCAAAGTGTTGAAAAAAGAGAGTGAAAAAGACACATTTCATAATGGGTACTATTTTAAATGGTTGGTGATTAGTATGAAATGTGTAAAAACATACACAAATACGAGGTGTTCCAATGGAGTCACAGGAAGAAATATAACTTTTAGTAATGCTGAAATTAAACCCAGACCTCGGATCTCTGAGGCGAACGTGATATAAGTTTGCCTCACATAACTTCAGTTTAGAAATCATGAAAATCTTCTGCAGAAAACTAAGATCGATTGAAGTGAATGAAAACATTTCAAAAATGAAATATCAAATGAAACAAACAAACTGAACAACAGCGAAAACAGTTTTACCCTCTCCTTTTTATTAGAAAAAAAAACAGAAGAAAACATATCCTTAAATATATTAATGTGTTGGGAGGAACAACTTTTTTCGGAATATTGAACATTGGCAATTGTGAGTAAAAATATGTAAATTATTGTGGATCATAACATTTTACAAACAGAAAACAAGAAACGACCAATATTTTTAAAGTGCTCGATGTTAACAGTGTATTTCAAAATTAACAAATCACTGCAAACAATTTAGATTATAAATTGAAATCTCTAGTTTGCGGTAAAAAAATAGAGCCTAGACAGACAAAAGGTTATTCTTTTTCAGAAGAAAGAAAAAGAATAATGGAAAAAAGTCGAAAACCTCACGTTGGCCCTAGTCTCCTGTTCCCGCGTTTCAAAACAAAAACCAAACAATGTAACTTCTTTTTTTCTTGTTTTTTTTCAATGTTAAAAAACAAAGTAGAAAAGAGATACGGTACCTTCTTTGTTTTGACTTTTTGAAATGTAACGGGAGTGGATAATGTTCTCGTTCTCCAAATCGATTGTTTTTCGATGAATGAAACAAAAAACTTTGCAAATAGTACTCGGTAACTCTTTTGAAGTTCTCATTAGCGAATCACGCAAGAGAATGTTATGTTTTTCAAAAATTTGGGTTTCAAGGTTATTTTCTTGCACTCCATACATTAAAAAATGAACATAAATTCAAGTGAACTGGGAAAACAACATATTTGGTTTTGAACTTATTCTCAAGACCATTTTCAAGGAAATCGGATGTTGTCTATGACTAAGCATGGTGGTCCAAGGCGCATCACAAAAAGTACATTCGTGATTACTTTGATGCAAAACTTAACAACAGTTTTCTTGACCCTATCCGTTTTGATCTAATATTTGTGTTGTTAGACCGTTCTATTTTCAACATTTTATTCCTAACTCGTTAACGGAAAAAATTGAGATTAGATACGAAAAAAGTGAGTATATTAGAAAATAATTTATATCTTTTCAGTATAAATGCTGCCATCGATTCCTTGCTCGAGTAATTTACGTCGACGCATCGCGCCGCAAGAATTGGGTGGAAGTGGCGGCGGGATCAACTTCTGAAAATAAATAATTAGCAATACATTTTCAGGAACAATGATTTATGTTAGTTTGAACAATTCACACTTTAGTTTTCGAAAAAAAAAACTCACACGCTTGAGCGGCTTTCTTGGTTCCGATGTTGCTAAACCGTCGGTGCCAAACATTTCGGACTTATTCCCGAGGCAGGTATCTTTTATATTGTCGCCATCCGGTTTGATTGGTCTCGACGACATTGGACTTTCCGAACTCTGAAAAAGTATTCATACGGAAAATGAAAAAAACGTGTAAATTTTGAATTTTTTACAACAAAATTTTTTGAGTGCGATTCAACAATCCTCGTGAAGTACTGTTTTTTTTCTAGTTTCAATAAAACTAAGCTTACCTCTTGAGTAATTTTCAGCATGTTCGGTTCAGGAAATGAAACAGCTTCAATCGCACTCAATTTCGAAGATTCCATGATTTTTTCGGTGCCATTTCCAACAAATTTTTCTTCAATGCAATCCGTCTGCTTGTTGTCGCCACTCGGTGTGGCAGAAGTCGGCGAGTTCGAATTTTTCGACATCTGAAGAAATAACATCACTATTGACAATAAACAATATGAAACCAGGAGTACTTTTGCAAAAATATATTTCCAACAAGAGAATGATGGGAATATGATGAGTCCCTCTTCGTAACCAATGTAAAGAATTGGGTTTGAGTAAGGCTGAACTTACTTCCTGAAGAATATCTGGGGGTTTTGAAGCTTCTTTGATGATTTTTGTGTTGATAGAGTCCATGCCAAGCTGTAATAATGTATTTTGTTTTCACAATGTCACAAAAAATGCTAGCGTAACTTAGAACAAATATGTCAGCACAAAAAGGTGTAAAACATGAGAACTTGTTATTTGTGAACCGATCGAAATTTTTTTTTATTTCTCAAAAAAGAATTCATAAAACTCACAAATACAAACTTGCAACAACAATCAATTTTTTTAACTGTTTGGTGGTATCACAGAAAAGTGTGAGCATAAATAGTTTCGAGACATTTAATGACGACGAATGGGTTTTTTGAAGTCAGAAATATTTATTTCTATTTTCCGTAAAAACCCCTTTTCCTAAAAAGAATTTTTGTCGTTAAAATTGATTACGGAATGAAAAAAAAACCGCTGAATAGATGAAAAAACAATTGTGGGTCTGAATTCTGACTTTTTTAATCAGAAGTGAGACAGAAAACAGAAATAACAAAAGCAGTATCAAACAGATTGTGCCTACGAACTTGAATGATATTTGAGAAAAAGCCAAAAAAAAAATACACTTTTTGTTTCTAAACTTCAGGTTGTTTCATCTTATGATAAAACAGTATGTTGGACACCAGTGGATTTTTCTACACTGAAATTTGCTTTAAAAAAGTTCTCGGTTGTCATCTAAAACAGAGAATCGAAGGGGAAAAACAAAAAAAATTAGATGATAGAGATAATAAAAATGAATATTCGCGGGCTGTATTTTAGTTTTTATCACCATGAGAAAAACTGAAAAATAGCAATGTAACATGAGAAAAAATGAATTTGATCGAAAAACAAATAAACGGGAGCAATTGTATCTCACCAGCAGAAATATTACAACAATCACCAATGAATGGTTCAATTAATTCGTGTTGTGTGTACATATTGTATTCCAAAACAAAGCCCTAAAAAATTGTAATAGTTGATATCATTATCGAAAAATAGGGAAGTGCATGTAAAGTGCATATTCCATTCAGCTTCGAATAGCCTTTCACTAAAAATTAGGTACTCGATTAATTTTTATTCAAAATCAGTTCTTTTCAAAAATTTGAAAGAAAATACAGTAATTAATTATTTATTTGTTCTGAAAAATTGAAAATCAGAGAAAATAAATACAGAAGACAATTATTTCGAGAATACTTTCATCCTGTTATTCATATGACTTTCCGATTTCAGGCTAACAATTCTCACCCAAATGAACTCCATCAACACAATGTACATTCATCTCAATAAAAATGTGTTCTGCATACGAACGAGAGAAGTAGAGCAATTCTTCGAACATCTGTTACCTCTAGGCAGTATCAAGCCAACTACTCTGTCCTCCCATGTGGTCTAGTGGTTAGGATTCGTGGTTTTCACCCACGCGGCCCGGGTTCGATTCCCGGCATGGGAAGCTATTTTTTTTCGATTTTTTAGGGTATAGGAAAGTTCACATATGAAAATATGCATGAAATTTTTTCCAACGAGAAAAAAAGTTTCACATTTATTCTTAAAAATGAGTTTTGAGTTAATTTTCTAAAAGGTTGTTTCAAAAAATCTATGGAACAGAAAAGTAGAGAAAAAGGAAAAAATAAGAAAATATGCGAGTGAAATAATCTATCCAGAACTGAAGTGCCTAGATCAGCTGAAATAAAACATTCTCCATGAAGAATCCCGGAAAATGAAAAGACTTTTATTCGGAACACATGACTCCAGATTTGCATATTTTTCTATAAAGTATATCTAGAGTTGCTAATTCTTTTGTAGATTCTTACTCAGAAAACGTTTCTTTTCTCTCAATATCTTCATCCGACAACCGAGTTATTTTAACATAGTTATATTCATTCTAAATAGAATCCTTTATAAAAATTTACCACATTTTGTTTTTTTTTATTTATGCAGAAATATATATTTTTTATTTTTTACGATAGGCCAGATTTTCAACTTTTTAAAAACTAAGACTCATGAAAGATTTTCCATCATTCAAACCTCTTACGATCGAATTTCTTTCATAACACAAATTTATTGTGCATATGAACCAGAGAAGTAGAGAACTTCTTCAAACCTTGGTCTCCTCTAGGCATTATCGAGCAAACCACTCTGTCCTCCCATGTGGTCTAGTGGTTAGGATTCGTGGTTTTCACCCACGCGGCCCGGGTTCGATTCCCGGCATGGGAAGCTTGTTTTTATTTTTTTATCAGTTCTGAAATGTATGTGAGGGAATCTATACAGAGCGTCTATATTTTCTAGTGTTGGACTCAAGATGTTGTATGTTTTGGAAAATAGTAACTTGCGGTCTGTTAGTTTTGAATGGAAGAAAAATTTTTTTTTTTTAAATTCTTTAGCATATTAAAAAAATATAGTTCATTTAAAATTATCACGAAAGTTTGAATTAATAGTTTCCAATAAGTGACCCAATTTTGAATCCGGACATAAGAAACTCGTATTATTTTCTTTCTGAGTATCTCTGTTTTTGATGTTGTTTTTATGTAAGTACCACTTTTTTGAGACATTATTACATACTATCTTCATCAATCAATCGCACATTTTGTTTGTCAAATCATATTTCTCTATATGTCTCATTTTGTCTGTATAATTAGAATTTTTGTGTGTCAGATGGAATAGAAGATTGATCTTTCAGATATAGATTGATGCCCTGTCACTTATCATGTTGCGGTAGATAAAAGTTTTCATTGCGTTTTTTTTTTAGTTTCTCAAGTTCTACACACGAGTTCGACGCATAGGCAGTAAAAAATATTCCCGTTCTAGTTAATATTTATCCTTTTTCTTCGCTGACGTATTGAGAATGATTAAATGAAACGTATAGTATGATCAGAAAAATCGACATACAGAATAGTTTTCAAAATATGATGGGTGAAAAATGATATTTCATTGCTGTCCTATGTAATCGATTTTTAATAGAAACAAAACTTTAGAATTTTGTAAGTTGACTGTGATGTACATATTTCGAGAAACATTTCTCAAAGCTGTATTTTGTGACTCGACTTTGATTACGGGTATACGAAGCTTCATATTTAGAGTATCGAGTATCTATTTCTCATTGTTTTTGGCTATTCATGTTTTTTATTGAAGTTCAAGGTTTGGTCATCAGTTTGCAACAACATGCAAATTGTTATTATACCTCTCTCTCTCTGAACTATTTTGATGTAAATGAGAGTATCTCGTTCTTGCACAATTTTATATAATAATGAGCATATGACATATATTCTCTCTACACCAATTAACTGTTTTGTCGGTCAACGCATATTTCTTTATAGATCTCATCTTTTCCTGTATAATTAGAGCGTGCAAGGTGGAGAGCTCATAGAAGATTAATCCTCAAGATATAGATTCTTTTCATGACAGTTATTATTCTGAGATGCAATATATTTTTTATTAACCTTTTTTCATGAAAATAGTTTATCACCTCTTTCTTGTTCAATTTTGATTGAAATTGTTGTTATATACGTATAGAATTCCAGGAGTACCACTGAATTTTGAGATAAAATCAAAAGTTCTATTTAAGTAGTATTTTTATGACGCAAAAATGAGATTTTAAACAAATAATCAAGAAAATCATATAACAAAGTGACAATCCTGAAAGAGACTTTTTGAAATGAGGATAATCCGGTAATATACAGCAACTCAATCCATTCCCAGTTTTTTGATTTTTGTCATTTTGTATTTTTCGAAGATTATCAACTTCTTTCAGATAGTATTTCAAGTTGGAAACATGACTGTCATGCAATCAAAGCAATGTGCCTCCAGTTCAACAAATGAGCCTCCGGTTCCGGAAGTGAGTTTAAAAATGGGGTGATATTGAAAACCATTATTTTTTCCAGAAAACATTTCATCATTATCTCGAATTGCCGTCCAATTTGAGAGGGATGATTATTTATGAGGTGGAACCGCACGAAAGGTAAATAATTTGAACATACATTATTACGCAAAGTTCTAGAACTCTGAAAAAGTTATCGCTAAAAATGAAAGCTTTTAAGAGAGACTCTTTGTAAAAACATGAAGATTAAAAGTTCTAAAACCACAAAATAATGTTTGGAACTGAGGAATAAAAGTAATAGAAAAAATTATTTCAAAAATTGGAAAAAAGGATAGAAAACGGATCAAACACACAACATACAAACATGATGTTTTTGGAATGCGTTTGCCTGTGTTAATCTTTCAGCCGTTTGGCTGGCAAATTTAGGTGTCGCTAAAAATGTTACGAAAAACTCATTTAAGCACGAAAAACCTTTTTAGAATGGCCAAACTTGACGGAAATGTTTCACAAAAGATGTGAGTTCAGTTTTTTGTTTCTAAACTTGTTGGAAATAGGGTTACATTTAACATCAATTTTTTTGTTAACTAGAATGTTGTGTGCGGTGAAATTTTCTGGTAAATGGTTTTTTATCATGGAAAAAATTCACGTAGAGCGAAGTAATGGTCATTTGAAGTTTTAGCACTTTTGTTACGGACTTTTTTGAAATAGTGGGATGTTTTTGTGTTTGCAATATTCCCCTTTTTTCATTCTTCTATGATAAATTCTTCATTTTTACAGATGTCGGTTTTCTGGAAGTTCGAAATTATGCCGTAAAGAGACTATGTCCTCAAAAAATTACGTGTATGGACTAGAACTTCGCTGTGAGAATATAAATCAGCCCGACATTTATATAACATTCAGCAATCACAGTTTTCGCAATGGAGCAGAAGGCAATGGATTTATACTCGAGTTTGAGAATCAAGGCGGCAGAAAATTCATGAGAGGGTTGGTTAAAATAATATTCGGAAATTTTGTTAGACTTTTAGTGTTGTAAACGAATTTCATGTGCTTTGGGAAGTTGAACTGAAACGTCATGAGGCTATATTGACATCTGCTATCAAACAGTTCAAAAAATTACTCTCATGTTTTCGAAAATCAGTCAAAGAATTGCGAATCATTGGAACAGTTTTTCATGATATGGAGATCAATTTTGAAATTGAACGCTTGACCAATCTGAAAAAATTGGAATTGTGGAGTAATATTGTACCATTGATGGGACGGATTCGAAAACCACTGAAATCCCTAATATATGATGAAGAAGACGGAAAAAACTGCAATTCTGAAGCGCTGGCCAATTTTGAACAGGTATGTTATGAAGAAAAATATATTAGGTTGGTGTATAAGTTGCGATCATCTGATGCAATTTTTTGATTTTTTTGTGGTTTCGGAGAGAGAATGGAAAGAAGTTGGACATATTGACCATCATTATCAATGACCATAGTGGTGGTCAATATGTCTGATTTTCGTCTACCCTCTCTTTGAAACTATAATAAAGGTTTTAAAAAATTGCATCACCTGATCGAAACTTATGCACCAACCTAATATTCAACAATGAACTAGTTTTAAAATAACAATTCCATGATATCGATTATTTTCCAGACATATAAAGTTGAACATGAGCTCAAAGTGCAAAAACTTCAACTCAACTATGAACAGTTCTTTCGTTTGTCTGCAAGGGATATTTTGATTCATATTGGGAACCTGAAAGAAGACAATATTATTTATTTCATTAGATCTTGGCAATTGGGAATAGCTCATCAAAATTTGACAAGATTTGCTTGCGATTGTGATGAAGATCTTCAATTTACTGAAGTATTGTTCAATTTGCTTGGGCAAAATATAAATAATACGTGAGTGAAATCAACATTCCGTTAAAAAAAACAACTCCAAATTTTCAGCAAGACAGTGGAGTTTCAACATCTCAAAGAGCCCAGAAAGTACGGATTGTTGTCAGTTTGCGAATGTGGGTTTATCTTCGAAGCAGTGACTAGAGAAAGACAACAATGAAAAATGAAGTCAAAATTCATATATTTTGTTAATCTGATCTTTAGTTCACTAAGAAACTTTATTTGTTTTGGGTTCTATGATTCCTTTTCTCCTGTATACTTAAAGCTCCCTTAAAATTAATTACAAATTTTGTTTGTCAACCCTTTTTATTTTATATATCTCATATTCCCCCTTTAATTAAAAGCTCTTCTTGCCAGGTGGAAGTACCGCAGAAGATTAATATTTTAGATTTATATTCGTTTTCTGTCAACTGCCAGGTGGAAGAATCATAGAGGGATAATCCTTTGAAAATATATTATTTTCTGTCACATTTAATAATTTCCTGTCACGTAATTTAAAAGATGGGAGTTTTCATAATCTTTGGAAGAAATAAAATTTTAATTTTTTCCTGTCAGTTATTATGCCATGGTGGATTATATTCATCATTACCTTTTATTTTGAAGTTTTTCTCTCGTTTCTTTGCTGGCGTATTGGAAATACCTAAAGTATAACAACTGTAATGTCTTCACAAATATCGAGAGAATGACACGCTACGTGTTATTGTAAACCATTTTCGAAAATTCTTCAGTTCAAAATTGTTTTTTTGTTGTCGAAGTATAGAGAGATCTCAAAATTTAGTCTTCGTAAAAATACTAGTTCTTCTCTCATTCATTTTGTTTCAGTTCGGAATGATTCAGTCATCAAAATTTTTGCCGGAATCATATTCGGTAAAAGTCTCAATATATGAAATTGTTATCAGGACTACCACTAGAAATATTTTCTATGTTACGAACGTTGTTCTGTTTTTATTCTTCCCATTTTTTGCAAATGTTTCAAGAAACTTCTAATCAGAAACAAATTTGACGCAACTTAAAGTGAAGTGACAGCATAACTCGATAGAATCTTTCAATCATCAAGATAAATAGTCATATATTATACGCATCACGCAAGATATTGATCTGACAAACTGTTTCATACTACTTAACTTCACATTATTTGGACATTATCTACCTATTCATGATCCTATTTCATGGACTACACAATTCTTTTTTCACGAAAAAAGTTTTATTTGGATCGAAATTGTTAATATAATTTCACAGAACACATTTTGAATTGAGAAAATTAGAATTCTAAGAGTTCTATAAACCAAAAAATTTGTTTTAAATCATATTGAACAACGTTTTGTTTTTTTCACGGTTTTCTTCCTCCCTATTTTTGGTGAGAAGAGGCTCTGCAAGAAAACTAGAGAAACAAAATATTTTCAAAACGCCTGCCTCCTCTAGACATATGTAACCTCCATACTCTGTCCTCCCATGTGGTCTAGTGGTTAGGATTCGTGGTTTTCACCCACGCGGCCCGGGTTTGATTCCCGGCATGGGAAGCTTATTATTTTCGAGTATTGTTTGTGTGGAACCATTGTTCCTGATGAACCATTGTACCTTATCTATTATCATTTATCAATATACACAAAGGAACACAGTATCTTGTCAAGAAAAAGGAACCCCTATAAATACCAAATCCAAGTTTGCTCTCTTCTCCAAAATATTTTTTTCATTCTTATTATGTTTATATCAAAAAGTATTATAAAATGGTAATATCTACCGTTATAAATATGGAAACCTATGAGGTTTGTTTTTAAAAATCAACTCCATTTTATCTATGTTTTTTAATGTTGGAGTGGAAATTTTTTCTGACGTTTTATGTCTTAAAAATCCAAGTTGTATGTTTTTGATCAAGTCGTATAATTTTAGAAATTCCATAACATTATTCATAAAGATTTTCGGTGTTATGAAATTTAAATGAAGATAAATAATTGGGGAAAAAAATCATCATTTCTGAGACTTGAAGAAAAATGTTTCTTCTCACATGTTCACTTTTTGCGTTAAAAAACATTTTAACTTTTTGGGTTAAAAAAATTTAGGTTTCTAACAATTTCAATGAAGCTGAGAGAAGAAAAACATTTCTCAAATTCTATCAATTTTCAACGTTTGTTGCCTTTTTCTGTTCCTTCTGGGTTATCTATTATAGATGTACAAATCATATACTATTTGCAATTAGAATAGCGATAAAAGAACCAAGTTGCACATTATTATCATTATTATTATTTTCTTTAATAACCTTTTGCTCTAAACTGTTTTATGTAAATAAGAGTGTCTCATTTTTGCACAATTATGTTTATTAATAGGCATATGGTATATATTCTCTTCACAAACCAATTAAACGTTTTGTCGGTAAACGCATTCATAGATCTCATCTTTTCCTTTATTATTAGAGCTTTACGTGCCCATTTGTTTCCTGTTAGTTATTATGGTTGAGGTGCATTTTATTTTTCATAACCTTTCGTTTTCTCTATTTCTCAAGCTTTGCGTGAAAATGATTTATCACACTATATTTTTAACAAATAATCAAGAAAATCATAAAATAAAGTAGCAATCCTGATAGAGGATTTTTGAAATAAGAAAAATCCGGTAATATGCAGCAACTCAATCCATTCCCAGCTTTTTGATTTTGTCATTTTGTATTTTTCGAAGATTATCAACTTCTTTCAGATAGTATTTCAAGTTGGAAACATGACTGTCGTGCAATCAAAGCAACGTACCTCCAGGTCAAAAAATGTGCCTCCGGTTCCGGAAGTGAGTTTAAAAATGGGGTGATATTGAAAACCATTATCTTTTCCAGAAAACCTTTCATCATTATCTCGAATTGCCGCAACGTGTGAGAAGAAAGATTATTGATAAGCAGGAACCCCAAGATAGGTAAACAGTTTGAAATTACATTCTTACGCATTCTCACATCCTGGAAAAATTCGAAAAAACCAAATTTTTTTGAATAGTTTTCAATACAATATTAGGTGAAAAATGTACTTTTAAAACGAAAATTTTTGGTGGAGTGAGGTGTATCAACACTTTTATTTGTTTTTGTTTTAATCCATTTTGTTGCAGATGCCGGTTCACCCGGAACTCGAAATTATGTCGTACAGAGGCTGAAGAGTCAAGAAAATTCATTCACGGATTGGAGCTCCGTTGTTCCCATAATGAACAGGTTGATATTTTTGTCAAATTCAGAGATTGCAGTCTTTTGGCTGGAACTAAAGGCAATGGATGTATATATGGATTTCAGAAACAAGGAAAAACAATAATCATGAGATGGTTTGTTCGAATAAAATTCGGAAATCTCATTAAACTTTCAGCGTTGTCAAAAAACATAAGGTGCTTTCGACAATGAAATGGGTAACTAAAAAGACTGTTTTGATGTTTGCTATCAAACATTTCAAAACTTTAATCACCCGATATCAAAACTCAATCAAAGATTTGACAATCTTTGGGAAACCATTTTGGAACGAGTTTATCGATTTTGAAATTGAACAATTGAAGAATCTGAAACAGTTGTTTTTGTATAGTGATATCGTACCATTAATGGAGCGGATTCCACAACCACTGGAATCCCTAACATATGAGGAAAAAGAAGGAAACGACTGCAACTCCAAAAAACTAGCATTATGTGATCAGGTTTGTAATGAAAAATTGAAAAAAACTTTTTCAAAAAACTTCTAAAACAATGCTGTTAATTTTTTTTCAGATATATGATGTTAAAGATAACCTCAACGTTAGACAGCTCAAGTTAAACAATGAGCAGTTTCTTCGTTTATCCGCTACCATCATTTCAATTCATGTTGGCGATTTGACAGTAAAAAACATAATTGATTTCATAAAATCCTGGCAAGCGGGTAATGCTCATCAGCAGTTAGTTAAGTTCACGTGGGAGTGTGAGTTTGAACATTTTCATTTCACAAAGCAATTATTCAAATTGCTTGGGAAGACGCTGAAAAAAGGCCAAATGTAAGTTAAATAGAAGTTCTCGTTAAGAAATAACATGACATTTTCAGTAAAACAATGAAGTTCAAACATCAAAACGAGTCTAACAAATACGGACTGTTGACGGTAAAATATGATTGTTTCGAATTTGAAGCCAAGACTAAACCATTGCGACAAAGCAGAATCAGAAACATAATCAATCGACTTTCTGCCTTTTTCAATCGAAATAATACGAATTTGTTGCTTTGAGAATTTTTTCGAGTTTTGAATATTTGAAATTGGAATAAAAATAATATTAATACAATGTGTGTTCTGTAGTTTGAAACCACGTCATACAATGTTTCTCTAAATTGCAAATTAGTGTTTCAGATTATGTAAGAAGATATTTCACATATTGGATCTTCGGAAAGTTTATTTGAAAATGATTTTCTGTGTTTCGAATCAAGCGTTATTTTACATTTCCTGTTCTTGTGTTACTCTCGACCTTTTGCAGATTCAAAAAACTTCTAATCAAAAACAATTTTGATGCAACCTAACCTGAAGTGACTGCCAAACTCGATAGAATCTCTCAGTCATCAAGATAAGTAGTCATATATTCCACGCGTCAAGATATCGATCTGACAAACTGTTTCATACTACTTATCTTCATATTGTTTGGACATTATCTACCTAATCATTATTCTATATCATATACTACACAATTCTTTTTTCACAAAAAAGTTTTATTTGGATAGAAATTTTAAACATAGTTTTTTCAGAGAAAACGTTTTGAAAAACTTCATAGTGTTATGTATAACCGGAAACATGGTCATCACAAAAAAGATATGTTTCAAATCAACTTAGTTTTTATTTTTGTTTTCAATTTCCGAACAAGATCGCTGAATATTGAGAAAATTAAAACTATCACATTTCTTTATACACGAAAAAAGGTTTTTATAAATATTCAGTGAACAAAGTCTTAATACTGTTTTCTTCAGATTTTCTCCCTATTTCTGGTGAGAAGAGGCTCTGCATGAAAACTAGAGAAACAAAGTATTTTCGAAATGCCTGCCTCCTCTAGGCATATGCTACTTCCTTACTCTGTCCTCCCATGTGGTCTAGTGGTTAGGATTCGTGGTTTTCACCCACGCGGCCCGGGTTCGATTCCCGGCATGGGAAGCTAGTTTTTATTTTTATTTTTTATCAGTATATAAATGTATGCAAGTGAGTTTATATATAACATCTACATTTTTTCGTGTTGAACTCAAGATGTTGTATGTTTCGTAAAATAGTAACATGTGCTTGTGTGAGTAAGATTTTTTGGATTCGTGGTTTTCACCCACGCGGCCCGGGTTCGATTCCCGGCATGGGAAAGCTAGTTTTTATTTTTATTTTTTATCAGTATATAAATGTATGCAAGTGAGTTTATATATAACATCTACATTTTTTCGTGTTGAACTCAAGATGTTGTATGTTTCGTAAAATAGTAACATGTGCTTGTGTGAGTAAGATTTTTTGGATTCGTGGTTTTCACCCACGCGGCCCGGGTTCGATTCCCGGCATGGGAAAGCTAGTTTTTATTTTTATTTTTTATCAGTATATAAATGTATGCAAGTGAGTTTATATATAACATCTACATTTTTTCGTGTTGAACTCAAGATGTTGTATGTTTCGTAAAATAGTAACTTGTAGTGTGTGAGTAAGATTTTTTGGATTTGTGGATTTCACCCACGCGGCCCGAGTTCAATTCCCGACATGAGAACCTAATTTTTTTTTGAGTATTGTTCTTGTGGAACCTTTGTTTGTGTGGAACCATTCTATCATATCTAGTATCTCTTATCAATATACACAAAGGATCATTTTCTTATCAAAGTAAAGGAACCCCTATAAAACCCCAATCCATTATCTTGCTTGCTCTCTTCTTCAACATATTTTTTCATTCTTATTATATATGTAAGGTATTAAAAAATGGTAGTATCTACCATTATAAGAATGGAAACCTATAACTTTTTTTTTTTTAATCAACCCCGTTTTTATCTACATATGATTCTTATTGTTGCAGTCGCAATGTTTCTGATGTTTCATGTCTTAAAACACCCAGTTGTACGTGAAAAAAAATAATGGTTTGGGTTTTTATCAATTTCAATTTTTTTAATAAGCTCAGAGAAGAAAAAAGATATTTCTCTAAATCTATCCGGTGGTCTGATATGGATTTACGTAGCATATACTATTTTTCATTAAAATAGCTATATTATAAATAAGTTGAAAACTGTTATTATTTTCTTTGATAACATTTTTTTAAAACTGTTTTTTGTAAATGAGAGTGTCTCATTTTTGCACAATTGGGTTTAAAAATGAGCAGATGACATATAATCTTTCAATAAACCAATCAAACGTTTCGTCGGTAAACGCATATTTCCTTATAGATGTCATTTTTTCCTATGTGATTAGAGCTTTATGTGCCAGGTGGAGAGTTTAGAGAAGATTCACCCTTTAGATTTGTTCCCTGCTAGTTATTATACTGAGGTGCATTATATTTTTCATCACCCTTTACTTCTCCATTTCTCAAGCTCTGCATGAAAATGGTTCATCACCTCTTTCTTATTCAAATTTGATTGAAATTGTTGTTACATATGTACATATAGAAATCCAGAAGTACAACTAAAATTGGAGATCAAATCAACAGTTCTATTTAAGTAGTATTTTTATTACGCCACAATGAGATTTTAAATGAATAATCAAGAAAATCATATAATAAAGTAGCAATCCTGATAGAGGCTTTTTGGAATGAGAATAATCCGGTAATATGCAGCAACTCAATCCATTCCCAGCTTTTTGATTTTGTCATTTCGTATTTTTCGAAGATTATCAACTTCTTTCAGATAGTATTTCAAGTTGGAAACATGGCTGTCGTGCAATCAAAGGAATGTGCCTCCAGTTCAAAAAATATGCCTCCGGCTCCAGAAGTGAGTTTAAAAATGGGGTGATATCGTAAACCATTATCTTTTCCAGAAAACATTTCATCATTATCTCGAATTGCCGTCCAATTTGAGAGGGATGATTATTGATGAGGTGGAACCGCACGAAAGGTAAACAACTTGAAATAACATTTTCACGCAAATGACATTTTGAAATAACATTTTTCTCACATCCTGAAAAAAAAGGTTTTTGAGTTCCAATTTTATAATTTTCAACGAAATATTACCGTATTTACTCTAATATACGGGCACCTCCAGTTGAAGGGCGCCTCTAATATAAGGGCACTCGGGACAGTTTTCATCTGAGCTTTTGAAAAAATAATTATTCATTGTTAGTGTGTTGAGTTTGTCACTAAAACCCAGTAGAATTTTAGTTCATTTAGTGCATCATCAAAAACGGAAAGGGAACCTAAGAAATATTTTTTCTATAATAAAAGTACTAGAATGAATGGGTTGAAAAACAGAAGGGCATGCTTTTATATTAGAGAAAATACGATAAGTACAAAATGAGTTTTTGGTGGAGTGAGGTGTAGCAACATTTTTTTTTTTTCGTTTAATCCATTTTGTTGCAGATGCCGGTTCACCCGGTGTTCGAAATTATGCCGTAAAGAGGCTGAGGCCTCAAAAAATTACATTCATGGGCTGGAGCTCCGTAGTTGGTATCCTGATCAAATTGATATTTGTGTCAAATTCAAAAACTGCAGTCTTCCTGCTGGGGAAAACGATAATGGATGCATATTTGGAATTGAGAAAAGAGATGACAAAATATTCATGAGATGGTTGGTTCAGATAAAATTCGGCAATCTCATTAGACTTTCAGCGTTGTCAAAATTTTGGAGGTGTGTTCGGAAAATGAATATGAAACTGATGATACTGTTTTGATGTTTGCTATCAAACATTTCAAATCTTTAATCACCCGATATCAAAACTCAATCAAAGATTTGACAATAATTGGCAATACATTTTATGACGAGTTTATCGATTTTGAAATTGAAAACTTGAGAAATCTGAAAAAACTGTTTTTGTATAGTGATATCTTACCATTGATGAGCCGGATTCCACAACCACTGGAATCCCTAACATATGAGGAAAAAGGACAAAGCGACTACAAATCGGAACAGCTAGCACTATGTCAACAGGTAGGTTATGAAAGAAATGCCGTAATTTTTTTTTTTTGAAAAAAAGAGCTTTTCAAATAGTGTATCCAACATATTTTTATTTTTACAGACATATCAAGTTAAAAAGGAGCTCAACGTTGGACAACTCAAATTAAAATATAAGCAGTTCCTTCGTTTATCCGCTAACACAATATCAATTAATGTGGGCTACTTAACAATTAAAAATATCAGGGATTTCATCAAATCATGGCAAAAAGGGCGATCTCATCAGAATTTAATAAAGTTTACGTGGAACTGTGAGTGGAATAATCTCCTTTTCACAGCACAACTTTTTAAATTGCTTGGGGGTAAGCTGGAAGGTGACCAAATGTAAGTTGAATCGAATATCTCGTCAAAAAATAACTCTACATTTTCAGTAAAACGATGACATTTCAACATCGCAATGAGCCGAATAAATATGGAATGTTGACTGTAAAGAAAGATTGTTTCGAATTTGAAGCAATGACTGGATATGTGCCCAATCAGGAACCAGTACAACAAGGTAGAATCAGGAACATCTTAAATCGATTGAGAAATTTATTGAGAAGAAATTGATATATTTTTATTTGTTGAGTTGTGAATTTCTAAAATTGGAATAAAAATTATCATGATAAAATGTGTGTTTTCCAATTAAAAACTGAACACTGAACTCGAAGTGTCAACCGTTTTTCAATTTCATATGTAGCGTATTTTCTCTAATATAAGGGCATGCCCTTCTATTTTTCAATTCATTATTTCTAGAACTTTTATTTTGGAAAAACTCTATTCCTAGAGATTCCTTTTCCGTGTTTGATGATGTACTGAAAGAATTAACACTTTACTGGGCTTTAGTAACAAAACCAGCATACTAAAAATGAATAATTATTTTTTCAAATGCTCAAATCAGAACTGTCCCGAGTGTCCTTATATTGGAGGCGCCCTTCAACTGGAGGTGCCCTTATAATAGAGTAAATACAGTATGTTCCATAGAAACAACGCACCGGAATTCTGAGAAACACGCACGCTATGTCGAGGCTGTGGCACGCCGAAGGAGAAAGGCTAACACGCTGCTCATACTCGCTGGGTTTTTGTGCATATTTCATTTACTTCTGGTGAATAATTTGTTTGTCATCGGTTGAAAAAACATTTTACAGAGAAAATTCTCTACATCAAGATGCATTTTATCGCGTATTTTAAAACCTAATTTAACTTTATGTTATTTTTTTGCCTTTTTTTCTACGTCAAAAATACCGTGTATATATTTAAAAATATAGGGCTGATGTTTTTGCATCAAAAATAAAACAATTTCAGTTTTTCAAATCCACAATTTCTCAAGGATTCAGCGGTTTATCTTATAAATGAAAAATGGAAGCTAACCTTCCTTGATAGTATGAACTTCACAATTATGAAATCAAGTAGTACTTTATTTTAACTAGAATTTTTTTTTAATTTTTAACTAGTAAATAAATTTTTTCATATAGATAATAGATTTCCATCCAAATACGGCGTTTCATGAATTTCGTAAACTCTACCTACATACGTAAAAAAAATGTCTGAAGAAACTGCTTCCAATTGATGTTGGTACCCATTGTTTTATCTGAATTTTCCACGATAATCGATAGTTTCATGTAATTTACTGATAAACGTCTGCGAATTCTGAAAATTTCCCTGAATAAACTTTTTCTGGAAAAAAACAAAAAAGAACAGTTTTTGATTAAAGTGTTTCATTGCGGATGAAAATACCAAGAAAACCTCGTGAAGAATTACGAAAAAAATCGAGGCAAAACGTGGAAATAAAAAAAAACAATGAAACAGAAATATACCAAGTTCAGAGGGTAAAAAGAGGAAACAGAGAAAACAGATCAACATCCGATGAAAGCACGAGCTTTTGCCCACATAACACTCAAACATCCACGACGACCATTTGCTTCGATGCGACTTTCCGAACCAGTCGAAGTACGCTGAAAAAACGTATTACTAATCTGAAAAATGGTTGAAAAACTTACTTGAACAGCCGATGTGGCTTGTTCTGTTTCCTTCGGCTTCTTGATGGGTTCTTTTTCTTCGTTCATCACTTTCTTGTCACATTTAACCTTCGAATCATCAGCATCCGCCTTCGACTTTTCGTTAGCCTTCTTGACAGGTTTTTTCGCCTTCTCTCCTTTTGGGGCTCCTTGTGTGTTTTTCGAAGCTGTTGGCAGCTTCGACTTCTTCATCTTTACGGCACCCGGATAAAATTCGAAACCCGCATTTGTTCCCATCGAAGATGGCATCTTCTTTTTCGGTGGTGGAAGGCTCTTATCATTCTTCTTTCTCAGCTCCTCATTTTCAGCAAGCAAATCCAGATCATCCTGTAAATTTGGCTCTGCTTCGTGGTCCAACTTCTTCTCTTGCTGTTCTGGCTTCTTCTCATTTTCCTTCTCCTTGTCGTTAACCTCTTTCTTCAAATCTCCAGTGTTCATTTTGCTCTCAAACTCGGTTGACCCTGAAATTCAAGTTTTTTTAATGTTAATGTAAAGTGTCATAAAAAGTTACAAGAAGGAATATGCAAAAATTTGAGAAGAAATTAGAAAAAACTGGGATTTAGGAAACGGAGAAAACGGACATCTCATTTTGAGTTATTAGAAGAAATCGCATGAGAGAGCCAAAGGCACATAATAAATTTTTTGAGAAAAAAACACATAATCAAGAAGTCAACAAGAATTTAACAGTCTATATTCGTAACCCACTTAATTAATCTGGAAGAGTAATGAAAAACAGCTAAAAAGTGTCAAAGTTTGAACACCTTTTTCATTTTAGTTATGCATAATTTTCATGAATAAGGATTTGTGACACGGAAAGTTCTAGACTAGTTCCTCGAACGGGGAACTAATCTCATTCTACACTAGTTCCCCGAAACAATTCTAGACTAGTTCCCCTCTTGAGAAAGAAAACATGGAATCAAGAAGACAAAACCAACGGAGAAGAAATTAGAAAAACTGAAATTTAAGAAACGGAGAAAACAGACATTTCAACTTGAGTTAATAAAAGAAATCGCATGGAACGATCCTAAAACAACAAATAAGATAAACTATTTGGTGTAGTAATAGAAAAGGACAGAAAGTCAAAAAAAAAATGAAAAAATGAATTGAATGAGCAAATGAGCTCCTTTTATAGATATATCACATATCGACTCAACCACGACTACGTAGAGATTCCCGAACGGGTCTCAACCAATGGCACATATACAAGTTGTTTTTTTTGAGAAAGAAAACATATAATCAAGAAGACAACGAGAATTTAACAATCTCTATTCGTAAACCAGTTAATTAATCTGGAAGTGTCATAAAAAATAGCTGAAAAGTGTCAATTTGTAAACCTGTTTCATTTCAGTCATGCTTACTTTTTATGAATAAGGATTTGTGAAGCGGAAAGTTCTAGACGGATATACAAAATCAAGGAATTTTTTCGCGAAAATTTGAAAATTGGATAAGAAATTAGAAAAACAGATATAGGAAACTGGGAGAACAGACAACACAAACTGAATTATTATAAGAAATCACATGAAACGATGCTAAAACAACAAATAGGATAAACTAATTGGTGTAGTAATGAAGAAGGACAGAAAAGTCAAAAAAAAAGAGGACAAATGAAAAAATGAATTGAATGAGCAAATGAGCTCCTTTTATAGAGATTTTGTCACATATCGACTCAACCACGACTACGCGAGGAATTCCCGAACGGGTCTCAAAGAGATTCCCGAACGGGTCTCAATGTTTCTCAAGAAAACATAGAATCAAGAAGAAAACAAGAATTTAACAATCTCTATTTGTAACCAACTTAATTAATCTGGACGTGTCATGAAAAATAGCTGAAACGTATCAATTTAAACACCTTTTTCATTTTAATTATGCATAACTTTTATGAATAAGGATTTGTGACACGGAAAGTTCTAGACGGATATACAAAATCAAGGAATTTTTCGCCAAAATTTAAGAATTGGATAAGAAATTAGAAAAACGGAGATATAGGAAACTGGGAGAACAGAAATCTCAACTTGAGTTGTTATAAGAAGTCGCACGAAACAGACCTAAAACAACAACTAGGATAGGCTCTTCTGTAAAGTAATAAAAATGGACAGAAAAGTCAAAAAAGAGAACTAATGAAACAATGAATTGATTGAGCAAATGAGCTCCTTTTATAGAGATATGGTCACATATCGATTCAACCACGACTACGCGTAGAAATTCCCGAACGGGTCTCAAAGAGATTCCCGAACGGGTCTCAAATAGTTTCTCGAACGGGTCTCAACCAATGGCACATATACAAGTTCCATGTTTTCTTGAGGAAGAAAACATGGAATCAAGAAGAAAACAAGAGATTAACAATCTAGTAACCCAGTTAATAACAAAGTACCCCAAATAATTAATCTGGAAGTGTCATTAAAATAAGCTAAAAGGTGTCAATTTAGACACCTTTTTCATTTTAGTTATGCTTACTTTTTATAAATAAGGATTTGTGACACGGAAAGTTCTAGACGGATATACAAAATCAAGAAGTTTTTCGCCAAAAATTAAAAATTAGATAGAAAATTAGAAAAACAGATATAGAAAACTAAGAGAACAGAAATCTCAACTTGAGTTATTATAAGAAATCACATGAAACTATCCTAAAACAACAACTAGAAAAAACTATTTGGTATAGTAATAAAAAAGGATAGAAAGCAAAAAAAATAGAGAACAAATGAACAAATGAATTGATTGAGCAAATGAGCTCCTTTATAGAGATATCGCCACATATCGACTCAACCACGACTACGCGAGGAATTCCCGAACGGGTTTCAAAGAGTTTCCCGAACGGGTCTTAAAGAGTTTCCCGAACGGGTCTCAAAGAGTTTCCCGAACGGGTTTCAAATAGATTCCCGAACGGGTCTTAAAGAGTTTCCCGAACGGGTCTCAACTAGTTTCCCGAACGGGTCTCAACTAGTTTCCCGAACGGGTCTCAACTAGTTTCCTGAACGGCTCTCAACCAATGGCACATATACATTCGTCTAAATTATCAGGATACTTCAATATTAGAAGCTGGGGATGTTTAAAAAAAAAGAGGAGGGGGAGGGGGAAGTTGTCGACACTTTTCTGCAATAATGTCCATAAACCGCAGTGCCAGAGACACAAAAATTAGGTTTTTTGTATGTTAAAACAGAAAGATAGCAGAAAATTTCGTTCAGCGGGTTATCGGGAACCAGAACTATAATTGTCTGATGTCATTCCATTTCAAAATGTGTATCTACGTTATTTTTGACGTAGAAAAACATAGGCTATGTTTTTTTTTATTTTGAGCTAGGATATGATTATTTGAAAATAGGGCACTTTATCATCGAAAAAATGTATCATTTTTGACACGTTCATCACACATTCCATGTACTTCTAAATTGCTGAATATCTCTTCTAGATTTCAATTTGATTGCGCGGTCCATTGCTGGAACCTGAATAATAATGCAAGTCTGTGAAACTTTATTTTCCTTGATTGTATCAACAACTATGGAAGAAAACTTTGGTTTTAAGTAAAGGGGTCAAATTGTTAATATTTTAATATTTTCCGTATTCATCTATTAAAGATATGTAATAAGATCAGTCAATTAGACACATTGACTCAAATTCAAAATAGTATTTTTTAAAATTTATGAACTCACTTCACATTCTGGTTTAAAGACTCGATATGTTTTCGAACAACCCTATATTGTTTTTCAAGATATAATAATACGTTTCAGTCTTTGAAACAAACATACGAGTTCGAAAAAATAACATTTCCAATATCGACGATCATTTTTCGAATCACATACAATTTTTTTTGGATCACGAATTGATTTCTCATAAAAAAAAATGTCTTGAAGTATATTCAGTTGTCGCTCTGTTGAAATAATATGAAGTGCATATCAGAGCTACGAGTTTTACGAACCAAAAATGCACGTTTGCGGCGGAACTGCGTCAAACAGGTCACAAACGTGATTTAGAGTTCTCTCAATAACTAACTTCAAATTCTCGTAACTCTAATATTTTTGAAAAACTGGAACAAGCATACGAGACATATATTTCTTGTCCTGAATGACCACATTAACAAAGAAATATTATTCAAAAATTCATGATCAATAAGTACAAAGAAGACACCAAAAAAATTAACAAAAAAAAATTTCGCGTAATATTCAAAGTAAAGGGAAAAAGAGAAACATGTTTTTTTGAGATACATTTGTAGGCCAGTAGATATAGATCAATTATGTGCACAATACTTAATACTACGTTCAAATTTCGTGGGTAGGTTCTCAAAACGAGGTTGGGGGTTGGGTTGGAAAAATTAAAGTACGCGTAGGAGACAAGATTTCAAAAAAAAAAAATAAAAACATGAAAATGATACTGATAATAAATAGACACAATGCTTCACCTTGTTTTCAATTAATTACTCGGGATTGGTTGGTTGGGTATAAACAACAAAAAAAAAATAACAATAAAAATATTTGAGAAAAGTTTAAACTGTTTCAGTCGTTGTACTATTGAGGTTACATTGTCTGTAGAAGAAGAGATTGTACTCTTCATAGGTTCCACCACTGGGCTCTTGGGAGAAGCAAGTTTCCGGGATATAACCAACTCTGAATCGATATGCTGATTGGATGTAGTCTCCGACATCGAGTTCGAAAAGATTCTCAACAATCTGAAATTTTTCATTTAATTTTGAGATACATTACTAAATTCTTACTTGAGATGAAGCTGGATATACAGTTGTATCATCCACAACATATTTCTTTCGGTCAGAACATTGTTTGTTGACAAAATAGGAGACATATCCGCAGTTGCTGACAAGTTTGGTTTTTGGAGTTTTGAGCAAAACTTCCAATGGAAGATTTGGATAATATTTGGAGATAGGTATGAAAAGGTTGAACACTCCCAATCGCTTGTTGCAACTCTTCTCAACACAATATCTACTATCAATATCCATTTTATATTGTGGTAGATGAATGGTCACACCAGTTCCGAAATCTCGTCTCTTGTATGTTGAACGAGAAATTGGCTCGAATTCGCCATTGTACTGAAAAATAAATATGTTTATCATCAGATCTGATGAGAAAAGAAACAAACCTCGTCGCTGTCGTGATTATCATGTTGGATATCCGGGCAGCAATAGTTCTTACATTGCAATGAGATACAGTTGGGCATAACAACTGGTGCATCGGGTTGCCAGTGAGGAACTCCTCTGTTTGGTGACATCACCATATTTGCTGGTGGTTCTTTAGCCGATGATTGAGTTGGTGGGATGTATACATGATGATATCCGTAGTTTCGATTATGCCAATCAAGAACGTATAATCCAGACATGGTGAGAAGACAGAATGCCATGATTCCAACAAGCAACATAATGGTGCCTTGAGCCCATCGAGATCCACAGAATCCTTGATCTTGGCCAGATGCACGGCGAGATCGACGACGTTCTTTATATTGTGAGACGGATGATACAAGTGAGAAACGAGATTGAGAAATTGTTGATCTTTGATCTTTTCCATCAAGATTAGATCCCATTGAACTCAACATCTTCTTTCTCGCCGCATATTTCGCCAATCTTTGGCTAATCTCTTCGACTTTGTCATCGATTTTCTGATCCAAATCACCAGTCAATCTGCACAATTCTTGGGTGGCGAGCACTGTTTCATAGAACACTCTCGATTCATTGACAGTCAAATAATCTCCAATATCCTTAACCGCATCAGGAAGTACAGCTGCAAGTTCTTGTGCAATGACTCCGGTTCTCTTTCTCTGCTCATCTGTCAATCCCCATTTCTCAGCAACTTCTGGTTTGTAGAAATAATCGACAATTCTCAATTTGCACAAATTATCAAGTGCTTCTCTGGCTTCTCGTTCAGTGATATTTTCTTTGAGTCGAATGTCAGAAGGTTGAATAATTTTACCAGTTGTATAAATATCTCCATCAACTGTCAATTTTCCGATTGTTCTATCAGTTCCAACAGAAACCGGTCCAGATGAAAACAATGTTCCGCCATTCTTATTCCATCCAACATCAGCATCTGGTGGCTCGAACGAACCAGGGTTTGTTGCCTAGAAAAAAAGAAGACATTAATAATGTATAACGTTGGAGCGGTTGCTAACGCCCATTTTTTTCCAATTAGTTGAGAGTTTCTAAATGTCTGCTATTGCCACGATTACGTCTATTGATTGTCCAGAAGTGTTCAATAGTGCTGAGGATAATTATCTCTATGCTAATGTCAACATTGAAAATTCGAGTGAACTCATTCATTCATGCCAAATTGTTTTTCGTGGATACATGAGAAAAGGGGACATATTGTTGTATGAGTTTTTCCACGAACAACAATGGGTGGTTGTGAATGCTAATTGTAAGTTTTTTGTTCGAACGAAAACCTTAATTGCATCAATTTTACAGCTTCCGAAACACACAATGTTTCAGTAGATGCATGGCTTCCTAGATTTCCACCATCGTTGACTCTTGAAAGTGGACATACTATTGAGTACTGTGTTAGAGCAACAATAAATCCATGGTTCGAAAATCAACATGTTGATCGGATATTTCACATAAAACGGAGTCTTATTCTCAAAATGCCACATGTTGCATGCTACCCTATTCAGAATAATGTCAACAAATGTCTAGAACATGGCAGTTTACTACACAAGTAAACTAAAAATATATAAATCTCTGAAATTGAGTATTGTTTTCAGAAAGTGTGACCCTATAAACGGAACAATATCAATTGACAAAGGAGCGTTCACCCATAATGAAGAAATTTCGGCTTTCTGGGATTTGAAAACTGAAAAATCGATTTTTGAACATTTCACATTGAAACTCGTTCAAGTTTGCGAGATTCGTATAAGCGAACCAGATACGTTCATGAGAACACATAGAATTGTGAAAATTGTGGCTGAACAAAAATCTACAACTAATCAAATATCATTATTTGTTCCGGAAAACTGCCTAATCACAATTCCAATGTCTCTGTGGAATGTGCTCGGTGTCAGATATGAGCTGGTACTAGAAGCAAAACTTCAGAAACAGAAACATCCTGTTCAATTTGAATATCCTGTCACCATTTGTTCAGAAGAAATAGCGGTAAGTTATAAAAAGAAATAAACAATTATAGACTTGTGATTTTCTAGAAACGAAATATGAGAATTCATCCTGGAGATTTGTCAACAATGTTTTCTCGTGTACAAGATGTGGATGATGACTCGGATGATGATGATGATTATGATTCAGAAGATGAAATTGAAAATAAACAATCTGATCGTGCCTACTCTGTTGATATAGAAAAATTGACATTGACAAGTAAGAGTTTCCTTTGAAATGGATTGATTTTTCTAGGTTTCGCACTTTTTAGGTTTCGCACTTTAACTACTTTTTTCAAGATTATTTAATTTTAGATTCTGACATCTCCGATGAGAGAAAACAATTGGAACGAGCAGAAGTTGAAGTTACATTCATTATGAATAGCAACGAGCCAAAACCGCTCGATTCTCTTCGATTATTGCTCACCGGAGAAGTTCGGGTGAAAACAACTTGGTATGAATTTATGAGATTCAAAGCTATTGCCAAATCGACTTTTGATACACTCCTATCTCCTGGTCAACATAAACATCGATTCCAACTACCATTCGCTGAAACGCAATATGATGTTTCAATTCTGCCACCGTCTCTAGGCGACGAAGTGAGATATATCGTTCGGGCGTCTACAGAGAGTTTGAGAAGAAATTTGTTCGAGCAAGAATGTGAAGTATTGATTGATCGATTTGTTGATACCTGGTCCAAGGAAGCTTATAAACCCTCATTTGAAGAGGAATACGGTTCAACCAAAATAATATTCCAACAACGATGTTTCAAAAGAGGGAAAAGAGTGATTGTTATGATTGAAGGCGAGGAAATCAGATCAGTGAAAGGTAGACTTGTTCAAGAACAACGTTTGAGAATTCCTGGACTTAGAAGTGATGAAAGTTATTGTCTTGAAAGAAATGTGGCAACTATAGAAGAAAATGTGTTGAAACATCAGCATTATAATATCCTACAAATACCACATAATCTTCCTCCGAGTATTGAGATTTGCTACTGGAATGTGCTTCAAATTCAGTATAATTATCAACTCGAAATAATGCTAGAAGGTGGGCACAGTCATACACATTCTATTCCTATTTGGATTGGTTGCACTGAAGATAATTTGGAAGTTCCTCCAGACGTTATGGCCGAAAAGAAAAAAGAATATGAAATGATTTACGATGAACCATTAGATGAGCTTCCAGAGTTTGAAGTTGTCATTACCGATGAAACTCAAACAGATCCTTATTGGGTGGAAAGATATAATACTGATACATATGGATATGTTGAACCCCCAGAGAATATTGTTGAATAAAACTGATACACTGATGTTAATAAAAAACTTACTCTGACAATGACTTTTTCTGACGCATATGATTGGACAAGAATCGGGGTTTCGTCTCCAACACTTGCGCATAATCTGACGACCAACATAAAGAATTTTTGGTCTGGATTGGGACGCAGATTCTTTCTCTGGTTGTTGAGTGTTGTTTCAGAGAAGTGAAGTCGGGGAACTGTGACTTTTGTCATTCTTCTTTCTTGGATCTCGAAGTTCACTGGCATATGTGGGTGTGGTTTGCGATCGGTTCTTGATTGTTTGATACAGATTTCGGAGGTAACCATTTCCGATTTGACACCACAGAAAGAGAGTTTGAAATCGGTTATTGGCACCAATCCTCCTTTATAATTAATCAACGCTGGTGGCATACTATCCGATGCTTCAACACTGACAGTAATCTGAAAAATAAAATTTGGTAATAAGTTATTTTAGTGAGTTTGCAGTCAAGAAATACTAGGAGGGGAAATTTTTGGATAAGCTTAATTATTTTGAGAAGTCGTATACATTTTAGAGATTCGTTGAATTTTGAAGAGAAAATCTGCGCAAAGAATTTTCAGTTTTTTAATGAAATAAAGTTGAATATTCATGATACTTTTTTCAATAGGTTTAGAGTCTTGAACTAATTTTTCAGCGGAATCTATAAAAAACTGCGATTAATTTGTCGATGTTTGTCTGAATTTTAGTTTTATAGCTTGTGAAACAATATTCATTTTTACTAAAACCAATGCTGCATTAGATATTGTTTGAATGTTATTTATTTTTGAACTGTTTTATTTTTTAAGAGTCGTTTGATTTTTTCAATAACTCTGATAGCCTTTTAGTAATGATAAACGAATAAATAAAAATGAACAAACCTGAAAGTGATTCTTCTTCTGGTTAACGAAGCAACTGTCATTAGCTGAGTAATTGAATCCTTTATCGGCCACCACATTTACTTGCAATTGTTTTACTACTCTTCCATTGCAATCGTACAACTCGCTCCATGATTCTTCTTGGAATTTGGTGAACTTGATGACAGGTTGTCCAAAAGTGTCATCACCCATGTAACTATCGACAGGGCTCGCCACATTTGGAGCATGTGCAAGGAGGGCGGCATTCAAGATTGATGTTGGATCCATTCCGTGATCAAGTCGTGATCTTTTTCGGTTTGGTGGATCACTTCCTTGGCTGTTGATGCTTCCATCGGAAGACACATTCAAAGCATTGTACAAAGTATGGGCAGCGTAGGTTCGGTTTTCGTTTTGACCATCAGGTGATACTGATTGGACATAACTGCGTGGTGTCGGTTGCTGACTTTGTGGATATGGTGACATGAAACATGCAGATGTTTCTGTTGGAGACAATTGCTGGTTGGTTCGATTTTCGAACTTTCTATTCTCGAAAGCCGCTCTCAAGACATTTGCTTGAATCTCATTGGCACCTAGGATCAATCCACTGGAATCAATGCGTCGTCCACCGGCCAAGCCTAGAAAAATTATAACTCATTTCTTTTCAATTGGATCAAATACTTACCTGGATAATTTTGAAAATCCGGCGAATATGGCTCATCTGGATTGCTTGATGGCGATGCAGATGATCCATTTCCAGAAACATCAGTGATAGGTGGAGATTCCGGAAGTCTTCCAGTTAACTGGAACAAGTTTGGACTGTTCTCTTCAACAATTTCATGTTTCATTTGTCCAACGATGGCAGGGTTGTTTGGATCAAGATTATCTTCGAGAGGCAACGCGAATCTGAAAAACAGTCGTTTTTTATTGAAAATAAAAATTCTTCGCCCGATTTTCCGATTTTTCCATAAGAAGATGGAGAAAATTTAGGAATTTATGTTGAAAAAACTGATTGAGCTAATTGGAAAATTATATTCTTCAAACTGTTTAAGGAAATTTTTCGCGTTTATGAAAGCATCAAAAAAATTTTAATTTCGGTTCACTCTCAATATTTATCTACTGTTCATTAATTTTAATTGCTCATGTCCTTTATGCATAAAGTTTATATTCTTGATATTTAAATGAGTAATAATTTATCGAAAAAGATCTAAACCGGTTCGAGAAAGTGCTCGGACACTTTTGTGTGGACTTCAATAATTTTAAAATAGAAGAAAATTCAACCTAACCTTTAAATTTCTCGTTATGAATGTTTGTTGAAGTTTCAAAAAACTGGGAAAATACAGTGTCTAATGAATAACGATTCTAACGGGAGTTTCTGAAACCAAAATGTTCAGTTTCAGGTCCAAAAAGGTTCATCTGAATCCGGCAGAACATCACTAGGTTTACATTTTTCTCATAATATTTGATTTGGCACGATCAAATGGTTAATATGGCATTTTAGGACCGTTTGTGGCTTTCGAATTTTTTATATTTGTTAAATGGGACTAGATAATTTTCTGAACCCTCAGACCTTTTATTAATTTCAAGAAAACGAGAAATTAGGTGACAATTATATTTTTAGACTTTTTTCTATTTTCAACTTGAATATTTTTGAACTGTACCATACTATCAAAATGAATTTGAAGCTTGGTAAAAAGGAAAAAAAAACTCACTCGTTCTCCGCGGCGAGGAATTGTATGATGTTGAATTGTTCGACGTTGGCCAGAGGATCGTTCAAGCCTTCCTCTGCAAAAAAAACCAGTTATTCGTGTTAGAACAATTCAATTCTTTTTTTTTTTGTCAGAACGAAAAGATTATAATACCTTTGGCATTTTTACGCCGTGTCATGATGATGACAGTTTCAGAATAACTTAATACAGTGTTTTAGTTTAGTAGTTCAACTCTTTGGAACGTCAATGGCAGATGATGGGACAAAAGAGACACACACACAGACAAAAAAAACAGCAGCCAATATACTTTTTGGCTCGTACCAGTCTCCGCAAACACTCTTCTCCTCTCTTTCCTCACCCAGCGTTCACCCTCCTCACCTCGTTCGCTCTTTCTCTGCGTCTTTATCTGCGTCTCGCTGTTTTGTTACACTATTTTCGCAAGCGACGCTAGTGGTTTTTTTTGTGTTTGTGTATATATTTGTGTGCGTTTTTTTGCTGTTGTTCGGTTCTTCTACTAGTAGTACTTGGGGAGAGCGGCAGGGTTAGAGGAATAGAAGAGGGATGATAACAAAAAAAAAGAGAATCAGATGAATGACCTTCAGTTTGAAGGTTTTTATGTATCATCTGATCAATTTACAAGCTATCTATTGGCAATTTCATGAGGATTTGTGAGTGAGAAGATACTTTGGCAAACGAGGGAATGGATTTTCAAAACCATGTTTCTACTATGGTTATCTAGACGCCTTGTAAAAAGAAATGGAGAATTTAGAAAATGTTATTCATATCCGCTGAACATGAAAAAAATAAAGAAATAGTTGGTATCTCAAAAGGAGCCTTTTTTAGAATCAGAAAAACTTGCGTCCATTTTTTTTAGAAACTGTAAAGTGCGCAGATTATTTGCTGTGAATTGATGATGCAACCAGTATTCTGAACTAAAAATGTGGATCCTTTTTTTTTTGAAATTTGAAAAATTAATATGAATCACAATGCCATCACAATGAATCAAAGTTTTCATCTGAAAGTGTATCAAAAATGTTTCAGTAAAGATTGAAATCTATTTTTTAAAATTGAATGAACATATCTCTTAAACAAGCTCACATCTCTTTCAAACACAACTAAACTTTTGACATGTCTGAAATTATTCACGAACAAACTAAAAAAAATCAGCTGCATAAAGTTTAATAAAAAAAAACGTCTGCGAGAAGGTGATTCGGTTTTAGCAAGTATTTTTTACGCAGATCTTTTTTTTTGTGTGTGTCTTTTACAATTGATAACAAATTTCAAGGTTAGTAGCACCAAAATCACCCCCCCCCTATGTCATTAAAAATGACACATTAAGTTTGGTTTTGAAAGATTTTTACTGAAGAAATAAACAAAAAAGTACATACCCATGGTTTACAGTAGTTGGTGCAATATTATTTGAGAATGAAATGAGAATAAAGATGGGTAACAATTATTTGGGCACACAATGATAATTGATTTGACATTTTTCTTCATGACATCAATCATTTTTTTTTTACAATTTCACAAAAGTTGTTTTACAAAAGTTGTAAAATTTGATCATAAATAGGTGGAAACATTCAAGAAAAACAAAAAAGGTGGTTTCGCCAGTATTTGGCTGAAGCTAGGCGTGCACTCTCATATTAGTATACTATTCTGATAAAATGATAAATTGAAAGAAAATATATATTCATTAATTATTGCCTAGTAACATGAAAAAAAAAACTATTGCTCTTGGTAAGAACTTCTCCTAATTAGGAACATTGTTTTTTTTCTATGCTGAAATTGATCAATCAGATTTGAAAAAAATAGAAAATTGTATGTGAAAATGACAATATGATGATGTTATTTCTCGAGAAACCAGAGAATGGAAAATATTAAACTTTAATATTAAACTGATGTTCAAATCTCAATCGATAGACTAAAAAATGTGGTTTTACACAATTGAAAATTATATGGTTCCTGGACAGCTGTTTTCAATCCAAATATGAGTCCACACTTTCACTGCGAAGCCTATGTTTAGTGTAACTTGGTCTCCAATTTTCTCGTGTGAAATAGACTTATTGAAATTTGCATAGATAAGCATATTTCTAAAGATAAAATGAAAATCGAAAATTTTAGAGCTTAAAAAACCGCATGAACACAGGTTCGCGTTAAAAAAATCTAATCTAATGTTCACTTATGGGTTCACATAAAAAATAAACGACTACTTTTTTGAGTTTCGTTTCAGTTTTTGAACTCTCATAACTTTTTACTTCAATGAACTATTAGCATATGGATAATGAAATTCTGACCTATTTGATGACAATAATTTTCTCATCATAGCTAGTTATCTTGTCAGCAAAAATGTTCCTAATCGATCAATTGGTTCAAGGGCCTTTTTTTGTGATTTATATTTCACACGATACACAACCTTCACAACATAAATGAAGTTATTAATTAAAAAACAAGGACGAAAAAATCCAGTAGATTTCGGTATACGAAAGGATACAAACTTCGCTTTTTTTTCTCATTCTAAGCCTTTATTTAGGAAAAAAAAACTATTTTGATGTTGGAATCAAAGGATATGGAAAACTAAATACCATAAAACTAGAGCATGCTCAAAGTGTTAGTCATACATAATTACTGGCTCTATAGCACCCTTCAGTAACGTTCTTTTGGGGTTTAATTCTACCTAACAAAAATTAAGGTTTGAACAAAGACCTTGAAAAGTACAACGCAGAAACTATCAAGAATGATCATTCTCCGCAGAACAAATGAGTCCTCTGGGGAAAAATCAGACCTGACCACACCTTTGACCGAGAAACAACTGTCTCAGATAAAATGAATACGAGTGCATCTTCATTTTTCAAAATAATTAATATCATGGTGTTCAATCGGGAAAAAGAATATTTTTTGGCCTAACCAAAAACGAAAAACTGCGTCAGATTGGTTTGGTTAAAAAATCTAGTGAGGACCCGGAGGATGGGGGGAATATAAAATCTCGTATTTTGGCAGGTGGTAGATGTACAGATGTTCAATTCATTTTAACGATCATGTCCTTTTTCACAGATTTTCTAAAATTGAATTAGAAGATGCTTTTGAAGTAGCCCTATTGAAATGGTAGTTGTCTCCCTTTAGTAGAAATTGTGCTAAATCGTACGAAAAATATTTTTTTAAATATAAAAATATTGTTTTTTCTTATCAAACTCAACATTTTAAAAGTGCATCAAATTTTGAAAATCTATAAAATCTCCAGAATATCGAGCAACATCATTCTTTTACTCTTATCAGATTTACAAAAGGTGAAGCCCACGTTCTTTGTGCCCTTTCAGAGACTTTCAAAAAAAGTTCAACATTTATTTCTGGTTTGTGATTTTGTTTGAACACTAGAGTATCAAATTTCTTCTCATAACATCAAGTATGAGCTAACTACAAGGTAGACTTGAAAAAATATACACTTTTTTACTACAATTTTTTTTCTCAAAAAAAAAAAAANAAAAAAAAAAATATGAACATCATCATAATGAAGAAGTATGGCACAACGCACTTTTAGTTTTTTTTTTTCCTTCCGTGCTTGTTCAACACAACAAAATCAAGAGATCTAGACATTGACTGCAACTCAATAGTATAGAAGATAAAGAGATATAGAGAAAAAAAGAGTGTGAAAATAAAAGGGCGCCTCCGAGAAAGGGCATATGCACTCTATGCAACATTAAGCCTGAGAATGAGGAGAAGAAGAAAAAGACAGCCAAGCCAAGCCTCAACTACTGGTTTTCGTGTTCGTTGCTGGCACCAACTGGCTCTGCAGATCTTTTGCTGATGAACAGAACGACGACGACTGCTACTACTACTCGGACATACAAATGATTAGTCACTTTGGTTGTTCTATGTTTGACTACCGTAGTTTCTAGGTTATGAATCAGTGTACTTGCAAACGTATTCTTTTTTGACATTTATTTGAATGTCGTGTAATGTAGTACCACTAATTTAGTGGTACCTGATACCTTAGTTTTCAAATCTTCAATTAAAAAAAAATTAAATCTGAAATTGATTGAGTTTTATGATGTGAAGAATTTTTTCTTTTTTCTCAGTGTCCCACTTCTGTAGGACCGGACCGGATTAATTTGCTTCAGATATTTCATTTCGGGGCTTCTCTGGGCCAGCCCGCAAGCTTTTTGAAATCAAGAAATACAAAAATTTCTCATCAAAATTACGGTTTTCGCACATTAAGAAACGTAAGTTTTTTTGACCCGCTTGTGAAAAATCAAGACCTGCACAAGTTTTTGTTTATTTATAACAAGTTTTAAGACATAGCATTTTTCAAAAACTGAAAAATTTCTTATATTTTCCAGCCCAAAATTTACCTGACATGAAAACAGATTCATAGCTCATCTTGAAAAATATTGAGAATAAGAATTGCCTTTTCAGAAGCCACTTATCAGGTTTGTGTCCAAAAATCAACTTTTATACATATTATTCAAAACAATCAGAAAATTCCCAATTGGGAATATTTTGATGAAAACCTTTCATTTTTCCTTCCAAAATATATATCAAAAACAATTATTTATTGTCTGGGATTAATTGTTTACTAATTTCAATATGAGACAAGTTCCGGCAATGACTGATCTTTGAAAACATATTCCTGAGGTTTTTCAGTTCCCTTTATTGTGGAAAGTTCAATTTCAAATTTTTCTATCAAAAAAAACCGATTACAATCGTTTCTAGATCTTTAGTTTCGATAATTTTTTTTGGCAGAAAAAACCGAAATGCCGTTTTTTTTGCTTCGGTTTTCTGATACAAGCAGAACAGGTCCGGTTTTTGGTTGGGAAAATTAAAGGTTAAGATAGGAATGTTTGATTAGAAGTTCAAAAAATTTGAAAGTAGCTGGTTGAAAACCCAGCATGATTATGGTTCTTCGCACATATTTATAATCCACGAGTAAATTTCACAAAAAAAGCATTAGCGGATCCTGAAAATTTTGACAAGGCGAGCTGCTTGCCGCACCCATTTAAAAATCCTGAGAAAGACAAGGCATCAGTTTTTTTTAGTAGTGCACACTGGTAGTTTTTGATTTTTTCACTGGTGACAACAAATTTTGTGTTCAAAATCTGGATGTTCATCTAGAATTCACATATGTCCGCTTATCATGCTGATAATAAACATCATAATTTTCTGACTTTTCAAAAGTTGGATTCCAAAAATGATTCTACTTTTTGGAATCCGGATCCAAACTTTATTCAAATAGTATACTATTTTTTGAAAAGTACGAATTAATTCAAAGTTCTGTTCTCTATTGATATCTCATATTGTGTATGTAGTTTGAAATTAATTTGAACGTATTGTGAGTATTCATGAGTACAAAAAATTTTCAGTTTTTTCTATTCAAGAGTCCTAGTTTGCCCTTCTTCTTTGTTTATATTTATAAACTGTTTGAAAATATGACTACTCACATAAAACAACGAACGGTCGCATGATCGGCTCAATTATTATGAACATATATTTTCCAAACATTCACTCTATTTTTTGAACACCGATACTTTTGATCAAAGTCGAAACATTCCTTTTTTTGAATAAAAAATCTGGCGCCCAAAAAAAATCGCATAAAAAATGTCATTATGAAGACATGAATCACATAGTGTGGAAAAAAAGACAGAGAAGAAAAGCTTCCTAGGACTGAGAATTGGATGGTGCACGTAAGACTTTTCGTTCAGGACACGTAAAGAAGGAATTTGGAAAATATGACTTTGGGGATTCAGAAAAAACCTTCTCAGAAAACTTTATATATATAGGAAAACATTGTGAACGTTATAATGATTAGCGGTCAGCCATGTCTGTGGTCAAACACTAACGAACATCGAGAAAAAGTACAATCTACAGTATCTCAAAAAAAAGTTATACAACCGCAGTTTGACACAAACAAAATAAGAAAAATTGGGAGAAAAAAAGAAGAGAAAGATAAAAACAGGCGATATCTACCTACACGCTTTCATGTACTTTTATCAGTTGCATTGGAAAAAATAACGTTTTGTCGATTCAGCAAAAAATAAAACTAACCTCCAAAATTTTCATACCCTCTTGGATAAGGATTCTTGGGAAGCATATTTGTTTGTCACCAGTTCACATTTACCAATGATTCTGAGAACAAAAAATAAATGAAGTTTCAAATCCTAAAAAATCGATAAAAGGAACGAAAATAAGATGAAAACGAAAGCTTTTGGTAGCGCGGGGTTGGCGGGCGGGTGAAAAAAAGAGAAAGAAAAGAAATTTCATTTTTTTCGCCTCCCGCTTACAGGTGGCAAGGACATAGTATGTGTGCGCATTGACGTTTTTTTCTCCTGCGCGTCTCAAAAAGCCGTGTTATTCTCAACATGAAAAACCGGTTTTTTCCTGTGGCCATATTTCACAATGTCTCCTGGCTGGGAAAAAAATCCAAGACTCTAGTCGTCTGACTTTCGCGCGGGCTTTTCGAAAAAAAATGAGAGAGATGAAAAAAAAACGAATTGATGATATTGACAATTGAGATATACAAACACATGGTCACATTGAAAAAAAATGATAATCTGTGAAAACTAATCAAATATATGCAACATCGACGTTCGGTGTTCCCCTTGACCTTTGGCATGCTATATATTGATTGAGTTGTTGTTTATGAATGATACTGGAGAAGGAGGAATAAAATTGTTTATGTTGGGAGAGTTTTTTCCTGATGATTTTAAACAATTTTGATTGACAAATGATATTTTTAGCATTATATTACATTTGTGAAACTTGAGGGGTTCGAAAATACAGTTTGAAAAGAGTTCAAAAAATTGCATTGATCATTGTAGTAGCTTTGTTAATAATAATGTGATATTTGATAGAACTCAAATATGTATATGCAAAAAAGAATGGGTCAAGAAAGGAAAAAAACGCCAACATCTGGGGAAAAATATAAATTTTCGTATAGCAACAAAGCATAAAAACAGTTACCTCTGAACAGAGGGTTTTTTGAAGATCTGTAGAAACAAAAAGTTCAAATTTCACGTCAATCATAGCTGTGTGTTCAAAACTTGTGAGACTAAAAATTGAATAAGATGTTCTTCAAGTTCCAAAAATGTATCTGAACCAAATGTAGTTCCAGAAAAAAAATTTGCTACAACTTTAAAATCTCTTTTGATCACCATCAATTATGAAATAGAAGATCAATATTGAAAAAGTTCCAAAAAATTTACTGATACAAAAATGTAAACATATGGAAAATGTTTGATAAAACATTTTAGTTATGGCAACAAATATGTTCAAACAACTAGCTTGGAAATTTAGACTGTCAGTAATAATAAATTGAGCGGTAAAACTATGTAGGAAACATTTTTCCCTCTCAAAAAGTCATGTGGCTATATCATATCACTTGGTATTATATTGTAAATATCAAAGAACTTATCAAAGTTTTTAACATCAGTGATTAAATAAACTTTGTAAAGGACTTTCTGAAGTGAAGCAGTTTGATAACATTGAAAGATATATATGAATACGTAAAATAGGTTAATTTGGCAGGTAGAACCTAACGAACATTTTTCAAAATTCCGTATGAGGTTTCTCATTTATTCTAGTTTTTTGGTCAGATATTTTTAGAACTATTTCCAATAGAATTTTTTTCTGAGCTGCGTTTCACAACTCCTGTCAATTTGGTGTCTAATAGAATACAGTTGCAAACTGAATTGTTTTTCTATTATCACAAACTGAGACTCGGAGGTTGTCATATTTATCATTTCACATTTTTCGGAAAAAGTAGAAATATATTCATTGTTGTATGAACGATCATATGAGCTAGTCATCATTACAGAACTTCTAGTCACAAAAAAACTTTTTTAAAGTAGAATAAACTTTTTTTCAATTTCAAGTTATTCACTCTCAAATTTTATAGATGTAATACTACAACATTATCCTTTTTTCAATATCCATCATTCTTTTGAGTTTCTCAATAGCATCATTATCTTCTTTTCACGCTTGTGTAAAAATGCCGGACAAACAACACTCCGCTTTCCCACTGCCCTATTTCTTTTAAAGGTCTCGTTTGGAGTCCCTGTGTCGATTTAATAGAGAATTACGTGTTCATATAAGGAATATATTTAAGGAAAAATTATTTTAAGAAAATGCTCCTTTTTTCATTTATATTTTTTATTATCATTTATCAATTTTTATAGATAATTTTTCATTTCAGGTAATAATGGCCAGATTATTTGGGTATGTATGCATTTTATTGATTGGTGGTATTGTTTGTCCACCACCAATGCGACAACAAGCCGCTGAACAACATGCTCAAGGGCAAGCGGTTTTAGAAGCAACTGCTACTAACCCGCCACCACCACCACCGCCACCAAATATGGACGAAAGAAAACCTGTGAGTTTCTGAATTTTTCTCTCAATTTAATTAATTTTGATTTTCTTTACAGGGTTATGAATTTGCGTATACGAAGTATTTAGAAGAAGTAGTTCGAATTTTGGAGACCGATCCGAAATTCGCTGAACGACTGAAAACAATGGATGAAGATGATATTAAATCGGGAAAAATTGCGGATCATATTGAAGATTTGGATCCATCAGTTTTCGATAAATTACATAAAGCAAAATTCGCTGAGTTGGAACGATTAAAAGCACAAATTGGCGAGCAAATTAAAGCGGATGGAGGAGCACATAACGTTAAAATGCCAGAACATTTGGATGTTTATAAGAATGATGGCTTCCACAAGGAAGATTTGCGAAAATTGATTGTTAAGGTAACTAATTTCAAATTTTAAATTATATTAATTAAAATCACTTGCAGACAGTTGCTGATATGAATGAAATTGATGACCGCAGAAAGGAAGAATTCAAAAATTATGAAATGCAGAAAAAGGCTGAACAAGATCATGCCAATGCTCAACTCAACCCAGAAGAACGAAAAAGACAACAACATGAACAAGAAGAAGCAGAAAAACGACATAATGAGCATGAAAAATTAAAACATCCGGGAAGTCGCGACCAATTGCAAGAAGTTTGGGAAGAGTCTGATCATGTGAGTTATTGATTTTTGTTCTGAAAAAATTGGAGTATTTACTTTCTCCCAAGTTCATTTTTAAATTTTTTTCTAGGTAAACATTTAAAATGTTGATGATGGAAAATTGACATGATTTCAATTTTTCTCGGATTTTCTGGGCAAAAAATATGATGGTTTCTAACATGTTTGTTGTGAATAGAAAAATTATATTTTTTCGAACGTTTGTCAGGTTCAGGGGGAAGTGGTATTTTTGAAAATCACACTAGTGTTCAGTATTCCTCAACTCTTTTGAATGCATTCTAGAAGTTCAAGATATGAAATAAATCTGGCTTTGTGTGAATCTGGTGCAATTTCTATTTTCGTTCTGTAGAGATCACGTTGAACAAAAAAAGCTACAGTAGCTCGAAAGAATAATTTTTTAAACGATAATTAGGATTTGATCATGTTAGTTTTATTATTAATTCGATTTTCGATTTTATAATATTACAAATCATTCAATTATTACCGTATTATTTTTGAAAAAATTCCCATTGATGAGAAAATTTCATTGATAACCATATATGTAACGCTCAAAATTAATTATTCAAGACTTATTTTTGTAAAATCAAATTTCTCGAATTTTTAAGAATACATAAGTTGTCGAAGAAAAAAATTTTAATTCAAAAAATAAATTAAACATCATTTTTTTTTAGCTCGAAAAAGACAGTTTCGATCCTCGAACATTCTTTGCTCTTCATGATTTGAACGGTGATGGATTCTGGAGTGATGTAGAACTCGAATCGCTTTTCCAAATCGAATTGGAAAAAATGTACAATGAAACAAATCCAGATGATGATCCAAAAGAAAGGTAATTTTTAATTTCTACATCTGAAAAAAATTGTTTTTTTTTTGTAGAATGGAAGAGATGTACCGTATGCGTGAACATGTTTCAAAACAAATGGATAAGAATGGTGACCGTCTTATCTCACTAGAAGAGTTCTTGTCTGACACTGAAGCTCAGACACCAAACAAGGATGAAGGTTGGAAGGATCTAGGAGAGGAACAAATTTACACTGATGAAGAACTTCAAGCATTTGAAAGACAATATGCAGAGAAACAAGGTGAGTTGGGAATTTCCTTCAACTAACAAAACTTTGGCTAACAAATTTGATAAACTGGTGATATGGTATATTTTTAACCATAGGATGGGGAGAAAACGCATACCAAGGCGCAGAAGTTGTAATTCCTCCAGCAGGCGCCGAACATCATGATCAACAACAACAACATCAACCACTACCAGCAGCAGCTCAACAACCAGTTCAACAACAACAGGTAAGATCATTTTTCTGAGAGCAAAGGATTTTTGAGTGCGGTTTAAAGTAGAATCAGCTGTAGCTGACCAAACAATCGTTTGTTTGCCTAAAAATATATTTTTGTGAAATGGAAACAATGAAAAATTCTTTAGGGGATTTCAATTTGGTACTGAACACCGTAAGAAGGACAACTTTTTTATGAGAAACAAGTTGTAGCCCAGAGGTCTCGAATTAATTGCAGGTTCACCGATAAACATTCGATAATTTTTATTGACCTTTTAGAGCTGTCGTAAAGAATCCTGATTAGTTATCAATTTTTCAGTAGCAGATTCTCAATTCTTTCATCAACAAAAATTATATTATTAAAAAAAACTTTTTAAGCAGTCGTAAAAATACTGATTAGTTATCAATTTTTTAATGGGCCTTTCAGAACTCTCAGAGTTTTTTGAAAAAGTGAATGAATACGTGAGATTTTTCAAAAATGTAGATTTAAATTTTCTCTCGAATATGGGACCATCTGAATTATGGGTTCAATATTACGGGAAAAAAATTCAAAAATGAAACGGCCATCGTGTCTTACTTTTCAACTGTTCGATAATTTGATAATTCTGGAAGCTGAAGTGTTTTTTATGACGATAATTGGATAGTCCCCACCATCTGTAGTTTTGAAATTTTTGAACGATATTTTCATGAACACCGCGTTCATCTGAAACCATTCGACGAATAAAACTTGGCTATTCTCGAAATGAAAAATACCTCATGATGAATTTACAGGTTCACCCTGCTGTTCCACCAATCCAACCAATTGTTAACCAACCAGTACCTCAACAACAACAGCAGCCTCAACAACAAGCTGCTCAACCGGTCTACCATGCACCAATTCAAGATCACCAAAAAGATCCATCATATGGTATTTAATCAACGCCATTTACCCTACCAAAAATAGACAGAAAATTTCAAGCTCGGGTTATAGCTATGTTCTGTTAAATAGATGATATGATATTTATTTGCCATATCTTGTCTATATTTGTATATCATACGGCATAATAAAGGTTTATTGATTCAATATATTTAAAAAAAACATGTCATTAATTTTATCCACCTGTTGAAATTATGAATATAGTTTTATATGAAAAGACTATCTATTCAGATTGTGACAGAAACGAAGTATGGAAAGAAAATAGGGAAAACCAGTATTTATCGATTCGAAGAAGAAACATTGCGTTGAAAAGTGTTAGCAATGGATTGTTGGTGGGCAAGGTACTATCTGAAAGTTCGTATTTTGTTTCTGGAAAAAAACATACAAATGAAACTCACAGGTTGGTTGAAAGATTGAAGAACTCTTCTTTCAATTTTAAAAATCTCCATGAACAATGGTGGAAGAGTGATATATAGTGCATTATCACGGAGGAATTTCATTTCAAGATTGTGTAGATGATCTGAAATATCTTTGTTCTCTAAACAGAAAAAAAATGATGAAAAACTCACTGAGTTGTTTGAGATCTATCATCAATTCTTTTAATCTTGGCAGATTTGATTCTCCATTGATTCGATCACTAATTTTTCTTTGAAGTGTGTTAGTCATCAAATCACTCAATGTTAGAATTGATGATAATGCTAGATAGTTGTGAGGATTGCTCATATCAGGTGTTGTAATGATTGCGGCTAGGAAAACTGCAATTTCATCGTCGTTTAGATTGATTTCGATTAACTTGTAGCAAAATCCCAGCATTTTGTCAGCGAGATTTCCATAGAGAACTTGAAGTGTTTTGAAATCAATCATTTTTCCGTCGGTTAACAATAATCCTTTTTGCGAAAATCCTCGATAAATTCTAATGAGGTAAACCTCAAAAAATACATCTTTCAATAAAAGTGCCTGATCCTGTGACATTAATGTGCTGAATTGAGGAATCGACTTAGCAAACTCCACAATGCTTTGAAAATCCGGAATAATTTCATTGGCGTAAATTTGCCAGGCATTGATCCGAATTTCATGTTCTGATGAAGCAGTGTATATTCCTAAATCGAACGTTTTTGGAATCATTCTTCGCACTTTGAGATCGGTGTGTCCACAATTTTTGGCATGTGAACTTGATAGACTTTGGCAGAGCTGAGAAAGTATGTTCATTGGAATGAAAATGTTTAAGAGGGAGAACTAACCATGATGAAATCGGAAGTTTTTGGTTCTGGGCTGGTGCTGGATGACACAATTTCATCTGGATCGACAGTTTGATTACCATTTTCAGATTTCCCATGTTTTTTAGCACCTTTGGCTTGTCGCACGGCTGTAAAAAAAGTTTGAGGGGCAAGCTTGTTTGAGAATGAATCAATTTGATTTTTGGCTAATACATATTGAGTACCGTTAAGATTATGCCAAACCCATAACATTCTAAGAAATTAACTTTATTTATTTATTTTTTTTGAGAACAGTTTCAAAGTTTTAGAACCTTTTTTTGAATAAAAATTTCATCTTGGCCGACCAGAATCCCAAAAATGTCAGTTCTAGTTTTTTTCAGCTATTCATTTTGAACACAAGTTCAAGAAATCACTGAATCTCGTTTTCAATTATTGAAACTCACAATCCTTTGACATCCCAACTTCGATACATTTCCTAAACCGACAATGTTGGCACCTATTTCGATTTTCCCGTTTTATAACACAATCTTTGTCCCGTAAACAACGATAATCAATTCGTCTTTGAATGCTTCGCCGAAAAAATCCCTGGAAAAGAAACATGTGTACCAGCCGCGCGTTTTTTTTTCTAATTTGACAAAAAATCAATCTTATTTATTGCCTTTGTGCATTTTTTCCTCTTGACCATTTGAATTTAAAATTGTTTGAGTGTTTTTTGCTTTTCGAAAACTGCTATTCTTTGTTCTTATTAGAAATATATAAGAATAAATGCATATATATTAATAATAATACCAACAAGAACAGTCTGATATATAATATATGACTAGGAGGGGGAGAAAAAAAACGATGAATTGCGCAATATATAAAACATAACAATAAAATTGGAGAGTTTAGAGAAATCACGCAACAAGTGCAAATATATGTTATTAGGGTTTGGGTTGCAGGGAGCAATTAAATCACATACCTTACATCCTTCGCAAGATGTCACACCATAATGGTAACCAGAAGCTTTGTCTCCACAAACTTTACAAAAATGCACCGCTTTCTGACTGTGTGATGATGAACATGATGAATTCATCGATTCTGGTGAGATCGAGCTTGTTGAGAGGGACACTGGAAAAAAGACAGTTGCTAAGATAGGGATAATGTATGACGTCATGTTCATAACTGTTCGTGCAGAATAAATCATGTTTAATTGTACCCTTCCAAAAACAAAGAGAAAGAGTACTGTAGGTGAATTTCTATAGTTGTATTAATGTATTTATGGTTTTTCTGTTTTTGTATTTGAAATGTTTTTTAACAGAAATTGACTGACTTGTGTACATCGAAACCAAAAAAAGTAGGCATAAAATTGAACATTTGAAGTAAGAAACTATTCTCGAAGTAATTTAAGTTAAAAAAAAAACATTGACAACTTTTTTTACAAACGTTCAATTTCCACCTGAAAATTTTTCATTTTTTTGAGGAGATATTTTTCGAGTTGTTAACTCATCTGGAGTACTTTTAACTGCAAAGTGCTTTACTCAACCCTCTAGTTGAAAAACTTTTCTCGGTTCTTTTAACTTTTCTATAAATCATCAAATATTCCTAATTCTTATTACACAGTTTCTAGTTTATGTGCATTTATCTCTACATCACTCGCAACTCTACGCATCCCCTATCTTACAAATCTTCATCCTCACCATTCATTACTTCATACATCAATCCCGCTCCCGCCTCTCACGAGAATACAACAAGAAGCGGTTATGCGCAAGAAGAAAGGAACAGAAAAATAGAGAGAGAGTGAAAAAATGTAGATAGAAGGAGGTAAGAAAAAGATTATTGCGCAACTCGCACAGCAGCACAGCGTCTGTTAAATCTATAAAACACATACACATAATGGACCTTTTTTTGTTGTTCGGTTTTGCCATTGTTCGAGAACGATAATTTTACTGTGAAGAAAAGGGGAGATGTAAAAGTTTCTAGGGAATATCGAAAAAGGGGACGATTCCTATGTAGAGTCTCGAGCAATTTCATGAATTCTGATAAATCAGTTTTTGATACTTACTAAAAAAATGAATGTTTCACTCGTTATTTAATGATATATACTTGCTCAAGTTTTAAATCTGAGTTTCGTGTTTTTCTACTCCCACTTTCAAATCTCGAAAACATTTCTCCTTCTCTTTTATCTTCTCATTTTCAAACAACAGGGAAAATGTTGCAAAAAATGGTTGAAAACGATGAAACATCTAGAATCGAATGGTCTCATCAATTAAATCATCGGCAAAAGAGAGTCCCAGATATGTTAAAGTTTTGCAACAGATCTCATCTCATCGACACATGTTCTTTCTCTGTCAATTCTCCGCTTTTCTCTCACACTATCTCACTATCGATGCGGAATTTCGAGTCTGTTTCAAGAAAAAAATCAAGAATAATTTACGGCTTGACGAATTGCTCGTGTCGGCATGAAGAAGTGGACGAAAATAGTGAAAATGTGTGTCGTATCCAGGATAAAAGGTTGGCGCATGTGTTGATGGAGGTGCTGGTGGTGGCTGGGCTCCTGGATTAGTCGATGTTTGACTGTTCATATTTTGGTAATGACGATAATTCGAATAATCTCCAGGTGTTGGTGCGAAAGACTGAAAAAAAAGAATTTGTTTCGAATAATAAAAATTACATTTTGTTCTCTGCACTTAATGTAGAAAGAACAGCTGTCATTTTTCGAAATTAAATTCAACAATTTTGTAGTTTGGTGTGTTTTTACCAACTTGTTTCAATCTCAAAACATACAAAATGAGCATATAATGTTCGAAGTTGTTTTTTTCTTCAAACTCTGGGACCTTACAGTCAACACATTTAATGTTTCATTATCCACTAGTTTCACAAAAAAAGAAGACAGATTTTTGGAGCATATGGTCTTGAAATTTTTTATGGTCCTCACAAACTTTGAAAACTTTTAAAAGTCAGATAAAATTCAAAAATAAAGTTAGGGAAAACATAATCTAATCAATTTCAGAAATTTGTATGATAAATCTTAGACAAAAATCGGCAAAAACTTCCCAGATTAGGCTCTTAAAATTCCAATCTGAAACAAGCTCTTCCTATTATTTTTCAATTCAATCACGTTCTTCCTCTTATTTTCAAATTCAAAAGGGCAGAACAATAATTTACAAAAGTTCAAAAAACGAGAGAGAATTGATAAACAATCAACATTTTTCAAAAGTGCATGTGGTTACCGGATAACACCATGATAACGGCACATCTTCGTTGTCAGTTTTCGGGAACCCGTCTGCTGGCTTCAAATCAGCAAATGATTGATAAGAACTTGTACTCGTAGAAGATGAAACTCCCTCATCGGGCGAATCTTTACCGTAATCCATACCTGCAAACCATACATTTGGAACATTTTTACATAAAAAAATATCTAATCGCATATAAAGTTATTCTATAATATAACAAAAAAAATGGTACGAGGTGCGGAAGGGGGAGAGGGAGATGTGCAATTAGACGAACAAAGTGGGCGGGGCGTATATCGGCAGATTTTTTTGCGACATCTAAAAATATGTGTTTTTTGGAGGAGGAGGAAAATGTTGTGCCGAGTACAGATTTACATACGAATATGGTGTGAGATTGTTGAGGATGAAATTTTTGTAGACATCTTGAATTTCAGACATACATAGGTAACATCAAATTGTTGAGTTTTATAAAAGTGTTTCACAATGATTATTGAATTCCCAACCTAGCAAAACACAAGTGACCTAAACATCAAATATTTATTTTCTGATGGATATGATTATAGGGGGAATAAACGTTGTCTCTTGTCATTTGACATTGAAGGAACAGTAAAAAGGAACTACACGTGGAACACACAAACAGGTGCTGTCTATCTGATTGCGCAGTAACATCCTTTTTTTTGCAACTAGAATAATTATTCAATGTATACGAGTTCTATTTGGATATCTAACAAATAGAGAAAAAAACGAAAAAAAAATGATCACCATATTAACACAACTAAAAATGACGTCTGAGCTTTCAGGAAACAACCGCCTTCCACTGTTCTCATCTCCAATAAATTGTTCGTAACTAGATTCTATCGAATTTTGTAGCCATAGTGTACAAATTTGTATTTTCTCTTCTTAAAATTGGAAAAAGCATTTTTTTTTCTAGTGATCGACGGGTCTTTATTAATAAAAACCGGAAAATGTTATCTTTCAACAAAAAAAACCTCAACAGGTGCCGACAAATTACTAATATTATTCATAGTGACAAAGTCATAATGAGAACGTTACTTTTATTGCCTTTAATGTATTTTGAGAAAGAGGGTATTGAGGAACACAAAAGAACAAAATTGACGATCATAAGAAATGAGAGAAAACTGCAAATTTGCATTAAATTGAGAATTTGCATACTCTAGCAATTTTGAGCGAGATAGGTATTTTTATTAAATCGAGAGACTTTATGGGTTTGAAAATACAAAAAATAACAGGCTACAGTAGTAATGAAAACAAAATATTAACTTTGAAGAAGTTGTATTTGAACATTTTCACTTTTCAGTTTCTGAGAACACATGGAATTTTAGTAACAGTTTATCAACTAGTTGCGGTACGTTGTTATAATTTATCTGTAGTTTGGAATTTTTGGGATGATATCAACGAAATCCACTATCTAATAACTTATTATGCTACCGGAAATTGTGGTCACTTGCAATTTTCAATAGGAAATAATTTATTAAAATCCTAATACTATTTAGAACACAAAGTAGATGGTTATAAAAAACAGGTAACTTTTTCAATTGTTAAACTCGATTTCAAAATTTGCCTGTGTAAGAATTTACTTCACTCAAACAAAACCTGACAGTCAACTGAGACCTGAAAATCTGTCTATTATCAGAAACTCTTTACTCTAATGAGTACCTTTTTTATTTTATGTTTGTGGTTTTTGATAAATGCTTCATATTTCCAACCAAACTATTTAGATAACATGTGTGATCATCGGGTTTCAGGCTTCGAAAGATTAATAAAAAAATTCTTTTTTTTTCGAATTGGCACTAGGCAGCACAACAAATGGAAACATTTTGTCAACATCTTCAATTTTTTTTATATCAAAAACTCTATTTTTCATTCCTAGAATTTTTTCGGTATCACACAAACTATATCAGATCAATTAATTTCCAGGTGTAACAAAAAATCTCGAAAAAAAACTGTTTCATCTATCCCGCTTGATAAATGTATGTTTTTCGTACTCGATGAAATTGTATAAGTGCCAGCCAGACAAGACGTATTTTGACCGTTGCAACAAAAAATAGGGCATATAAAAAACAAATTGCAGATGTACAATCAGCTGTTCAAGAATAAAAATAAATTTTTTTTTGAAAACAATTTTATTTGTTCCCAAGTATTGGTAACTGATAACAAACGATTGTTTTGTTAGAAATATGTTTAAAAAAAATTTCACAACAAAAAACTTTTTTTGTTAAAAAAAAACGTCGCCTTGATTTCCGGGGTTCTAATTCGTATTACATATGATGTTGTAGTGCTCAAAATACGAAACTAAAATAAATGACGTATCTATTTTAGAGTGACCAAAGTTTTTTTTTCTGGCCTCATCATTGTGTATACATCTGGCCTGGTAATAATAGGATAAACGAAAATCTATAGTGCAAAAGCTGTATAAAGGAAAAGAGAATGCAACACACAAAAAAATGGAGAGAGTGTGCCTGTGACATGGGCTTGTACCAGTCTGAGTCAAGTAATGGTCACTCTCAGATATCAAAAAACGAAGGGGGGAAAAACTGATAACTAGGTAAAAATTATGTGTTATCGGTGGCAAGGTGGGTGCGGGTATTGGTCAATTTAATTGTTGTCTAGGAGAAGTTAGAGGTTTTTTGATAATTTGGTCTTTGAAAAAAAAAATTAGGTTCCTGGATCATTATGATGTTTTCCTTAAAATCTTGGAATTTCTTTTCAAAAAGGAACTGAATTTCACAATAGTGGTCATGATTAAAAGTTGTTGAAATGTGTTTGGACATTGTCTGTTCAAACAATCTAGATCTTTTTGGTGAAAAAAAGTTCCCAGGGTTTGAAAATACATCATCAAAAGAAGTATTAGAAAAAGTAAATTCTGTCAGCTCTTTTTTGATTTTATTAAATTATCATTTTAGTGCTCATTTACATGTGAAAACTAAGAAAAAAATACCAAATATTAGTGAAGCCTATGAATTTTCGATTGACAGGAAATAAATTCGACCCGAAGCAACCTATCATTCTTTGAAGAAGATGAGAATTAAGGTCCCATTTTTTGATAATATTCTTCATTATAGACAAAATGTTTCATGCTGTATGAATCAGAAATGACAAGAAGTGCTAATTGAGACTTTATTGTCTCAAATATTGGCGAGAAGCTTGATGAAATAGTATGTTGGTTAAATAATGCAAAGTGACTTTTTGTATCAAACATATCGTCAGTTATAGAAGTTTGGATATCCCCAATTAGTAAAAAAAAAAAAATAATAATGTGATGTTTGAGTGATGCGCAGTTTCAGCTACTACTCATTTTTATCAATTTTAGACCAAGAAAGTGAAAAAATTCACTAACTATGATGCATCACAAACTCAAGAATCTGAATCAATTTGATCTCTCAAATAATAAAGAGTAGGAGTGTTTTTTGAAGCTACCTTTAATTAGAAATCGAACAATTCTCAGAAAAACGTTCCACAATGATATAAAACCCACTATCGTTATTTAAAATTCTACACACAATGATTTATAGACCTACTTTAGAAAAAGAATGAGAAATTACGGTTTAATTGCACTCCAGATTCTCGTAATCACACACAACGGAGAAATGTGTAACAATATTTATTGTCTTTCGTTCGTGTAAACAGTTTTTCGAACATTCTATATCAGATCAATCATTCCGATAGGTAGTAACAGGTACTGTTCGATTGAGTTTTAATTATTTATACATTTTTTGAGTATAACCTTGTGTCAAAAAACATTCTTCAGCTTTTGCAGAAGATTGTTAGATACCGCAAATACTGTGATATAAGCGCATACGCTTATCATTTTTTTCATAGCCTACCCCGGAGTGCGCTCATATTACAGGTGTGCTTCTATTAGAGACTGAGTTTATATTTTTCGATGAGCCTCTCAGAGTGCGCATATATAACATGTTTATTTCTATTAAAGGCGTGCTTATATTAAAGTATTGAAGGTAGCAACCAGTTTCAAAAAACCCAGAAAAAAAAACTATTCAGAATTCAAAAAAAGCTTTTAACTTTTTGAAAACAAGTTAGTTATGTTTGTTGAAAGTTATTTTAACTTAACATTTTATATTGTTCATGTGTATGAAAATCTTGATTAAATCTCATTTTTTATGTCTGCAAGTACCCTTATGTGGTTTTTGTGTGTATATTGCAGCATTTATAGGAATTTTCTCAAAGGCTATGCGAATGCGTTTGAAAAAAGTTTGTCGATTTTCGCTTTTCAGAAGTATTACTTATACTTGTGACAGTTTTTTATAAATGATAGTGATATATGTTTTGTGATAAATTTTCAGACCAGTATGGCTTGATCACGCGATACACTATTTTGTTGTATGATCTTCCAGAATTATTATTTTTTGGCCCCAATTGTTTTTTCAAATTCAATTAACACATCGATTATTTAAATGTTTTTGATAAACGAACAACTCGATTCATTATTTTGTGATTCTATCGCCTTTTGCCAACAAAAATACAATATAACCTGTTAAATAACCTTTATTTTCAGTTTTTGATCTCTTATTGAAACCTTCTGGAATTTGATAATTTCAGTTTGTTCCGGTTTGGTTTGCTATTTTCGGAACAAAACATTTTCACTTTTCTCAATTTACCAACATTTTCTTGACAATCAGATAAACCGTTGTATGTGTGTCCAGTTTTCTGTTGTCGATCTTTACCCGCTGGAAATTGTTTGACTGATTCCAGATTTTTTAAAGGTTAGAATAGGCGTGACCGAAACCATCTGTAATTTGACAGTTAGTTAGAGGAAACCGGGTATAAGTAACGTCCATCAGTTTCAGTTGATATCAGATTGCCTTCAATTTTTCCTGTTCTCTTGGCTGTATTCAACTTGTTTTACAGTTTGAGATTTATATCAGGCTGCTAACAGAAACCCTGAAGTTTTGTTGATTGTCCAACAAACATATTCATTAATATTTCTGCACATATCATGTTTTTCTTGGTCACATAAAACTGGAAATCCAGAAAAACATTCTCTCATAGAGACACCAAGTCTGTGAAAGATCAAAACTTTGAAGCTTGAGAAAAGCTCTTCCAAGAAGAATCATCAAAAAACGAACAAAAGGGAAAAAAACCCGAATACTTCCTTCAATCACAAAATCATTCTTTCAATATCTCATATCCGACTTCCAAACTTCATCAATTTCTCCTTTCCATTCGCGAAACTTCTATGAAATCTTTAAACCAAATCTTAATGGATCAAAAATCATATACGTGTTGTCCTTCGTATCGAATGTTTCGTATCTTTTCCTTGTTTTCTCGACCTCTCTTTATGCCCCTTTCTCTCTCGCTTCTCAAAACGACGCTGGTGCAAACACTGCGAAAAATAAGTCGTCAATAATAATGCTTTGTGTGTATCAAGCGTTTCTCTTTTACATTTTCTGTCATTTCATGTATTGTTTATTTTTTGTTAGCACGAGTGTTGATTCATTGCTGATTTTATATTTTCAATTCAAAAGTAGACAATTGATTCAATATTGAATTCAATTTTCAGATGGAAGAAGACGAAATAGCTTTGCGAGCGACATTTCAAAAACGAGACATTGCCGCCAAACTCAAAAAAGATGAATTGGTTAGTTTCTTTGCAAAAAAAGTTTGAGTAATCCGTTTTTTCAGGTTTCTTTCTTGGAGAAGTTCTTTGCTGAAGGAGATTTTTGGGCGGGAAAAATCCATTCAGCCATCATTTCACCGGACATGTTAGTCGAACTCAAAGATTGCTTCCATAAATTGACGGGTAATGCGAGAACGAAATTTTTGTTATGCCTACCGTTCATCACGGAACCTGTGCGGAAACAAGTAAGTTATTTTCACAAAGTACATAGTTTCTTTCTTCAAATTGTTGACTTGCGTTTTATCGCTGGTGGTATATGGAGAGTCGTTATTCGATAAAAATAAGTACTTTATCAGTTCCAAAAAACAGTTCATGATGATTATGAAAAAATACTAGACACAGCTTTTCAATTGACCAAAATTGAACTCAGCAGTTGAAAAAACAACAACTTTAGAATACTTTCGGCGAGAAAAGTAGTATATGATGTTAAGCATCTTTAAATTTTTCAGGATTCTCATCAAAATGGGCAGAACAATGAAGTTCCATATTTGTTTGATGTTGAAAATTTTGAGAATTATTTCTTTATCAAGTTTTGAATTTGAAATTACTTCAAAAAAATCTAAATACTCAGTTCAGCTTCAGAAACCTGTTGAAACATTATTTTATTTCAGTGTTGGAAAGACCTGGAATTCATTGTAAATATGGCATCACAAGATTCTGATGAATGGATTGAAATGGTATCCAAATCGTTCAGCGATCTCCCAGAGACTGGAGTCTGTCACAAAACCATTGCCACCGAAGAATTCTCGAATGATTTGAGGGAGATGAAGAATTTATGTGAGTTTTTGTCAGAAGTTTCGAGTTTTCTTATTTATTATGTTTTTTTTACAGTTAATCATCATGTGCAACTGCAAGGTGTTGAAGTTTTACCAAAGTCCTACCATTTGGCGATGAAAAAAGTGTTAGCGAGGACGTTTGGAAGCAACCGACCACCAGTTCAACATTTTGTGATGAAGAAAAAGTCAAAGTCGTATATTTTCCATCAAGAAGTTGAGAAACGTTAGTTTCATACTTTTCAAAATGGAAAAAAAACTGTTTTGTTCAGAAAATCGTGAACATAAAGCACAAAAAGCACCAAACACAACTGCGGTTGCTTCAACAACTCTTCCTATCAAAATGCGATCCACTCAAAGAATACCAGACGTGAAAAGTGAGTACAATTTTTGGTTTTTTCATAGCTAATGAGAAACACTTTTTCAGAACCGATGAAAGCTATTCCAACACAAAACTCAGTGAAATTGAATTCCGGATTCACCAACGAGCCAAAGAAGTTTCAAAGAGCTCTACCACAGAAAAAAGGAGGTGCCATGCTTTTAGGTAAGTTGATTTCTATAAATTCTATAAAGCTGTCACTATCTCAGTATTTGTCAGATATAAATGAGCTTCCAATGAGTCTGAAACAACGTCGAATGCAAGAAACAGCTGATAATCGACAAAAGAAAAAAGAGGAAAAAGAAGTTGAGAAGTCAAAAGCTGCACAATTCAAAAAGGAACGCGAGGTAAAAAATAGTTTCGAAGTACTTTTGTGGGAGATATTCTAAAGTATCAAAGCAACTCTGAAATATCATAAATTAATAGATACAAAACGGAAACCACGTTTCACGTGATTACACCCCGTGTGCTTCTTCAAATCAAAACCTGAAAATTTTCTAGCATTGTAGACGACCCCTGAAAGCCCAGAAAAAAATGTTGGCGTCGATTGAACCACTTTCAGCAGAGTTCCAGTTTCAGTCAGAAATGTGAAATTGTATAGATTAATGCACGCTACTATATCTTCCAAAGTATCAAAGAAAATTTTAATGATAGCAAAATTTAACATACAGCTCATCTGCTAAAAAATATGCTCATCATTATATAATGTTTTTTATAGAGATTTTTCTGAGAGAAACCTCGGTCAGTGTGCTATTTTTCACTTTGAATAGCTTGAGTTTGAAAAAATATTTAAATTTGATGCTACTTTGAAAATATTGTACCATCAAATAAGAATTTTCAACGGAAAACTATTTCCGCTTCTCAAAAAAATCAATTGTCAAATTTGGTGTCATTTCCAAGTTTTTAAAAACAGGGAGTTGTGAAAAAAAAATCCATCAGGTTTCAAAAAAAAAACCATATTCTGTAAATTTCATGATTTTTTGTTGCAGGAACTTCGCAAAGCGAACCTCAAGCGTGAATTTGAAGAACAAAACAACAAACTCGAACATCAAATTAGAACACAACGTCGACTGTCAAACAGTCTATCATCACCAGAAGGTCCATCTTCGTCAATATCTCCAAGAGCTTTGACTATACAACAAAGACATTCTGCCAGTTTCTCATCACCAGAAAGACCATCATCATTCATACCTTCGAAGAAGTTGTCTACTACACAGCAGAGGAATTCTGCCAGTTTCTCATCTTCACCTCAAAAAATGATGAAATCCCCGCCACCGATCGCAGCACCGGTTCCACCTGTCATAAAACCCATTGCACAACCTGCTACTCAAATTAAAGAACCTGTTAAAGCGAAACCTCCACCGCCTCCTCGACAACGAACCGCATCACCCGTCAGAATTCCATCACCTCAAACTTATGAACAATTCGAAGAAGAGATAATTGCGAAACGAAAAATTGCGCTGGAAAAGCAGCAAGCAGCGGCGGCGGCTGTTGCTGCAAGAGCAGCTGCAAAGGCAAAACAACAACAAGAAATGGAAGCGAAACTGGCTCAACAGAAGCAACAGGCTGAGATGAAAATGCCTACACAGTTAACGCATTTTCCTTATCAACCAACACAACAGCAAGGCTTTCGAAGTGTGCCACAATCTCAACAACCACAACAACAACAATATGTCCAAATTCCGCAACCAGTTCCACAAGTTCCAAAACCACAAGAACTTCAATTGCCAGTTCAATTCAAAACACCGATCTTGCAACAACAACAACAACCGCCACCTCAACAACAGCAACAGCAGCCACAACCTGCTCCAGCTAGACCTGTTTTTCAAGTCACTGATGAACAACGTCAAGCAATTCTCAATCGACATTCTGAGTTGTTCACAGGTTCGAATGCATTGGATGAAGATGGATTTGAATTAATGATTTCGTTTTTGTGTGGAAATACAAGTAAGTCTTTGTTCGATCTCTTCGAAAAAAAAATACAATTATTTTCAGCCAATCCGAAACCCGAACAAGGTCAATTGGTTACTGTAAAAATGTCACAACATGATGATCATGCGATGCAAGGTGGAAAACTTGTTAGAAGAACTATTGAGACGTTTTTCCAGGTAAATAATTATGGATTTTTGGAAGAAACGGGTTCTGGTTGTCAATGAAATGAAAAAATAAAAAATACATAGATCACAATATGTTCAATCACACTTTCATACTCTAAAAACGATAATTCAGTCTCGCCGCTCGCCTCATAATTTCAGACACAATTCCATACAGTCAAAAAAAGTTAATTTTTGTTGGATGATCCTATTTTAATCAATCAAAATATATCAAATTACAGATGGACTATGCCAACGGGGAATGGCGTCGATTGAGGCGAAGTCGATTGGGTGAAAGCGCCGACATCGTCATGCCACCTCCTCAATTTTGTCAACCGCAACTTCCAGATCAATCTCTAGCACCTCTACTCAATAATCAACAAATTCAGTTGCAACTACAACAACAACAACAACAACAGCAGCAGCAGCAGCAACAACAACAGCAGCAACTGTTTGAAGAACAACAACGTAGAAATTTCATCTTGAACCAGCAACAACAGCAACAACAACAGCAGCAGCAACAACTTCAACAACTCCAACAACAACAGCAGCAGCAGCAACAGCAATTACTTCTTCATCAACAAATGCTGCAATTGCAGCAACAACAACAACAAGCGCAGCAGCAACAACAACAACAACAACAACAAGCGCAAACCCAACAAATGTATCTATATCAAAATCAACCGGGTCCGAGCCAACCAAGATATCCATGGTCATAAATCTCGGCCTTCTGTACATACAACAACCATTCTACCATTTACCTCTAATCCTTAACAAATTCATTACATTCCGTTGAAATCACTTTTTGTCATTTACTTCTAAAATTCTTTTTTTTGATCTCCTTGTTTTTATATATATATATATAGTTGTATTACGGTTACTGGAACTATTGATATTATGTTTCGGAAGTGATGTATTTAGCATATGAATTGTGATTAGTTTTTTGTTTGAATATTTTGTCTTCTATCCTAACTGAAAAGTCTTAGGAAATAAGTTCTTCAAAAGTCCACATAAACGTTATTTTAATCATTTCTTTTTAAGTGAAACATTAGGTTCTGTAGATGGACGTCAGGTTTGAAAACTGAGTCAAGATGGTATTCTAATGGTGCAATCGTGATGATTGTGAAATTTTTTTTCAAGAACTGAAGCAAACCTAAAGTGAAGTTATCATTACAAAATTGTGTTCCCCTGTGGATGGTTCAATGAAAAACTAGAGTAATACCCAATGTATTTATATTTAGATTTACATTCCTTTTTGCGAAACGTCAGACCAGAATTGTGGTTTTCATACATAGTTCAGGTTCAATGCGAAACTAATTTTTGTGATCCATTTTTCGCCCGAAAAAAATTCATTCAAAAAAAGTACAAAAAAAAAACACAACCCAATTATTGATAATAATCAAATAAATACAATATAATTCATAGGGTTAGTACCGGGGAAGAGAAATGTTTGATTTTTCGCTGCAATAAATTCATAATCTTATTAGGATAGGGGTGAAAATGCTGGAATTTGAAAATTTAAAATCACATGATGACCTGTATGAACATGTTATTATAGATAGTTTTTAAACTTATGTTGATGCTTCCGATGTTGTCTCTTTTTGTGTGGTTTCTTCTTTTGTCTCTTCAGCTTTTTCAGGTTCATTACTTTCAGAGGCGGATGTTACTTCTTTTTTTTCTTCTTCTTCTTCTTCTTCTTCTGGAGTTGTGGTAATTTCATGTGGAACTTGAGGAGTATCACTAGCAGCTGTGGTGTTTGTAGTTTTTTTGAAAAGAACATCGGTTTCTTGCATTTCTCCAGTTTTCAAATTGAAAGCTCTTCCTTTGATATTTTGTGATTCTGGCGTCAATGGTGACCACCAATTCACAAGTGATCCCATAATTGGGAGTTGTCTGATCATTCCCTCGTTTTGCAAACGAAGATCATTTTCTCTCTTCAAATGTTGATTTGCCGCTTCAATTCCTTGACGAATCAGGTCAGCCAAGCTATCAAGATACTAAAAAAAGAAAAAATTGGCGGTTAATGTCATATAAGAATCAAACCTGTTGGCTGTTTTCAATTTCTTTTCCTTTCTGTGCAACCATTTGTACAAGGTTCACAAGATCTTTAACGTCGCTGAGCATGCCGAATTTCACACAAGCAACTCCATATTTGGTACATTCACCGGATGAAAAAGCGGCATCAACAGATCGAAGTTGATGAACTAGTTCCATGTTCAAATGAGAAATTTGTTGTTTTTGAATATCATTCCAGTCATCTGGGTTGGTTTCTTTGACAATTGATGGGATGTAGCTAAAATAATGAAGTTCAAAATTTTTTATTTTTTCTGATAAACTGTATATTCAAGTTTTTCAGTTCAGTTCTTAGGGTAAATTTGTTTATTTTAGTTCCGTTAATTTGTAAAACTAAACAGAAATTTTCAGGAATTTAAGAGTATAATTGTTCTGTAGCTCCTTGTCAGTTTTTTTCGATACACAATACATCGACTTTGAGTTAAAAAAGAATCCCTAGTTTCAGTATATTTTCCGATAATTTTATTGTATTCTGTATACCAGAATATAAGAAAAATTCATTCTTCTGCATATTTCAATACAAAAATTCATATTTTGTAATAGTTTTCATTTCAATGTTTGATTTTATTGTATTTGCTTATGAATACACAAATGGCAGAAATGCTTCTACAATTCTACAATATGTATTGTTACAAACTACAAAAAATAACAAAAAGTCATTAGAATAGAAATTCAAAAGAATGCGAGTAACTCTCTTGAGTTGTCACTTACCAAACTGCTCCAATTCCAGCCCAGTTTCTGATCGGCAAAAGGACTAATGATGGGAATTCATCTTTCAATTCTCCGAACTTCAATCTTGCTTCAACTGTTGATTCAACAATCTTAATGATGTCACTAAGTTTTCTGATGAATCGTTGAACATGATCAATATGTGATGAGAATGCTGAAATTTTGATGCTTATTCTGGAACGAATTCCCAGAATTTCTTACTTGCAGCATGTTCTAATGGACAGAATCTAAAAGCGATTCCATAGTTTCCACCAAGTTCGATGGTATCAATTCCAAGTGATTGGGATTCACTCAACATTCCATCTCTAAGCCATGCATTGAGATAGTCTCCGTATTCCAGTTCTTCTTGAAGAGCTTTTTCAGCACTGACAATTGCTTGGTGATCTTCATTCTTTTGAATCAAATCCTTATGTTGCTAAAAATTCAGATAATTTTACAGGGTATAATGAAAGGTACTCACTTGAATTGAGTTTTTGATATTCTCATAGTTGTACTTGAAAATGAGTACAGTTGGAGGAGTATATTTACTCTTATATACACGGTTAGCAAAATCTACTGGATTTTCGACACCAATAATATCAATTTGAGGAATTCCGGAAAGTCCTTTGAGCATCACTTTACTCTGAAACACATTTTTTGGAATAAATTTTAGAACAAAGGAATAACTCACCAAAAGATACGCATTTTCAATCATATCAACGATTTTCTTTCCAGTCAAGTAGGATGTGGCCACCCACCATGGTAAAGTGTCCAATTTTTCACGATAGCTAGGTTTGACTCCTTCAACACTTTTATGTAATGTGACAACTGGCGCACTTGGGATTCCAAGCCACAATGCAATCGGGAATGTCATACTGTCAACTTGTGAAAGAACATGGACAAGAAGATTGTTTGGTTCACGGAAGGCAAGTGCGGCAATAGCTTGACCGGTGATATGAAGCCAGAATTGGGCTTTCTTTTGACGAATTTCGAGGATTTTCGAAATCATGTCATTTTGTCCCAAAATGGTTGAACCAACAACACCGAGGAGGATCAGAGGCTTCTTTCCGGCGGCGAGATCCTCGTCAAGAATTTGTTCGAATTTCACATGATCCTAAACAGAAAAACATTGATATGATATGTTTTTCCAAGTTCTTTCATCTCATTTCTTCTGAATAGAAACCAACGTGTAATCAAAGTTTGCAGATCTAAAAATGCATCTTTTGCTGTTAACCCCTCATACGTTTCTAGAGCAAAAAACATTTTTACTACATAATGCCCCTTTTTGTTTTAAAGCTTTCTTACGACCTCATAAATGTCCTCATTTGACCTATTTTACAGCTTTGCTAAAAGCATGATTTAAAAAGCCATAAGATAATGTCTAGTTTTAAAACTAGAATATTTTTACTTCGAAGAACAATGTGATGGAAAAAATGGTGAAAAATGTTTACTGATTCTCTTGAATACTCTTCTAATCTTTTACAAAACTGCTGTACATTCTGAATTGTTTTAAATTTTCAAAACGGAAAAAAACTAGAAAAAAATGTTTTCCTTTTAGCTGAACTCACAATTCTTCCTTCAATTTCACTGAGATCTGACTCAGTTTTTGGCAGAATAGTGACATCAGCAATTCCGAACTCTGATGCCAAATATGAAGCCACATCCATATGCAGAGCAGGAGACACATAAACCACTGGTGCTCCTTGTTCAACGAATACTCTCCATCCCTTTGTATTATAATCTGACCCATAAGTTTTTTTCAAAGCTAATTTTACAGCATGTCCAATTCCGTTTCTCATTGATAATGAGATAGTTGCTTCGGCATCGGAACAATACACTTGTGAGTCTGGGAATCTGAAAAATATAAAAGGTAGATTTTATGAATAATAAAATGTGAATTGTTACCTGAAGAGATTGCTGAAGGCATGGTTCACATTTCCAAAAAGCCAAGCAGCAATACTTTGTCTATGATGGCTACTCAACAAATCAATATAAGACTTCAATGATGCAGATGTCACCAAAGTTCTTCCTAATTCAGATAATCTTTGCCCTTCTCTTGATCTTGTTTTGGCAAGTTGTGAATGATTTTTAATACTAGATGGTGGAGTTGAAGCATCATTTCCTAACCAGTCATCTGAGATGATCATATGTTCAAGTTGTTCGAGCACTGGTGGAAGTGAAACACCCGAAGATTGTGACATTCGAGAGGACTTGCGAGAAATTGGCTTGGCCTGAAACATTGAACATTATTTTTTGTTTACAAAAAGAAATGAAAGGATCCACATTCTTCAACAATAGAAATTGAATAAGAAAAACTGACCACACTTTTTTTGGAACCATCATCAAGTCCTGAATCTTCCGACTTTGCCGATGAGCTATTCGACGCCGGGCTGTGTTGTTGTGAAGAACCCTCTATTTTGCTGAAAAAATTGAATAAATTCAAGCTAGGAAGAGGAGCTAGCGCAAAAGGCTAAAAAAGAAATAAGGCATTTTTTGTTTATGTGTTGAGTGTGTTTTTGCAATATGTATGAACAAAAAGAATGTGTTGTGTTGTCGCTCCCTCCTGACAGAATTCTCGGGGGGATTGTTTTTGCTCTGGTTTTTTCAACGCATACACTCTCGTTGACCAGTTGAAATGAAATGCGATTTTACTCCCACAAGCTACTACTCAATTTGCCCACATATTTCGAAGAGAGAATTTTTTCAATCTTTAAACTTAAATAATCATTTCTAAATAATAGAAGACATTCAGAGATGGGAATTTTTTGTGGTTGTGTCCGAAATATTTTCTGAGTATCTTTTTTTTACACATTTGTTTCAAAAAGGAAAATTTCATTTTCCACTTTTGAGATGATTTTTCGTCATTGAACCCACTTTAAGCTCAATTTCACAGCTATGCTTATACAAGAACACAATCGAAAAAAAAATGTCACCAGAGAGTCGAAATGACAAAAAATAACAATCTTTTCTTGTTTGAAATGGTGTTCATTTTCGATCAGAGAATTGATAAAGACTTGAAATGGTTAAGATTATCATTTGATGAGATAAACTTATGAAATGTCAACATATAATTTATTCATTTTTTCAACATCAGCCATATCATTTCTCTTGATTCAATTAATAAGGAATTTTTCAGGGAAGTTTGAAATATGTTTCATGTCAACACATACTATAAATTTATTTATATTCACTCAAGTTCAGAAATAATTCCATAGATTTTGATGATATATTTCCCTGTGGAGAAATTTCCTAATCGATCAAATTTCAAACTTTTGATATGAGTCTCTTACAAATGTGAGATATTAGATTTACATGTTTGATAATTACTTGTTTTCCTACAATTTTTATTGTTCACGTTTTCTCATTTTTAGTACCCTAGTTCACTTTACGAACAACAAAAAACACAATCACAACATCAATAAAAAACTACGTTGTCGGGATTTGTGTCGTCTGGAAATGATTCTCATAATTATCTCTATAATATCGCTGTGAAGATGAACATGGAAGTCCTCCAAATACTGAAGAATCCGAATTTTTCAACATCATAAAACTATGCTCTCATCTGAAAATGAATGTGAAGAACATTTCGAAAATGGGAAAAAGGGCCAAATGAATATACATTTCAAAAAAATGGAAAACTCGTCTCTTTTATTCGACGGAGGAGAAGTGATGAGCATCAAATGAGAGGAGTATGCCCTAGAATTCTTTTCATTTTTTGTCAGAAAAAAAACGCGAAACAATCAATCCGGGGCTTGACTAAATTGACATAAAGTCAAAAGGAAACAACAAACAAAGTGTCAAAAAAAAAGAAAGATTTTTTTGTGTAGCAAGAAACAAGTCGACTCAAATTGACGACTGACCCAAGTCCGAAAATAAACTTAAAATAAATAAGTAATACAAACATTGCAATTTTTGTTACAGACAAACAATAAAACAAACTTGAGAGGAATATGAAAATATGAGAAAAAAAGAAACAGTCTCGAATTTCATACATGTTCTCAGGCATGTGTGCCCTCCGCCTTCTTTGTGTCCACCCATAAAAATGCATTTCAAATAAAGGCAACATTCATAAAAAAACATCAATTTATGTAATTCATGTTTGGTGTTGGGAAGAAACGATTTTTTTCAATGGGTTTTGTGTTTTTGTTTTTTTATGTGAAAATATCAAGCTACAGTAATATCTAAAACCCCAACAAACCAGAATTTGTGAAAAAGATTGAATTTTTTCAATATCGAAATTCTGCAAAAAAATTTAATTTCATTAACCTAAAGGTACCGTTTCCTATGATTTACGGCATTTCAAACATTGGGTATATTAATAGTACGTTGTGAATAGTTATGTATACTCAAAACAGTCCTTCTGCATGACCAATAGAAATATACTAATGAATAGAATTAACACTATCCATCGTAGTCTGATTATTGGAGAATCAGAAATTGACATTTCTGAAACTCGATCCTGAGTTTTATCATGATTTTTTTTTTTCGAACATTTTTTTCTGATTTCATATCAGAGCCTCTATTCAATTTGAAATTGGGATATGAAATTAACGTTTGATAAAAATTCAGAGTTTCTTAAATTTTAGTTTTCAAACTTGAATAATTTTAAATACAAGTTCCATGTTTCTTTTTTTTGGAGAAGTAATACTATGATAGATAATGTTTAATGATTTGGTAAACTTGATTTTAAAAAAAACTGGTAAAAAACTTTTCTATTTGAACCGCTCAAAAAATTTCAAACTCTACTTTTCTGGTAAAAAAAACTATTCCCTGGGAAATCAATTTTCGACTCAAATTCGGCGAAAAAGGAGAATAGAGCGAGCGAAAATTGAGTTACGGTAACACCATTTTTTTTATTTACCCAAAATGAAAAAAATTTCGAAAGTTATCCTAGCACCGGAAAAATGAACTTACAAAAAAAACGCGCGATCAAAAAAATTTCAAATTCATTGTTGCAACTCAAAAATTAATGAAAATCATGCAGGTCTAGGGAAAAAAGAAACGAAAAATCTGAAAGCGAGGCAAAAAACAACGTTTTTTTCCCATCAATTTTTTATGAGCGAAACTGCATCGGTGGTCAGATGAAATTTGTTGTTTTTCTCTTCTTCTTCTGAACTGAACACAGAAAAAAAGAAAAAAAAGCGGAAAATTTAATCTGGACCACGGAAAACAAATATATTAAAAATAAATTTGAAAGAGAAGAGGGAGGAGGGAAATTGAGGAAATGAACAGATTTGATTGAAGTTTATACGTTCGTATACTATGGAGAATTCAAAACTCAATTATATTACTATTCAGGGCAACTTGAAGACCACAGTAAATTTCTTTAGTTGAAGGGGAGGTAAAGGGAAAAAATAGGTATACTTTTTATTTTTTTTAAAGAAAGAGCACCCTCAGAATAGTAAAACCTCCAAGGGAATTTTTACCGAAAAGCCTGGTATTCGAGAACTTTTAGGTCAAAATTGAAAATTCCACGCATAAAAAATGTTCAAAATATGAAATCGTATGTAAATCGTATGTGACGACGTATAATTTCTAACTTTGACCTAAAAATTCTCGAATACCAGGCTTTTCGGTGAAAATTCCATTGCAGGTTTTACTATTCCGAAGGCGCTCTTTCTTTTAAGATCCACCTTCACCCCCCCCCCCTTTGAATGTGTTTGAAAAAACAAACTTGAGTGTTTTCATAACACGAATTATGTTTTTTTTTTGCTACCAATTTGAATGTATTCAATTTTGTTTCGTTGCNTATTCTCAGAAACAACCCGATATTTTCCCTCTGTATAGCTATTAACATTATGGATGTAAAAAAATAACGATTATTCGAGAATGGGCTACCGTACGCATTGTTTTATGTGTTTTTTTCGTCGGAAAAAATCATCAATTTTGTGAGTTTTTTTCATATTTGATTAATGATCTTTCGAGCATGAATTTGAAATAGTATTTTTCATAATACATAGTAAGAAAATTGTTTTCTTCATTTTGGAAATTGAGTGTTCACTTATGCGAGCTGTTTCGGAAAAAAGAACTTTTTTCTATAGAAGAACAATCTCTCAGTGCGGTTACAAAACGTTCAAATAAAAAAGGTCTGAAACTTTTGTAATCATGGTCCGCGAAAGTTTATGGATTCAATACGTTTCGATACAGTCATCTCAACCGTGGTGATCGCTGTTAAGCTCGAAGGTTTGAGCCAAGGTACCGAGTATCAACGTTTTCCTACCTATCCAGTCGTGAATGGATGATGATTTTGTTTATCCGATGTGGTACAAACTGATGAACTGATCTTATTTTACCTTTTTGTAACATTCCAAATGAATTATCTAGATTTTATGAGTTGAAGCATCCTTTACATTTACCTAGTGTACATTTTTTGAACAAAAGTCCGAGGTACCTGTCATAGTAGCTTATAACAATATTTCTCCCGTTTAAAGGCTTCCAATGTATTGATAAAGTTCCCCAATAATATTTCAATTTTTGCACTTTTTTTGCAGCCCACACATCTGTGTAATTTTTTTTTCAAAACACCAGATGTGTGTTCTCCCCCACCCTAACCAACCTTTCAATAGTTTGAATAATGCTTTCCACTTGTTGAACTGTGCTCGACATCTCAACTGCGCTGGTCGACATTCCTATAAAAAATCACCGAATATCTGCACTGATTATTGGAAAACGTGGCAAAACGACACATACACATACACACAAAACCAAAAAAAAATATGGAAAGGGCGAGAGAGAGAGTGAGACAAAAACTGTGAGCGAAACGAGGGAACAGCCGAATTGTTTGAACAAATAAAACCGAAAATGCCCGATATATATATTTATATATTTATTTATTGTTTTCAAAAAATTATGATGATGAATATACAGAGAAGGTCTCAATTTGAAAATGAGAAGTAGGCGGCTGGAAAATGAGAATAAACTGAACTGGATTGGAAAAGAGATCAAGATAAGGCATGGACGTGGATTTTTCATACGCACTGCCTGATTCAGATCCTTGTCTCTCTTCCAATTTTCCTTTATGTGGCAGGATACGGTATCCAATTTATTTTTGAGATAAATTTGAATTGTTTCTAAGAAAAAAGGGAGAAAAAAAGAAATATGAAAATCTCGGGAAAAAATTTTCTGTTGTCAGGATTGTTGCCTAGCAGATTGCTGCACTGCAACGAAAAAATTTGATTTTTTAAAGAGACAAAGTTGATTTTCGAAAATCTGAAGCCTTAGAAGAAGCCAAAAAATGAAGAAATAATATGCATATATATTAAATAGAACGCTATGCTTATCAGGAATGTCAATCAATTGTTTGTTTGCAACATGTACAACACAGCTGATAAAAAATTGGTACTATTTTGAAAGTGTTTGTGAACTTTTCGAAATGATCCTGGACTATGGACAGATAGGAATCATTTCAAAGGGAACAATCTAATTTTTGATACACTATTAATCTAAAAAATATACGCGTAAAACGTAACATTTGATTACAGAAAATTGTATTGATCAAGCTAGAAAGTAAATCTAAAAAAAATGTCAATCAACCAAATTATCAACTTTTAGAGATAACGTACATATATCCTGATAGCGAGATTATTCAGTATAGTAAACATGGGAGTTTGGTACATTAAAAAAAACGGAGTGCTACCATTATATTGTGGTTTTAATTGCTGATGTGCACACCTCCTAAATGTGAAAAAAACTAGGTTTTACAGATTTTAGAAAAAAACCTCGCACGTACCAAAAAATCTTAAAACAACATTCTAAATCTAATTCAAATAATTCAAGTTGTGAAATTGTGTATTTTTCAACTTCAAAGATTGGAACAAGTCATATACAAAACCATCTGTGAAAATTAGGAACGTAGACCATCAGAAGTTTTTAATTTTCAAACATCGGTACGTCGCATAATCATTGGGTCTCAGTTGGAAGGTGCTTCATAGTTTCTTTAAACCTTACAAAAAGTAATATTGTACCAAGTCAAAATATAAGAGAAACTAAATCTAAAATCCAAAATGAAATTTCGAAAAATGGAGATCTACGAGTTGGTTTTTCTGAAACTCATTATCCATCATCCAAACTTCTTACTTTCGTTTCCATTTGAGGGTTTGATGAGTTTGAGTTTTTTGTTATGTTATGTATTTCAGCCAAAAAAAAGCTATTCAAAAGAATACTTCCTCTTAAAATTGTAAAATTAGGATATTCTGTTGAAAAGTCACATCAAACTATCAATTCGAAAATGAAATAAAAACAAAACATATAAAAAAAACAAATCAAAACAACAATATAATTTGACGACAATGACACGAAATCCAAACAGAACATGCAAAAACACAACAAGAATACGATGAAGAAGATAATTTTTGTCTTGAAAGCGAGAGAGAAAAGTGAAATCCCAAAGACAAACCAGATTCACGTGTTGAATACAAGAAAATACGGAAAAATGATGGAGCGAGGCGAAATATTGCGCGGGCGAAAAAAAAACGAATGGAAAATTCAATTTTTTATGGTAGTCGAAAGATTATATTCTTGGAGGAAAAGAGGAGAACAACTTGAGAACACAATTCAGGGTCATTCGATCCAGAGGTAGGTCATTTTTTCAAGTGACCGACATGCATTTCACTTTTGTTTTTGTTTTGAAACAGCAAAAAAAAACAATAATAGTTCGTTTTTTTCGGAAAACACACGTGTCTTTTTTGTTTTGCCAGCTGGTGACTGGTTGAATAATATTGATTTTGTTTATTGAAAGGATTGACTTATTCACATTTGTTGTTGAAACTTTTGTGTTTCTGTTCGTCTGCTTCTGACCTTCATAGTTTTTTTTTACAAGACTCTAGTCTTCAGTCTTGAAAATTTTTGTGTCAGAAGTATTTGTATCCTCTAGAGTCATGCTCTTTTTTATATCATCCTAATTTTGCCGTACACGAGATAAAAAATAACAAAACTGAATAAATCCAAAATTAAGAAATTGAAACTTCCGAGTTTGATCTTGACAACAGAATTAGTAGATTAAAAACTTTAAAAATGCATCACAATTATAGCTTTTTAAATTCAGAAATCGACAAGTCAGCAAACTACAGACTGAATCACTCCGGGTTAAAGATTTCTTGGATCACCACAATTTTCAGACTCTGAAATTTCAAGAAACTTTATGAAAATTAATAACATTTTTTATGAATATTGTGAATATTATTACATTTTAAATGGACTGAAAATTATATAACTAAGAATCACAAGAAAAAAATCCAAACTCACAAAAAAGTCGAAAATCCATACTTCAATTTAGTCTAGCTAGCAAAAATTAGGAACACAAAGAATATTTGCGTAAATTGCCCATAATTTGTCCATGTTTCAACAAAAAAAAGCGAAAATGTTTCTGCTATTCAGGAAATCGAAAAAATAGAATACATACCTAACAAAAAAGTTTATATATACATATATACATATCTATCGAGCGCATCAACATGTATACATTATATTTATTGTTTGTACTATTATTCTGGACCTTGAAAACTTGGGGAGATAACTTTTTCATGGGTAACGAGATGATTTATGTTTTATTTCTGAACATTGTTCGAAAAAAAGACGAAGTGCTTACTAATCTTGAAAATGATTGAAAAAAATAAGAGAAAAAGGAAAAGTGGAAAAATGAAATGTTTATTTGAAATGCAAAGAAGACAATGGAACATACATCACATGTGGAATTTCACTCACTCAGCTGTGCATACATTTGTTTTGAGCAAAAATAGCGAATCCAAAATAATCTTATGCATTCGTATCAACCGGTAAATGGAACCGGTAGGAAAGGCAATTATGGTGGGAAAAAGGGTACGACGCACGAAACATTTTCACGAGATTTACAAAGAAGCTACAAAGTGTGGGTGACTAATGAATTTACAAAGTGAATGTGGAAATTTAGAAAGAGTTTAGCAGGGTCATTGAAAGTACTCCGGTGATAATCATGACGAGTTGCTTCAAGTTTTGGCTGAAAAAAAACTCGTGTTTGTAATGATAGACTGAAAAACCTTATAATCATATACAAAAAAAATATAATTATTAATTTCCGAATGAAAATTAAAGTTCTATTCCATCTAGATTTTATCAAAAAATTTTAAACATTGTGAGAGTTTTGATAAATACTGGGAACCTTTTCTCGAAAAATTTCTTTTTCACAATTAAGTCTTAGGTTGAACTTTTTTTTTACTACTGTTTTGAAAAAAAAAGAGTTTGTGATGAGTATCTGAAGAAATTATCTGAAGAAAAAACACTATAGTTTTCTATGGTGAAAAAAATGTCATAAACATTTTTTTCCAACAAAAACTTTTGTATTGTTATTATTTTCAAACGTCTTGCTTTCTTTTTTCAACTTGTGAAAAAACATTGACAAAATAAAGGATTCGAAGATCGAACTTCTATAAGAGAATAAAGAAATTTCACAAGCTGTTACAAAGAAAGCACAAAATTGTTTCCAAGATTTTACTGGGAATCTTGAAACCATGTAAATCCCCCAAGCCAAAAAATATGTCCCAGGTTTTTTGAGGTTCACTTACATTGGAGATTCCTCCTCATTCAATTCTGGCAGCAATTGCGTGAGTGCAATGTTCAAGAATCCTCCAGCGGTAAATGGCAACAATGTCTCAATCACTGGCACATTTGAAGTGTGAAGCGACAAGGCTACGCAGGATCCGATAACTCCAGCAGAGGCAGTGACAAACTATAAAAGTACATTTTTTTTATTTTTATTCCTTAATGCTTCCCAGACTAATTGAATATGAACGACCGTTCTTTTTTCTCTAGACAAAATGTATCCAATTACAAACCTGAACTTTCATCGCAGCAATTCTGTCAAAATCCGCTCTTAACAAAATAGCAAAGTCACTAATTTCGTGGGGAATTTCATGCAATAAAATGGTTATTGTTGTCATAATTCCAAACTTGGTGGAAACTAGGAAACTGCTACCTACAGCAAGACCATGTGCAAAGTTATCAACGATGTTAGCTGCCAAGTTCATATAGGCGCAAAGTTGATGTTGTACTTCTTCAGATGATGCTCCAACTTTTTCAATCAGTGAAAAGGTCAAATATCCAGCAAGAACCCATGCTCCAATGGCTACGTGATTTTTATTAGATTCGAAAGCCTCGGGAAGAAGATGGAGGAACACATCAGCTAGAAGAGAGCCAACAGCAAAACTGAGAAGAAGATTGAGTTTACGCTGACCTTCTGAAAAAAAAATTGTTGTGAAACTGGATTTTTGTAAAATCTGATAACAATTTTGTTTGCTACGTCAAAAATTAGATTTCATTCTTTGACAATCAAGAATTAGGGCAATTTACTACAAGATTGTTACATAGCATTATACCAGAGACATACAGACCCGATACAAGTCATGATTCTCATGACCACAAATAGAAAAATATGTACAAATATACAGCCTGAAACAACAAAGCATTTGGGGTCTCTGATTTTGTGTATGTTGGAATATTGATGAAGGGATTTTTGTATGCATTACAACTATTTGACATTGCTTTTCAGGTTGTACTTGTCTGAGCTGTGTTTGATAATTTTTTGAAAGAATGTAAGAAAGTAGGAAAAGTAAGCAAGTAGGAGTTGGAAAATGAAAAAAATGTATTTGAGTTGACACGGCTTTTGAAGGTTCTGTTCAATTTTCTTCGCAATTCGTGTGTGTAGTTTGTTATAAGTTAGAACTCTGTGAGAATTCTGTCCAGCTTCCTTATTTAGCTATGAGTTCAGTCAAGAAAACAAAATTATTGGAGTGGTTAACTTAACAGTTAGGCATGGTCATTTCCATCAAGCCTCAGAATTCTTGAAATTTAGTTAAATGTTTTTTGTTACACTTTTTGAAAAATTTTTGTACTATTTTTTAATAAACCATTAGGAAGATTATCGAACTTAAAAAGATATGAGTCATATGGTGACGAAATGATCTTATTCGCCAAAGTAGTCAAGAAACCTTTTTTTTAGTATTTCATAACAGTTTCTCTTAATAATTCCAGTTACAGTAATCAAGAAAACTTCCACAGATCCGATGGTTTTTTTCCAACATTTCTAATCAAGACTGGTTCTACCGTATCAGAAGTAATGATAAAAATCAAGTTCTCCCACTATGAACATCTTCACCAACCTTCTGATGACAGAAATTCATGAAGATTAGCTGGAAGCATGAAGGCTGGAACTATTCCACAGCTCACAACCATTGAGCAACCAACGAAGGTCCAAAGCCAAGTTTGGAAAGTTACCGATGTTGTAGTTTCTTCTTCAATTGGAGTTGCCATGATTTTCTGAATCTCAGCTGCTTCTTTTCTCAACTCTTCCTCAAGCCTGAAAAATATATTCACTCTCGGTAGCTAAAATTTGCAACTTACACCATCTTTTGAAGTTTCAATGGTTCTCTAATTGGTTTTCCTTCCGGATCATAAAGAGCACTTCCGAATTCATTGTCCATTTCCTCTACATTTTCAGCACCCAAAATTGTTTCCGCAAAAAATTGTGGCCCAGCAGCTGGGTGTAAATCCAACAACATTCCCTGTTGAGCATGAATCGCTATAGACGAGGATAATAATATAAACCAAAACATTTCTGAAACAAAAAACTTTCAATATGACTTTGTAAACGACACATTTCACTTTCATACGAGAGAGAAAAAGGAAGTAACCTTCTAAATGAACAAAACAAATATTTTTGGAGAAACATATCATTTTTCATATTCTTTTTTTTTCTTATGCACTAGAGAAAATGAAGGAACAAAAAAAAGACAAAAAGTTCTGCGTCAGAAAGAAGAATCAAAACATTTTCATCGATTAGAAGGAGAACGAAACGGACATAGTGAAAGTTTAAACTAAATGTCTTTCTTTTTATTAGTAATAATACAAATTATTTTTTTTTTCTTAAAAATGTTCGCCAAATAAAAACGCAATAAATAAATTTTGAAAATTATGAATATATGAAAGAATATTGTTATAAATGCCTTAGCAGATATATAAGAAGGAACCAGATGCGTCCGCAGCTGATGAGAGAGTATGAAGAAATGAGAGACATTGACATACAACAACTGTTTGGGTGGTGAAGGGAGGTGTTTCAAGGACATACTGGAAATCTTCTTCTTCTTCTTCTTCTTCTCTATGATTGTTCTTTGATGATTTTCTAGGAACACTCCGGGAAGAGAAAGAATGAAGTTAAATAATTGATTGGTTTATTGACTGGGTAATAATTATACGTATGAACTTGCATTTATATATACATGTTTTTAATGAGGACTAAATCCGGAAATTATTTTAACCTTAATCCTTGGTGTTTGTGTGTCAATAATATTTTGGATTTTGTGAATATATATACGTACTTTTTCTATGTAGCATTGAAAAATAAATGTATGAAACAAGTTATACGTAGGTTGAAAAATTTAATTTTTTGAATCAAAAACAAATCTCAATATTTTTTGTGAACTTGAAAACACGAAACTATTGAAAACATTTCCTTATAAATCATATATATTTATGAAAAAGACAAAAATATATCCCTGTTTAGAAATTAAAACAAAGAATCTAGAGTTAATTGAAGTCTCGAATGTCCCAATGATTAGGTTGATATCTAGTTTACAAAACTTTAAATATAAATTTTGGTAATGGATATCATCTGCGTGTGTTTTCCACATTTGGTTTAGTTTTCATTGTTCTCTACTACAAAAATTAGAATTTTTTCAACGGAGCTGTCTATTATCATTTTTCTTGTGAAGAAAAAATCTAGTTTCTTGAAGTCACCTCAATTTGGTTTAAATTTATTTGCAACAAAAAAAACAAAAAAAAATACGTGCATTTTTTTTCCGTTTATTTCATGAAGGGATTCTAATCGTAGAAGTCGTTCATTTTTTTAAAAGACCGAATAGTAAACATTCAAAAATATTACTTTTTGTGATGAATCTTTCGTATAAACTGCATAAGCTTAATTAGTTTACCATCATTTTGAAGGTTACTTTGTTCCAAAACAAAAAAGTATATCATTTTACGTATTATTTTCAAGAGATTGATACGATATCAAAAAAAAATCATGAACTTCCAGAAATTATTTTGTTATTTTCAAAAAAAAACACTGATTGAAACGAAATTTTGAAAAAATTTTCCTTTGTGTGTTTTCACTTGAATAACAAAATGTTCTCGTGTGAAAAAGTTTTCTCTTCATCTCAAAATTAAGTTTATTCTATTTATGTATTTTTTTTTTGTTTCCGGCTTAATTCAATAAACGAGACTTCAAAAATTAATTTAATTTTTATCAACTTTTTTAAAATTCATTTTCCAGAATTTTCGAAAAGTGTCCATTATAGTACCTTGATTAAAAACATTATAGTTTTTCAAACAACCATTTTTTTTGTTGTAAGTTCATTTTTCATTCAAGTTGTCTTTGTTGTCCACGTATTATCCGACAGTATTGAGCATATACGAAAAACAGAGCAGGATCACGTGTTTTCGAGTACAAGACACTCTGTGGAAGATAATAATATATTCGACTCCAATAAAAATATTACTTGTACTAAAAAATCTTCGATAATTTTCAAGATTTTGACCCAAGAATTCGGCAATGCAATGCACCCATACATGTTTAAACCGAGAGCATTGTCATAAATGTTACCACAAGTTATTTTTCCCTCCTATGTTTTCTGTGCTGACAAATATTTCGAGTGCGTGAAAATGTCTTTTCAAAATCCTTCATCATATATTTTTATTTTCATTATCTTCATTCTGTAATCTATCAGAAACGTGTGATCAATTCTTTCCAATATCGTTTTACTATCAAGTTTTTAGAATTTTTCTAAAAAAAAAAAATGATTTTTTTAACAATAAAAAGAGTAAACATCATTCTGTCAACCGGTCGATCACAAGTTTTTGCATCGAACCATCTGTTGGAAAATCGTTTAACTCGAGTTTGAGATTTGAATGTTTAGCAGACTAGAGCATTACAATTTTTCATATATGTATATGCTGAAAAAAATTCCAGATTTAAGATTATTATATTCAGTTTTGTTACAATTTCAATTCCAATGTTATTATTATATGATTTTCAGAGTGGCATGGAATGATTTTTTTCTGAATGGTGCCGAATTTACAAAGCCAAACACTATTCAAATCTTTGTGAAGTTTGACTCTTTTATCTCTTGTGAAAAAATCTTTGCCCTCCATTGCAAAAAACAAAAGTACAAAATTACACAAACATGCAAAACTCCACCTACAATATCTATTAATAGCTCTTTTGAATAACAATCTTTAGATAAAAACAAGTTTTGAAGTGATAAACAGGCAAAACAAATAACAACGAGAGTATATAAATACGTGTCTGAAACAGATATTTTTGTAGCCGAGACATCTCGAGTCTTTGTGCTGACAATCTTCAGCATGGATCCTGTTGTTGTACGAGCTCATATTAAACCCACTTAGAGGATATAACAGGAAACAAGAAAAACATCAACAGATTCTGTAAGTTCTTGTTCAGAATATATAGTATTTGCTTTTCGTGAAAATTTGCAGAATATTCACATCTTCTCCTTGTTTTCATCAAAAACAACTCCAGTCAACATGTAATATCCAAACCAGCTTGTCCAACGATAAGATCCATATGAACACTGCTGTACAACGAGTCGAGATGTCCCTTCTACAGTATTAATCTACTTTTTGTAACATCTATTATTTTTTAAAGAGTAATGGTGATATAAATTTTTGGAAAATATTCAAATGAATGTATTTTACTATAGTGGATGTTGATTGAAATGCAGTAATTTAATTCAAAAAAATAGAATTCCTATTTTTTCACCAACACCTTGCAAAACTATTCATACTTTTGCAGTGTGTTATTCATGAAGCAAATTGAATTAGGTAGATTTTTTAAAATGTGAATTCATTCAACTAGTGGTATTATTTGTTTTTAAACTCTCAATACCTATCACAAATATAAGACACTATTTTTCACAAGGATGCTTTAGTGACCAAAGATAAAAACTGCCCAACTACTTCATGTTGTTTTTTTTGTTCAAAATTTACAGAAGAACTGAAACTTGATGAGTTTAGATCAGCTGTGCAGTTTTTTTATAACCTTGCATCTAAACAAGATAGCACTTTACAAAGAGAAGTCTTAGTTCTCGAAAAAGCCTTAAAACAATAAACCCTGCTTATAAAAAACGCGGAGATGCTCGGATAGTATCAGTCATTGGTGTTAACAAAAGGAACATGAACTTTGTAGATTAGAACATAATTAATCCTTAAAAACAAATGTCTTAGTCAGATTATTGTTACATCATTGTCAGACAAAATATAATTTTTTTATATTCATGAGAAATTATTCTCTCGAGGATTAACCTTTTTTTATCACATTCATTTGTTATGCCTTCTCCCCACTCACAAATATTTACTCTCAATATCTTTTTTCTTTGTCTCAATTAGGTGGAACTGAAAATCAAAGCTGCTTGGAATGAGTTTGAATGAATTGTTTGTTTCATCGCAACATCTTGTTCAACTTGTTTCTTCGATATGGTCACTTATACTCAATTTATTTTTGATGTTTCTTATTATGAGAAAATCACCCGAATCACTAGGATCTTATAAAATACTTCTCGTATACACTTGTGGTTTTGAAATGATATACGCTATTATGGATCTGCTGACAGCACCGGTATATAAGAGGTTCAGAACTTCAACATTATTTTTGTTGCAGAGTTTTTTCTCATATGATTCTGTGCTTGTTCTCTATATAAATTTGGAGAAAAACACATGGTTTTCACCGAATGTCATGGAATTTCTAATTGCTGTTTACTGTGGGATGTTTGGAGTATCTTTGGGCTTATTTCCAGTTCAGTTTATTTATCGATATTTTGTGTTGTCACGGTACGGTTCTCAATAATTGGAAAAAATTTCTATAACATTCGTTAAGTAGGTAATAGTAATCATTTACACTAAAAACGTTCCAAAAAAAGGCTCGTGTCGTTTTCTTTTTTCAAACAGAAAATGAATCTCGAGTCTGAAAATTGGAGTGTTTTGATTTCTCAAATTCAGAGTTTCGTGTGAGTTTTTCAAAATTTGAATTTAACATTCAAAATACATCACAACTGTTCCTTCTAACATTCACATTTAGGTGTATTTTGATGATTTTTTTGCTGGAGAGTCTTGTCTAATTCGGGTAAAAGTTGAGTTTCGATCAATAAGAAGCCAAACAAAAACAAGAAAAAATGAAACACTACACAAATACTAAGAGCAAGATGAAATACTTTATTACATTAGACAAAAATATTGATTAATGAAATAAGCAGTAGGTACAAGTTTTTTGGTTGCCCCAAAAAATTCCGGAAAGGATAAATCAGGAAAACAGAAAACGAAAATTTTCCGATTTAAAAACCCGGAAAATCCGGAAAAACGAGAATGACGACCGTAGCTTTATGTTTGAAAGTATTTTTTTTTCATAAAACTGTGTTCAAAACGGAGAAGTGATAAAAATCGGAAACCTTTTTCCCAAATCAAAATTGCAATTTTTATTCATGTCTTACCTAACTTTTAAAATCACAAACAAACTGAAATTAAAATAGAAGAATGATGAATTCATTTCAGCTCAATGAATGACCATTATTTTTGATAAGAAAATTATGGTCAATATAAGGACTGTTTTCCGGTAATGTTTTTCTCGGAAAGCAGAAAATCCGGAAAATCGGATCCACACAATGTAGTGCATTTGTGGTTCCGATGTCATCCGTTGCAATACAATCAAAAAATAGCACAGTCAGTTTGGATTACTGTTTTTTCGTGGAACTCAATACATCTGTTCGATGAGTCAAACTTTGTCATCAAAACAAAAAATAGTCGCAAGGGTGATCTTGGTTTTATCAAGTAGAAAGAATAATTGTATTCGTCAAAACAACACTTTTCTGATCATCGTGTGTTGTATTTTTTTATTCGTCAACAGAATTTTTTTTACAAGTGGCGTATTTCAGTTTCCTGTTTTTAACCTATACATGATGATTTAAACAATTTTTAATCAATTTATCCAGTCACTAATGAGTGGATTTCTTACTTTTCCTTGGGAAAACATCATATTTTCAATACAATATCACTGCTTATGTGATTTTTGTTTTCAATGAGAATAACAACGAAATGGCAAATAACTAACAAGTCTCGAGAGATTAAAGTTGACGACAATTGCAAAAATAGCTTGTTACTGTATAACAAAAAACCGAACATCAAAAATGCACAGAGAAATGAAAGTTATACGAAGATTTCGATTCCAAGAGAAATGAACGGATGTTGCTTCAGAATAGTTAAATAGAAAATAGACCAAGAATCCTGTATAAGAAAAATGTTTCAGAAGCAAGATGATGAAGTCATTCAACTCACGATACATCATTTTTTGGCTATTGATTCCAATCACCTTTGGCGTAATGTTCGGAAGTGTTTCCTTTTTTCTAGCCCCACCGAACGAAATCAAAATCAATCATGTTGAAGAATATTTGAAAAGTGACATGGGTATCGAGAAAAATAATATCACATATTTATGTCTTTATTTCAAATCTGAGAAAGAAGAAGAGAAAATGATTTATTCAGAGTCTTTACTTGCTGTTTTGCTGATGATTATAATTTTGGTAAAGACGGAAGAAATTCTCACATATTTCATGTTTTCTAGATGGTGTCTTCCGTATTGATTGGATACTTCGGGTCACAATGTTATTTACTTATCAGAAAAGGGTTAAAGTCTTCTATGCTATCAGACGAGTATCGAAATATACAAGTTCAATTTTTCCATGCTTTAGTTTGCCAAACTGCCATTCCTATATGTTTACTACATTTTCCTGCTTTCATTGTTTTAATAGCTACAGTCTTTCATAGAGATTTGGGTATATTCAGTGGTCTAACAACTATCACTATAGCATTTTTTCCTGCCATTGATCCACTTCCTAATATTTTCGTAATCAAGAGTTATGCAATAGCAACTAGACGTAAGCATATTCAATGTAAATGGGGTAAAATAATTTTTGTTACAGTTTTTTTCACCAGTGTGTTCAAACTCAAAAAAAGACAAGCGACAAGTGGTGCAGTACAAAGTGAATTGTGAAAATATAACTGGTCAAACTAAAATTCAATTACAACTGTTACGTGTTTTATTAATGTCATACTTATGATTTTGATTGGTACGATTATCGCAATAGTTCTGTTACGAGTTCTATATTACCCCAATTTTTATTTTTTCAAATTTCCTCTTCAATTTTCTTCATATTGTCACGAATTTTTGCGACACAGAGGTATTTCTTGTTTTATATTGTTGTATACTTGGGTGAGAAATTTTAGTCACCATGAATGATTACTAATACAATATTTTTTCCTCTATGAACTGTTGATCACCATGTAGTTCGGTCAAAACACAACATTTTGATCCGTGCGAATTCTGATTTTCAAAGCTGTCTGACGAAATCAAAAAATGAATTCAATCATGTTCTTCGAAAAAAAAAACATTTTGATCCAATATAAAAGTCTGTTATCATTTTGGTTTTTTTTTCGAAAATGGTGATACAGTTCATGCTCGTGTTGATCTTTTTTTCCCAAATTGCCGAGCCTCGTGGAAATTTTGCTCAAATTGTTAGCAAAATTTATTGGAATGGTAAAACTGAGGTTTGCGTTCATTTGAAGTAGAGTTTTAAAAGTTATGGTTTCAGTTGGAAAATGAAGCTGATAAGGAAGCGATGAATTATAGAGAGGTTTGTTTTTCTCTTGATAAACAAAATAATTTTTTTACCTACAGCTATTTCGCTCAAGAACGTCCATCCGGAAAGTTGATCAATATTCTTCTGGTCTCGGTGAACGCGAGGAACTTATAGCATTAGTTGGACATCGTGTTTTCCGAGAAAATGTGACGAAATTCTGTTCGGGGTTAATTGAGAGACAAATTTTTTCGATATCACGAGATTTTCGGTTAGTCTTAAAATCCGAAAATTATTTCAAAAAAAAAAACAGTTTCAGAGATGCAATCAGTTTTGAACCCGCGGCAGAGATTCCATCACCAATAAAGAAGTGAGTTAGGTTTATACGGATTGTTGGGTGCAATGAGAATTGGACTCAAACATTTATATTGAAAACTAACAAGAGCGGTTCAACTACTCCCCATCTTAACTTTTGACGAGACTTGGTATACCTACTAATTTGAACCCGCTGATCAACGTCTCGTTTTTATTTTTTTTCCTTTGGTTCTCTGAAAAAGTTTTAAAACCCCATGATTTTAACACTAATAAAACTCCTTTATAAAATACACAAAAAAAAGTGTTCACGTTTTTCAATTTATTTAATTTTTGTCTTTTACACGTTTTTGATCAGGGGGTTCAAATTAGTAAATATACCAAGTCTCGTCAAAAGTTAAGATGGGGAGTTGTTGAACCTCCCTTGTAAAAAATATCTTACGAATAATATTTTACTTGAGTTTTCACATTTTTGAATTAGTGAAAATTTCGTTTTCTACCCAGTTAGTTAAGACCACGTCTCACAATACATTTCATTCTGCTTTGAACATAACATTCATAGTGCTAAAAACCATTAATTTAGATTTTTTTCTATTAAAAAACTATTATTATAGGTAGCCTGTTTTTTCAGTCTTGTTGTATCGATTCCTTCTCATTGGTTCCGAATCTCATCCCAATATTTTCCATCTTTCTTTGTTTGCTATCAAGGTTTGCTTTTTTTCCCCATAATTCTGTGAAATGCCATACTTTCAGGAGAAGACTTGATAAAGATTGTAAAAATGAATTCAACGTCTAACAATTTTCGAATGAAAGGAAGTTTTGCCAATATCAAAATTAATATCACAAATTATAAAGATCACCATATTCGAGGAGTTTTGATGTTGTTGGACGGCAAATGGAACAAGTATCATCTTAATCCGCGTGGAAAAAAAGCTCGAGCATATGTAACTGCAGGAATCACTGTTAACAGACGTTTATTTACAAGAGAATGTGTTAGGAGTTTGGGCACGTGAGTTTTTTCTTCATGACAATCTGAGCGGTTTATATATAGAAAACAAGAATGTTGTTTGTGGAAAACCGAATTTTATGAAAATGGAAAACCGTATGAATATAACCACTGTCAGGGAAACATCCCAGAAGTAGCCAACATACCATCTTTTATCTCGAACAAATACGAAACTCTTGCCAAATCTGGTCAAATGAGTAGAAGGTTTCTTCGGGTACCGATGAAAACTTGTCATGGTTTCGAATATCAAAAAATGTTTATAGAGAGAAGTAATGGAACGATTGAGGTGAGTTCAACTATAAAAATAACAAAGAAGGTTGATATTTTTCAGACATTGGTTGGGCTGAATGCAACTAAATGTGCTGTGTTTTTCTGATTAACATGATGATTAAACGCTTTATTACTAAAGGTTCATTTATTTTATTTGTTTGTATCTTACGGCGTTCTATTCCAGGGTTTTTTACTTGTATTCTCAAACGTGGGAGGAACTGAAAAAAAAAAACGTTTCTTGAAAGTTTCTATTATTTCCGTTTTCTATTAATATAGGCTCACAATTCTGATAATTCTTCTTTATGAAAAAAATGACCAATAGATACACAAAAATGCAATATAAGTGATGGTTAAAATGAAAAAAAGAAAGAGGCGAATAAATAAAGTCATATGTATTATGTATATTAAACTTGTTTCCCGAATCAAAATGAGATATTTCACGATTCGAGTAGAAACATTTTTTGAGCAAGATGCGAGGAATATTGTAGAGAAGGGTGTTTTCACATTATTCTTCATTTTCGTCTGGCGAGACGATTCCTTCACTACTGTTTGATTGCCATTCTGCAGATGAATCAACCGAGTTGTACGAGCGAATCTGAGAAAAATCTGATTTGGTGAAATATTTTGTTAAGGAGTGATTACCTTGTGGTGATTGGTGGAGATTTCAAGAGGTGAGTAATAGGCGTTTTTCCGGATATCCTTGATAATTAAAGCAATATTATGCGCAAGTTTTGAGTCATCACAATCATTTTCTCTTGAGAACATTACTAATTCCTCTTGAATGCGACTGGCATCTTCCAATTCTGACAGTTTATTGACACGGTCACAGAATGAGCGATGCTAGAAAATATCAAATTATTAGAAGTCTGAATTTTCTATTTCAATTACCTGGATAACTTTTTTCTTCAAAGCTTCAATAATGTTTGATTGTGTTTGGAATTGTCTTTGAAGATGAGCATTGAATTCTTTCACTTCAATGAGTTCTTCTTCCAAATGTTTGCTCATTGAACCATCGTTTTCCGATTTTTTGGCGGCCTCATAGAGAAGTTCGTAGTCATGGATTTTCTCAAGCGCATTTTTCAATCGATATCTTGCTTCTTCGTATCTTCTTTCGAGCTCTGTTCGGATTTCTGGCCGTTGTTCTTCACGATAAGCTGCATATTCTTTTGTGATTTTTTCGAGTTGTTTTTCAAGCTGAAAATTTGAAAAGATTTAACAAGTATTTTTTCGACCCCCCACGAAGGTTTTTTTACTATTAATTTCCGACTGGCTTGCGAGATTAGAAAATAAATTTAATTTTTAGAATAACATCACTTTTAAAAATTTTTTGCAAATTCCTGCAATTTTTTTGTAATAGAAATATTTGCATGAATTGAGTTTCAAATAATTGAGCAAAGCATGTTAGAAAAGATTTGATTCGAATAAAAAACAATCACGTGATATAGTGTGATAGATCAAAAATCAAATGATGAAAGTGTATTTTTTTTACGTCAAAGTTCAGTTTTTATTGAGCAGAATCATATGTGTGGGAGATTAATCTTGATCAACATGAGCTGAACATGACAGTTTGAAAAACATGTATTAATGACCAGAAAAAAACGTAGCTTTATAGAAATGAATCATCAAAAAAATTAGAATAACATAAATAGATTTTCAAAAGGATGTTCAAAATAACATCATTTTTTATTTATCCAGTACCAAAGCTCCAAATAAGGATGAAACCTTAGGTATTTTTTTCTGGAAATGAGAAAATGGCATGCTCACCTCTTGTTTTTGCTTCTCAACATTCTCCAATTCGAGTTTCAATTTTTTCCACTCTTCTTCTTTTTTCGAAGCCTCTTCTTGACCATGTGAAACATATTGTTGTAATTGTCTGAAAACAGATTTCGAATAAATTCCAAAACATAACATAATCCCATAATTAAGACTCATCTCCTCAAGTTTTTCGACCTTTCCGATTCATGTAGAAAGGTACAAGAAACTCAAAAAACCTGTCCTAAAAAGTCTAAAATAACCCTCAATTCATTTTTCGATGCCAGATTAGTTTCCAAAATGTTCTGTAATAATACCAACAACTTACACACTGAGAGCTTCTGTCATTTTCAATTCACGATTCAAATCAGTTTCTTTTCCTTGTAATTGGAAACGAATTTTTCCAAGTTCTTTCGACAATGTTCGCATTTCCTGGTTTAGCTGTAAATGTTTTTGTATTTTCATTTACCCGAGTTCACTACTCACATTTGCATTAGCAGTTTCAGATTGAACTAGTTTTTCTTTCAACTCCTTAACTTCAATTGAGTCACCTCCAACGGTTCCCAATTTCGCTTTCAGTTCTTCAATCTCGAGGAGCCGTTTAGCCAAATTTTCTTCACTTGTTTGTTTTACCAAATCAAGTTCAGCTTGGAGTTTTTCTTTAGCTTCCATAGTCTGAAAAGAAAAATGCATTTGTTTGAAAAATATGAAATTTGAGTCACAGACAATTACAAAACACTTGAAAATCATGCAAAACTGCAAAATAGCACTACCTGTTGTTTGGAAGTCTCTTCCATTTCTAAAACTTGGAACTCGAGAATATCATTTCGCTCAGCTTCAGAAACATTTTGTTGTTTCAACTCATCGATGACTTCTTGCAATTGTCGAAGTTGTTCTTGCTGAGCAGCAATGGTTGATTTGAGTTGGGCTGTTTGAGACATCTAAAATGGTCGAGGTTAAACATATTCACACTAGCACACTTGAGCAAAAATTAATTAATTTTTGAAGTAGATATATAAATGTATATGAAATATAATTAAAAAGTGATATAAATCGATGAAACTAGTTGTTGTTGTTGTTGTTCAGTTGTTCAGATGATAAAGAAATAGAATAATCAGTTCAAATCATTCGACCATGTTTAATTGGATTGATCGCCATTGTAGGTGTAAAATAAAGTTTTCTTAATCGCTTGGGAATTTCGTAAGTTTTCTAGATTTTTGGATTGATAATCAGGTTCGAGTGGTCAAAAACTGTCTAAGTCTAAACCTAAATCTAAACAGGCCAAAACTTATTGACAGCTGGTTCCAAAAAAAACTGGCAGTTTGCAACTTTCGACTGTTGCGTTTTTGAAAAAAAAAACTTTTGAAATAGAAAAAAAAAGAAGTTTAATAATCATAGTAATAAACTGATGTTTGGATTCAATGGACACGATGGGAAATTCTAATTTCCGGCTTGTTTAATCTGTGATTTCCGGAAAATTCGGTTCAATTGAAAACTATAAATCTAATTTATGGATAATGAATTGTGGGAAAACACAAAAACAATTCGAATTTCGGAAAAATCTACTAAAGCTTTACCTATGATTTGATTCAAGACTCGTAGCTTTTTGCTTTAGTTTTAAAAAAGTCAGTCGTGCTAAAAAAAACAGAATGTATATTTCTTCTTTGAAAGTTGATTAGTTTTTGGATTGAACAAACATTCAAAACCATCCAATATTTTTTTTTTTTGGAAAAACACGTTTTTTTTTCAAAATTCAATTCTTCGTGTTTTCAGTTACATTTGTATGTTTTAAATATCATAACATAATGAAATGTTTCATGCATAACAAAAAAGTCTTCAAACTGCCAAAAAACACAGTTATACAAGCATCACTCATCAAAACTGTTCGTTTTTTTTTTGCCTCCTATCCTCTCTCATATTCGTTCGTTAACGTCAGTAATGAACACCACAGCAAGGCGCAAAAACCTGGTTGTTTTTAAGTGATTCTTATCTGATCTCATTTGCGCGAAACCCACACATTGATGACAGCCACACAAAAAAAAAACAGCGAGTGAACTTACCATATCCTGAGTGGCGTCAATGACGAGTTGTTGTTGTTCAATAGTTGAATGGGCGAAACTGATTTGATCTCGAAGAAAACTCTCCTCGTGAAGGTCGGATGTGTTTAGTTGTAGCTCCTGGAAAAAAATATGATATATTCAATAGTTTTCAGGTGAATTCTGATACTCTACATTCTGCAATATGTATTATATAAATTTTACGAACTTTTTTTTTTGAAATTACTTAAAATGAAGAATATATCTTGAAAATACTCAATTAAATATTTGATATGACCTAAGGGTAAGTTTCAAGTAGGAATTCATTTAAATTCAAAATAATAAGAAATAGAACATTTTGAAAAGACCAAAATCGTTTGTCAGATAAATTTTTTTGACGTAGCTTCGATACTCGAATGAAAAAATTGCTTTTTACGGAATTCCATCTTTCAAAACAGACCGGATTTTGTCCAGTAAAAGCTAAACACTACAAAAAATTCTAGAAGTTTTTTAAAACTTTAAAAATAAGGTAGTTTTCATTTTCATGCTAATTAAAAAGTGTAGTTTTATGAGGATAAAACTCTGATATCACGAATGTCAATGGTGAGAACCAACTATTTTTACGAATTTTCTAAAGTTAATTTATCTACCAAAGTCTTATTATATTAAACTGAAAGTCGACATTCAGTTTTAGTCAAATGACTCGTTTTGAAAAAATAGTCAGTTGTGCGTTGAAAAACCTTTACAAAATATACTATTTTGGAAAAAAGAAACAGTTTTCATTTTCATGCAAACTTCGTTCCTGCAACTTACATTCAAAGCTCTTTGTAATTCTGCGTTCTCTCTGTACAATGCTTGATAGTTTGTCTCAATATCCTTTGCGAATGCCTGAAAAAAAATAAATAAATGAAAGCAATCTCCGATCCGCTAAAACCGAAAATTTCCCAAACAATCAATTAGCGAAAATAAACCATCTGACGCCCTATAACACGAGAAAAAGTGAAGCTTATTATTCAAATCATGTGAAAATGCATGGATTAAATATAACATATTTTTCAAGATGTGAAAAACTAAATTGGAGAAAAATTTCTGGTCAAATGAACAAATCTTGTTTCTGACCTAAATTAATTTTATTTTATTTGTATGGTAAACCTTTTTTTCGATAAAAAATAATAGAATAAATATGCAAGTATGAATCAGCAGCAACAAAAAAGGGAGAGAAAAAGGTCCTAATTTTTTCCCTTTGGAAAGTGATTGATTGGTCTCTTTTCTTATGTTCGATTTTTTTCAAGGGCAAAACTGTACTCCTGAAACAAACCATATAATCCTGTTAACCAAAAAATCGAAACTAAAAACCAAAACCAGCACCGGTTTTTTGACAAAAGAAAATAGAAAAGAAGCTTATTTACATAACAATGATATTTAACTGTCTGTTTTTGATTGGGGGGAAAAAAAGGAAAAATCGTATTGAACAGTATATGTACAATCAATTTATCAAAATGTTGTAAAATAAAAAGAAACTGGTCATTTTTTATGTGATTTTCCTTTTTTTATGATTGGTGATAATTTATTTTTATCACTTTTTTTTAAGCTGAACATAATATTATATTGTATAGCTGGGTATACAAAATATTGGGACTACACGTTGGAAAATCAAAATATCAAAGTACATAACTTGAAGTCTTACTTAATCTCAAATGGTATAAATGGTAAACTGTTTGTTTATCTCAAAATGGAATAAGAAGTGTTATCTGAATCTTAGGCCGGATAATATTCTTGGAAAATAAACAAAAAAAGAAAATTCTAGTTCTGTCCAAGAACTTTTAGGTATAAACAAAACAGGAGGAAAAAAATTTCATATAGTTTCTGATGAATTTGTGTTTCTTCCCGATACTCATTGTTAAACTATAGTTTCTCTATATTTTTATTCAAATAATTTGCATGTTTTATTTGCCCCGATTACCCGCGTTTACCTCTTCAAAATCTTCGGTAATTGTGTCGAGACTAACTGTACTTGCGGCGGAGCAATCACTTCCAACATTACTGGAAAAAACAAACTACATTTTTTAAAACATAATTTTAATATTCTCAAACCTCATTTGATCGCAATCATTCTCATTTTTCTTCAAACATTTTTGAAGTCGTTTGAATTTCTGTACAAGCATCTCGTTTCTTTTATCCTTTTCATATGCTGAACTTCGAAGAGCTGTGATACATTTTGAATACTCAAGAACTTGATTACGATATGTCATGAGTTCTTCGAGTTTCTCCGGTGAAACTCGCTTTTCTTTCAATAATTCGTTTTCTTTTTGTAGTCTCTCATAGGCATCTTTCTGGAAAAAAAAAGTTTTGTTCAGAAAAATTATATCTTGTTATCCTTATCTTACCAACGTCAAAAAATCATCCTGACTGTGACAATATTTTTGCTCAACTTTTTTTATTTCTTGCTGTAGAGTTTTGTTTCGATCACCGAGTTTTCGATTTGAATCAATCATTGGGCGCTGTGTTTTCTCCAAGTCTACAATTTTCTTTTTCTGAAATTTAGATGATTTTATAGGGTGTTCACAAGAGGAAATTTCTCACAAGTTCAGCCTTGATAATGAGCATTTCAGAGTTGAGAGTTTCAGAGTTGATAAGACGTTTTTCGATATCTTCTATTTTGTTCAACCATCTTGTCCGCTCTCTTTCATGATCCTCCTTGCTTACCTGAAATGTTTTGTTGAAATAGTAAACTTGAGAATAATTTTGATTATAACTTTCACACCATAATCCTTGATTATTTTTTCCCTATTTCTTAAATCAGAGTACTAGTTCAAATTTTGTAATGTAAAAGTTCCTATATTAATATTGTTCAGATCTAGCGTACAGCTAAGTTCTTCAGTTTTCAAAATCCGATTTTTCATTTTTCTCACCGAAATTGTAGCCAAATCAAAAGATGTCACAGTAGCTCGTCGATTTCTGTCAATAACCCTCGGCATTTTTCACTAAATTCAATAGAAATCATACAAAAAAACAAAAAGTAAACATGAAATGATTGATAGAAGGGTAATATCATAAAACCTTTTTCGCGCATTTCACAAAAAAAAAACTTCTGAGAGAAAAGATATTAATAGGAAAATGAATACAAAACATGTGTGTTCTTTTTTTTGTTTAGTAGTATTAAAGGAGAAATAGGATTTCAAGGATGATAGGAACCCAACTGTGAATGGATAGGATTTAAATTTGAAATTACATGAAAATGACCCAAATTTAAATATGAAATTGAAAGTTTTTATATCATATCATTCACTTTCACTCACGTATTTCTTCTCACCGAAAGCCGATGCCATTTGATTGAATTTTGAAATCGAAATCGGTGTTGAACAATTTGATGAAGACGTTGATAAACGAAGTGGACTTTCTCTATGTTGACTGCAAAAAAATATATAGTTTGAAAAACAAAACTAAGGGAGAAAAAAAAGTTTTGTCAACAAGTAGATTGTTGAGTGTTAAGAAAATATTGTTCAAACTCACTTCTTTCGCATTTTTCAAATAATTTATGAAAGAAAAAACAAAGGACACATAGATTGTTGATTGTTGTTGCAATTTTTTTGTTTTTTTGTTTGTTTATTTTTGTTAGCGGAGGAGCCCTTTCACATATGTGGGACAATGTTTTTTTTTTGCGTGTTTTCATCAAAAAACATATGTTCGATTTGATACATTTGTTATTATCATAATAAATTCTGATTTCAAATGAAAAAGGGGACAAAAAGTATATCAGAAAACTTCAACATCAAAGTGAAAACATTTGTTATTGTCCTTCCAAAAATTGGTTCTCGTCTTTGAGGCGATTTGCAAACTATTATTTTTTGTTTTCATGTTTTTTGTAAAACTGAATTAATCCGAAGTTTTTTTGCAGGATAGTTTCCCGAAACTTTGGTTCAGTTTATTTCGGAGATGATCGAGAATTTATTCACAGTTTGCTTTCAGATCACTCAGCATCAAAGACTATGCAAGATCTGCTAATAATTTTGCGCCAGAATGCACGAAAGAAAAAAGTTACGTTCTTTGACCACGTTAATAAAAAAAACTTGGAAACTCGTTTTTCATCGCTTTTTTAGAGGAAAATACTCCAGTTTGCTGTTTAGCTTTTTTACTCGTTTACTCACATCTAAAACCCTACTTTAAAAAAAAAACTACAGAGTTACTTTTTTGCAGAGCCTTCAATCATGTTTTCAAAAACCCCCACACTCCTGCAACCGATTTTCAAATCACATATTCTTCTAATTACTACCAAACCAGTTCTTTGAACACATACATATACAACACCCACATAATGAAGTCAAAGACATTACATTTTCCATGTTTTCCTCATGTTTTTGCTCATTTCTATACATCATAAAAATAATAATTCATGAGACAGACAATCCAGCAAATCAGTTGTAAAACAAAAGTGTAACCCCCTCGAGCATAGTGTGGGAAGGCAGGAAGGAGAGCAGGCAAGTGTGGAACCAAAAAAAGTGAGATAAATGAGTGATTGGAGAAACATGAAATTTGATTTGTTTTTTATGCAATCTGGGTATCCGTTTCGAATTTCACGTTACGAAAATTGTATAAATGTTTTGAAATGTTTTTGATATGTGATGTGAAATTCAAGATGATGAAAATGATTTCCGGAAATTCTCAAGAGATAGATGAACAGGAGTAGAGATGTTGTTGCGGCTCGAGTGGACGATGAAAGATGATTATGAAACCTTGTTTTTTTCTCGAGAGTCCAATTTTCATGAGAAAATTGAACATTGAAAGTGAAAAAAATACCAGAACGGATTTTATAAAGAAACATGAATATGGTTTTAGGTATATCAAAAGGAATATGAAGGTTAAATGATAATTTCAGGACTTGAATAGCAAAAAAATAATGCTTCAAAGTTTGAAAAATGTTTCAGCAAAAAAATTTCAATCCTATAACATAAATTTCAAATTTCGAGTATTACGTAGCAAACGTAGTCAACTACAATCGTTAAGGTTTTTAACTTTTCTACTGGTTAAAACGGATCTTGACATTGAAAACACTATAAAATTTCATTCAGGTTAAAAAGAATGATAGCGGGTGTGGTTTTGATGTGAAGATGAAAATCTGAACAATTTTAACTGTCAATTCCGGCAGATCGTTAAAAAAATTTATGGAGAGCGCCGGTCAAAAAATGGTTTAGTATTTTTTTTAAATGAATCTGGTAGTTTTCAATAAGAATTATATCAAGAGTAGAAAATATATACAAAATTGCAAGAAAATCCAACTTTGTGCACAAATACAGTGTGGGTTAATCATATCATTTTTCTCAATTTTCGACCAACATAAAATATTTTTTCACATGACCGAGTCTAGAACTATTCCTAAAAGTTTAGCTTTTTTTTTTATTTCCGTGTATTCATGAAGTTCAGATGAGGAATACATTAATCCTGTCATGAATTTCTAAAAAATTGAGAACTTGTTATACTTACCTAATTCTGATACTACCGTACACCATTTCGTTTGATTTCAAAGAGATAGTAATATCATTTGCTATCCTATTTATTATTTGTGTATGTCTCTAAACAAAAAGTGTGAATCAAGTTCAGTCAACTCAATCAATTTTGACAGATTCATGCAAGCCTCCCAAAATGCAAACAAAACTTACTCATATCCTGACATTATCCTAAGCCATCAAATGTTGTTTGAGTTGTTGAAAATGGTGGATTAACTGCAAAAAACTACGTTTGAAATTAGAAAAGTTGGAAAAATAATATATAATTTTTTAGAGATGAAACAGCAAGAAAATAATATCAGCAACACACACTCAAACAGCTGACCAAAGCGATGATTTTTTTTTGCTGTCGTTGGTTGAGGGCTTGCAGTCATTTCTTAACCTTCACCACACACGATATCTTCTCATCTTGCTATGATAAAAATTATTTTAATTTTTCAAAATATATATCTTTTTTCGAGCAACAAAAAAGCGAACGAGAAAAGATGAGATGAAATTGTATAGATTTTTATGATTGAAACATTAAGTGTGGGAGAGATTTTATATTTTTGAAAAAAAATGAACAACTGGACATCGTGAGCTGAGCTTAACAATGAATGAGAGAAACTGGGTGGACACCGGGGGCAGATGGGTACATTTCAAAAATAGTTTGTGTTTGCAGGTGGACACTAAAACCATATATTTTCATCATCGGTACTGTTTCGTACCATGTCATAAAAAAAAGTGAATTAGGTATTCAGTAAACTTTTTGTGAAACTTATGGTCTGACGACACAAAGTCGCTACTAGCTGTGTTTAAGAAAGTAATGAAGTTATATAACCAATTTCATTATTAATTGCAATTTTTGATAACTGAGCTGTTCAACTTTAGTTATACAAGCATGCAACCTGAAATAAAAAATTGCATCCTACCGTACCTTTTTTTTTCTGGCTAACACCACAGCAAAAAAAAACCGTTTGAAAATGAGAGAAAAACTGTTGAAAAAACTGTATACCCTGGTTAGATATCGCCCCTCCACAACAACAAAAATCTCTAATCTGAAGTTTTTCATCACTCGGATAGATTTGAATCTTGACTCCCTAAATCGTGTTTTTTCCACATCTCAGAAAACATAACTTTTTGTTGAATGCTAACTTTGCATAAAATTTGTAGAAATCTTTTTGGGAATATGATTTTCATGAAGTTCATACTTACATCAAATTTGTATTTATATATCTTTGGAGGTCAGAAAAATTTCTGTGTGAAGTTATAATAGCAGTCTAAAAAAAAGAAATTAACAAAACAAACAGTATATTTTCAAAACTGTGGTATTGACATTTTTCAATCAAATCTCTGTGTTTCTTCATATCACAAGAAAAATGAATTATTTTTTTTGGTCTCAAAAAAGTGTTATACCAGATTCCGCTCATACAAGTGTCTTGATCAACAATTCAAGTCGGAATAGATTGAAAAGAAAGTGATACAAAACATATACTAAACAAAAGCAAATATGATTACTTCTTAGTCTTTTGTTTGATTAATGCCGGTCGATTCAACGACCTTTTTTATCAGTTATATACAACATGTGGCACAGTACATTACGAACTCCTTTGCTCAAACTATTTTTTGTTTTATGGGTTCATTTTGTATACTAATAAAACTGAGAATTTGGTTCAAAACAGAAGATCTCACATATATTGTCTTTAATTTTACAGATGTGAGATAAAACAATGTTTTAATCGAACTTCTCACAGAACTGGAAAGATGATAAAGGTCCTAGGCCTAGTAGTAGTATGTGTATAAATTTTGTTTTTCTCGACATTGTATTCTGTTTCTTCTTGCTTATACCGAACCTAAAAACATTGTTACATTCTTCCCCAAAAACAAGAACAAATCACATTTCTCCAAGTTCTCCAACATTTTTTTGCTAAACCTCAACATTTATGCTAAAATGTTATATCTTTGACATTTCCAGAGTAGAGATGAGTTGCCAACCAACTCAATTTAGTTCTATATTTAACTTGTTCTCGAAAAAAGCTCACTTCAACTCTTTCTCTAGAACAAGATTCATTTCTTAGAAAAAATGGAACCTGGCTGTGGAGAATGTTGTGTTACTGTGAAGTCAACAAAAAAAAAAAGTTTAATTGGGGAATAAGAACATTCACGGTTTATGATCAGATTTTTAATTAAACCCATAAATCTGCAGGTCATTCATTCTATGTGCGACTTTTGGGAAAGAGATGGAATTTTCTGATAAACAAAGTTTTCCAAAATTCCAAATATCCACTTGAGAAAAAGGCTTGTTTTTTATCATTAGTTTTGGGTACGATGAAACTAAAAAATGAAGTCTGCAAAAAAAGTTCCAGTCGAAAGTTCTGAAATCGGAAATATTGTAGTGATTCTTTTCACTCGCACTCCTATTTCCCAGTTTTTCTTCAAGCATTGTTCTGAACTCATAGTATGCTCATAGTATGTCCCAAAGTTTTGCAGTTCTTCATCATCTTTTTTTTTGAAAGTACCGATTATTTCCAAAAAACGGAAAACTGGTTATGGAAATTTGTTCATTCAAATGCCTCGATGTACATACAATTTTGTGCAAAATTGTGGCGATTTGAGTCAATATTCCGGAATTTGTTGTGACTCAATTCACGGAATGATCTGGAAATGTAAAAAATAAAAATGATTTACCTGGTTTTGTTATTCGGATTACCGAAGAAAAAATTACTGAATAGAACAATTGTTGTAAAACTTTTCTCATAAAATCAGTTTTCGCTGTTCAGAATATAAACATTGGTTGTTCGGTTTTTTCATTGAAGGAAAAAACGTTAATCATGAGTATTTGTTTTGTTATCAAGTGTAATAAACATTGAAATATTTTAATTTTGAAAATTTTGCAGTTGTCGGTTTGCCATCTTCGAACTGTTTGTTACTTTTTATACTTTCAAAAAAAAAAATAACCATTTTCGCCAAATATATTTAATCAACTTTCAAGTTCAAAGACGAAAGTTCAAGCACTTGTTGTTGGTGACAATTAATAATTATTACTCCCACACTAGTGAGAACTTGTAGCTTCCTAGAGAAAAAATACGATTATTTATGCAAACTTTGGAGTTATCTTTTGCACTTCACCACTAACTTTCGAAACAAACTACAGAACATATTATCCATGTCTTTTAAAAATTGAGACATCATTTTCATTATCTTATAAAAATCAAACCCTGTGATCTTCAATTAGCATTCGTATGATCTGTTTATAGACAATGAAAACACAGACATTTAGCTATCAAATTAACATTTTTCAAGTCTACGTTCGTTCATTAGTCATAAAATTGACCAATCAAAACCTTTCCATCCGAATTCAGTTCTCTGTTTTGAACAATAGTTTGTTTTACTATTTCAAAAAATTAGAACTTTAAGAAACTAGGCAGCTGATTTTTTGATTTTGCAAGTCCTTTTTAAATGTCAAACTTCGTATCCCTTCTCGAAAAAGTTGCAAATAAAGTTGTAGTAGGACACAATACACTAATTGAGGGTGGATATATTTCTGAGAAAATCAAAAACATTTTTCATTCAATTTGTTCTCCGTGTGAAAGCTAAATGATATCATGTAGTTTAAAAAATAATCGGACAACTAACTCGCAATAATCTGAAAAAATACAGTACATTTTCATATATATTAAAAATAGTGTCAAAAAATAATAATAAGCTTAGAATGATAAAGAGAGAGAAAAAAATTTCTCGCAAAAAAAGAAATAAAACTTAATAAATAAACATAATAAATACAATTTAAGTGCACTTGAAAGTAAGGAGAGATCAAAAAAAAAAGAGATTTTTTCTGGAATACCAAAAGATAACTGTAACTACAACAACTTTTGCTCGCGCTTTTTCTTCTTACAAGATGGTGGTGGGATGACTGATTCTTCATCTCTGAAAAAATAACAATATATATTATATGTTAGAGATGTTTCTAACCTACCCAAGACATTCTGCAAAGCTGCTTCGTGGTAATCCCCGAACTCGAAGATATACCTCATCACCCAATCGTGTTCCTCTTGTATATAAATGTGTTCTATCACATTTTGAACGGATCTTCAGATTGTTGTTACCTTCAAAATAATATATTATTCTCAATTTTTTTTTTGTTTTCGATAACTTACGGATTTCACAAACAGAATGTTTGGTACTTATCGCTAATGGTTCATTTTCGCTGCTGGTAGAAAGAATATAGAAGTCAGCACAACACTTGATTTTGTCTTTTGGTCGGAAATCGAGAAATTGAACTTCAACATCTGGAGGGAGTTGCAAACTACATTGTGATTTGTGATTTACAGTAAGCCGAATTGTTTTGCCAAGCCAGTCATGAATGTTTTTCACATAGTCTCCGCATTCTGCTTCTGTTATTTCGTTGAATTCAATATCTACTGATATCAGACTTCTGGATGCAAATGTGAATTTATAAACATCCGAGAAAAAATGAGTTTCCAGATCTTTTTGGTCACACAAAACACCCATATTTGAAGCTGTACCGGCTATTGACTGAAAAAATAAATGTTGAAAATTGACTTTGTGATAGGTTTCGAACCTTGCAAGTGTCATTCCGGATTCTGAGAGTTGCTGTGTGTCTGTCAGGGACAACTAAAGTGAAGTAACAGAACTCTGTATTTTCAGGGTTTTCAGGAAGGAAAAGGTAAGAACCATTTGATGTGATTTCTGTTGTAGTACAATCTGAAAATATTCAAATTGCTTTCAGTTACAGTACTCCTTAACTCACCAATTTGTTGAACATTATGTCTATCGACTAGGAAAAACGATGAAACTTCATAAACTATACAAAAGACAAATACCAATCTGCTCAACATGACTTCAACTGAAAGAAAAACAAGTTGCTGACGATATTGTTAGTCACATAATGACAAGTTTCTGAGGCGACAAAAAAAACGGAAGCAAAAAATAACATAACATTGAAAAACATGCTTAATCAAATACAAAACTAGGCGGTCTATTCCACTCAAAAAAATACGCGAATAAAAAAAAACAATCGTCATTTTTTTCTTAAATTTCTGGATGATTGGTAATAATATCATCAAGCACGCATTGGTGTCTGAAAATAGAATCTTCCTATTGAAAACATAAGGACATTTTATTGTTGGGAAATAGAGAAAGTGCTCGAATTTTTAATTTGATGAATTTGTTATGAAGAACATGATGATGATGATGAGAATCATAACAATAGTGCGTTTGAGAGTACTGTAATGAGAATGTGGATAAGAAGAAGAATAAGAGTTGAGAAATGTGTTTTTTTGTTTGAGGATGGGTTTAATCCGAAAATCCTTTTTGTTTAAAATTGGAAGAAATCAAAGTTTGTGGTTGAATTGTTCTCTAGACTAAACATCGTTTTCTGTGTGGTCATTAGAATATTTGCGTATACCTTGATGAATAAAACAAAGATCCAGTTACAACTTTGATAAAACGATTTGTGATGAATAGGCAACAGTTTTTGGATGATCAAAAGAGGGACAAATTCGTTCGAAATGTTTGTTTGCTCAAAACCGATGGACAAAGCGGTAGTTGAGAATGTGTATGAATTGAAAACAAGAAACTGGGGATCGGAACCCAAAGAAACAAACTCCCAGACTAGCCAATAAATACTAAACTTGTTGTTTGCGGTGCGTCAGGATTTTGTACTCAAAACATGGGAAGCTGAAAGATAACTACGGGGAAAATTCATGCTATTCGTGATTTTCATAGTTTTCCATTACGTAAGTATGTATGCTTCTGAAGGTTAAATGGTTTGAAAAAGAAATCCTAGAAGGAAGTAGGCAATATCACCTCCTTCTAGGACTGAAGGCAGAAGACCTCACTAGTCATACTTCACTAAATTCTTGAAGATTATCAAAGAAAAACGTTGGAATAATCTGAGCTTGAAACACTTTTGGCAGGATGAAATATTACTGTAGGTTTGTGCTCCCAATTCTATTTCGGAGAAATGTCAAAAGGATTAGAACTAAACAGGGCTTTTTTCACATCTGGAAGGAAGATCATCAATCTGTGGTCGTTATAAACTATTGCTAGAACTATTGCTAGAATTTGCAAGGACTTTCTGATAAAAAATGAAATTTGAATAATAGTGTTGAAAAATAAGAATAAGTATATCTTATCAAAATCCTGTCTTAATGTTTTAGAAAATCTCACGGCCTAAATTGATGTCAATTATTTTCAAAAATAGACAGACAAGTGACTCATTTTCTAAAATAAATGTATGTGATATAGAACTCTCAAAAAACAAAAAGATAACACACATAGGTCACACCTTCGCATAAATTCGGGAGGATTAGAATAATCTTTTCATTAGTTACGTCTTTTTGGATGGATGACCAATCTGAAAAATGTTTCCGGGATAAAGACGTCAGCTATTAGTCAAAAAGTCGCTGGGATTACTGAACAAAGTTGCAAAGATCGAAAGAATTAATCAAATGCAGACAGAAAACCATTAAATATGTAAAACCGTATTCGTTTTTCTAGCAAAAAGTTATTTCGGCTGGTATCAAATGGCATGTTTCAATCATACATTTATACCAGTCTCGTCACATTTTATTGATATCTTTTAATTGATGGTTAAGTCATTTCTCTGCGTCATGTAAAACGTCAAATTATGTTCAACAGACTTGGTGATTAATCTGATTTTCTGTATATTATAGGGTAATGAACCTCACTAGGGTATCAAGATCAAGATTACATAGATATATATGTTTATGGAACAGTAAATATATTATTTATATGTTTTGTCTCGTATTAGGATCTCTGTGCAGGTTTTAATCAATTTTTGAAAAGAAAAAACATGTTTGCACCATTGTTTTTGACTTCAAGATCAGAAATGATTTTTGAAAATTGAACAGGGATCTTAAATATTTGGTGTACTAGAGAGCATCGTTTTCAGAAAGGAGGCTCAAAATGAACCAACATTCAAAAAAAATTTTTGATTTCTATTTCTCAGTATCTACGTTATGTAGTTATTCAAAACATTGGTTTAGAAACCGATTGAAAGTTCGAATCATAAGTCTTTGATTTTTTCTTCGTTAATTCGAGACTTTGATTGAGAGTTCAACAAAACTATGAATTATTGGCTTTTTTGATCTCAAGCGTTCATTCTACTTGTTGGTGTTTCTATAAGAGGATCAAACTCAAACATTAAGATCTGCCAGGATGAAGTACTTTACTTAAGAAAGTTGAGACTTTAAGACTTCTTTGGATGCTTCTTAAAAATATAAACAACCATGATTTTATCAGAATGCCTAGTTAACAGAAGTAAAGTATATTCACAAAAAGCCTTTAGCAAATATGTAATTGTTACACCTAGTAATGAAAAAGTAGAAGGATCCCATTAATTAAAAATTCGAAAAATGTGGTGATCATACTCTCTTATATTCAACAGAGATACTGTAAATGTCATACTAATCCGATGGTGCTCTTTGAAACTGAACCGACTTTTATTGTGGTTTCTACAAAGTTCAAAGTTCAAAAATGGGAATTCAAGAATAACTGATCACAAAAACTGAAAAATTAGAAGTGACAGGACGTTTTTTTTTTTTTGAAAGTTATTTTTCTTTTTCAAACATTCATTTTCAGAATGGTCACCGAAAATTGGTCCGCAACAAAAACTCGACTTGCTGAATTTTTCAAAAACAACCATGTAAGTATTTTGAGCAGAAAAAAAATGATGAGATCATTCAGATAGAATGAGTATGAATACCAGGATTTTGGAAAAAAAAAGGATTTGAAATAGAAAAAAAAACAAACAAAGTTGAGAAATTATAAAAATAACTCAAAGCTATTCAAATTTTCAGATTAATCAAATCATCACGTTTTCGATCATTGTTTGTGGTTTGTACATTTCGCTAATCTCAATAACAGGTCAACACATGGGTGAGTGATAGATAATCCTAGACACGGAACTAATTAAATGTTGCTCAGCTCATCCACTATCACCGGTCACGTCGAAAACACTCGATCTCACACGCGCCGCTGATGAGATTCTACACTCAATCATCTCATGTTTCATGCTAGTGGTATTAGCTATCGCTGCAGGAAAATTAGTAAAATTCATATACATCCCTTCACTTATAGGTGAGTTAGGGAAAAAATAAAAGTTCTTGGAGGCGGAGCTGACTTTTTTTGCCGCTGTTTAAAGGCTTCATTATTCAAAAAAAAGAGGGTGAGGGGCGGAGTCAGATTAGAAACACCGTAATTTTCTTCCGGGAGGAGAAGACTGAACTTTGATATTAGTAGAGGATGATTGGCAAAATGTGAGAGTAAATAGAAAAGGAAATGATATGATTTTTGCGAGATTTGACATTAACAACTAGAAAATAAAATAAAAACAGATATCTGATTTGAAAATGACTAATGAGGAAACGAAAAACTGCAAGAAAGTTGCAATCCAAAAAGAAATAGACTGCTCAAAACTTCGTAGGATTATCTTGCGAAAATCTGAGTTTCAGCAGTTGTTAGTCTTATATTTTTCAGTCTGGAGCAAATTCAACGAAACGAGTTCTCAATAACCAAATTTTCAGAATTTGTATTGTTCTCTGTTCAGGAACTGCATCCTCTAACTCTGAATAAACTAACAATGACTGATTTGAATCTATCAAAATCAAGACTAATCAAGGTTTGAACGAACATACAAAACATAATTGTAAGGTTTGAAAACATGGCACTTTAAATCGAAAAAAAAACTTTTTTATCTCTATTTTTAGAAATAATTGCTTCCCAAATTACATCTCCCAGGTTTTTTCGGATTAAAAAAATCTGATTATGATGTGATGTTTATGAAAATACCTTCAAGTTCATCAACATGTCAGTCAGAAATTGTAGAATTCTGAATTATAGCAAAAAAAAAACATCTTTTTTTGTAATTAGTTTGACAATCATTCGTGTTATACAATTTCCTAAAATAGAAGATATGTTCATTGAAAAACGGTGGTTCATCGATGAGAACGATGACTGATTTACAAAGAATTTATGTGTCAGCTAAACGAAAGATATCAAAATGAAGCTTGTGATTTTTAAGAAGATTTTAAATATATTTCATGTACAAAATGAACAACATGAGCAGATCAGCTTCTTACGTTTGATAAGTGAACAGGAATGAGTTCATTCAAAGAAACATTTCTTCTGTTTTACAGGTCTGTTTTTTGAATGTTCCACCAGTTTTACAAAAACAAAATTGAACTTGTATATTTTTCTGAAAAGGTGCACTATATGACCATATGTTTTCAATAAACGCACCTGACTCAATGATTTCAAGAACCTAGTGAATTTTCACCAGCTAATCTCCAGCATATTAGGACAAACATTGAACTAATTTACAGTTCTGAAAAAATCTGAAACCTGATTGTCTGATAACCCTATCTTCCAATCGTTTTTGGTTTTTTTGACGTTCCGTTCCTGACTACAATAACTGTTTATTCATCATCACGTATCTTGTTGATCGAAAAAGATTATTTGCAATTGTTAGGCCTGGTAACAAACACATAAAACTGAACCTGATGTTTTTTACCGTTATTTGATAAGAAAATTGCAGATCTTTCATGTTCTATAAAGATACAAATATCTTTGATCTCTAAAATGTACTCAACACATGATGATCTTTTATTTTTGAATCCTTCATTCTCAAAATCCGACAAAATGAGTCAGGAGATATAGATCTAATACAAAATAAAAAATTTAAAAATACAAATAAATGTATTTTGTATAGAAAGTAGGACAAGTTTTTGTTACTTATTGAAGTTCAAAGACCTTACAGGTTGTATGGCAGTTGGCATTGCGATGAGAAATATCCCTCAACTAGGAGATTTATTTTATATTAATGAATATTGGCAATTCATTCTACGGAAATTGGCATTGGTTGTGATCATTATACGATGGGGAATTTCGATTAATGTAAAGTTCATTAACAAGAATTATGTAAGTTCCTTGAAACATCGTCATAATTCGAATACTAAACAGGAAGGAAGTGGGTTGCAAACTAGGATTTCGTATGATTTGAAACGTCACAACAAAAACAATGTATTAGTAATAAACGGAAATAAATTTAGGAGTTGTAAACATTCATGATCTGAAATCTTTCAAGTCAGATTAGATTAGAAGAGAATTCTTCATTTGTTTGCTGCTAAAAATATATGAACACAGATATTTTTGTTTTGTAAACCGCTTGAAATCAGAAAACGAATTCGTGGAATGTTTTTATTGAGAATGTTAGTCATCAGATAAGTATGAAGTTTGTTGACGATTTATGTGTCGGATGTTTTGGCAGGGTTCAAATATGGTTCGGAATTTTGAACTACTGTATTTTTTTGGCTATAGGTGACTCAGTTCGAGAATATAATCTAATTAATTAACTTACTAATGAGTACAAAAAAGTGGGGAAAGTTGGAGGAGCCTTTTTTTTGTAAATAATTTCAAGGTTACAAGTAAGATTTTCTTTACTATATCATAGTGATCGTGAAATTTTCAAATTGGTAATTTTAAAGATTTCCGTTGAATACAATTTGTGTGTTCTTCGAAAAGCACTACGACATCAAGCTAATTTGATGTTTACAACCATGGAAGTTAAAGAACGATTTATAAAGGCTTCTGTAGAATTCCGCTTTGATAGAATTATTCTGAAGCTAGGTGAAGTGGGTTTTTTTTTGGTCAGATTTTTACCCAGAACAATGATTAACAAAAAAACAACAAAACTTTAATACTGCAAAATTTTATGAATAGTTGTAAAAGTTGGGGATTTGAAAGTGAATCATTTTTTTTTTTTTTTAAATAGGAACAAATCATAAGTGACCTCATTTCCTCAACATTTTTTGTCGAACCATGTGCAGTGAGAATACACAGATCTTTGACTTTGGATTTTTTGTGGTCGGAACTTTGGGGCAAAAATTGAACCCTTTCATTTCACTGTCTGTCAAAGCATAATGTCTAAAAATTAGAGGTTAAGTAATCGGAAAAGCCACCAAGTGGAAAATCAACGAAACCAACCTCCCACATACAACATTCAGAATGTGGCGAAAAAATTGACCTAAAAAAATAAATCAAACATCTGCGAGAGCACAAAATAACAATAACCAAACTAGAAATAGCAACAAAAGAAAGGGGGCTTTCTGATGTCTGTCGTTTCATTTAAAAAAAAAACATATGTTGAAACCTTTTCGCTTCAAAAAAATAGACAAACGTGGGGGTGGTCCTCTCTATTTATATAGACAAACTAATGCTATGTTAATATGTTATGTTAATGTTATTTGTGCTCGTCTGATGGTGCTCTAATGAGATTTTTGCTTAAAAACCTCAAAAACGAAGTAGTTTTGTGGGTGGAAGTGAATCACTCTCTTTCCACCATTAATGGAGTCTTTAAATATATATATATATATATCACGTCAGTCTACGTTTCCATAAACATGTTTTTTTTTGAGTTAATGATATGGTCAGATTCTGACTAGTAATCACCATTTCAGTTCTGCCTTAATTCTATGAGTTGAATGTCAAATAGCAAGTGTGCAATTTTGGAATGTTGTTAGACATTGTAGTCTCTGAAAAAATAAACAAAACTTAGTTTTGAAATATGAAAAAGCAAAATTAGAATAAAATTTAGGATAAAAACATGAACTTTTGTGAATATAATTTTATTCTATTCCAAGTGTTGAACCTTCATACTTAACCACGCATATCGGAATGAATTGGATGTATTTTTGCTCGAAAGTAGATGCTACTGTACCTCAGATAAAAACCTGCACATTCGTAATTACACAAACTTGGATGAACATCCTTTTTTAAATTTCTGAAAATGAGACCTCGAAACTCCAGTATAATAAGAGTGATCAAGACCAAGTTTCGTTCAGTTTGAACTACTTCTAACTATTATTTTTCAATTCAAAATTTTCTCACCAGACAATACAATTTATGTCTTTGAAATTCTGAAAATGATTTGTAGTCGTGAACTTCAAGAGAAAAATAATAAAAGAAAGGGTTCTAAAGATCAGACAAACCAATAATATACAAACAAAAAAATGAGTCGAATCATACAAATTTGTTTTTTTTTCACAGCACATGCAAAAATATAAAATGATTCAATGAGTAGGTACAAATTTTTGATGTATATGCATCATTTTTTCGGATATGTATACATGATTCAGTGTGGGTGGATTGACGTATTTGACATTTGTATTCGTCTCGAGATTTGTCAATTATACTTGAGTGAATGAAATCAGAAAAAACATGAAATTGAAAAACAAAAAGGGGATTTTCAGATGTTCCCACCACTTCTTGGCATCGGTTCGGCTACCATTGAAGCATTGGCAATTTTCTTCACCTCGTTTTTCCTTTTCAATTTCCCATTTTCATTGGCATTGATCTGCGGGTAGGTTTTTAGTTCCGTCTGTAAATAGAATGAAGTAAAATAAGAAAAAAACACCCTAAAAAAATTCTACATTTATGTTATTGAAAAACAAAAGTAAAATCTGTTGAACGTCGTCAAATTCTTCAGTTTGCAGATTTGTTGTTGCCACAGTATCTCCAGCAATTAGTGGTCCAACTATGGGACATTTGCGAGAAAAATCAATCGGAACAGAAAAGGTGTCACAGTTTTATTTAAATAACAAGCATTATTTGGTTTTTGTTTCAGAATATCCCGGATGTTGTTCCAGCGGCATGTTGCTTTGACAATGTTTGGTCTTTGTGTATTTATTCTTTGACTGCCTCTGTCACATTCACCTTTGGTATTTAAAATCCATTTTCTTTTTAATTTTCAATGTTTCAGATCCGATTGCCACTACAATGGTTAAAAGTGTTGGAGCCATAGTTTTGGCTGTTATTTTTGGATGTGCTCTTGGTGAGACTTAAAAAAACATTTTTTTCATATCAATACAATTTTTCAGGATGGGTGGTTCGATGGTTCCCAAAGAATGATGTAAAACATACACACATGGCAAGATTTCTAATAATTGCATCATCTACTTATGGGGTTATAACCAGTATGATTGTTCTGGGATATCATTTTCCGGGAATTGTAGCTGGATTATCCTTGTGCTGTGTGGCGGCGACTCATTGGAGAGAAGATAATCCACGAGGGGTACGATAAAAGCAAATTTTTAGTTCTGACAGGTTCACCAACAGCTTTTTGAGATCAGGGAAATAAAAAAAAGAAAAAATGACATTGTTCAAACGTTGAGCTGCAAACTCTGCACATAGAACATAGCAAAAAAAAACTGTTGTCGTAGTGTTTCCGTTGTCCCTATTTTAAAAGCAAAAATAATTGCTCAACCTCTTTTTATGACAAAAACAACATTTACCATCCTTGAAAGATTTTTGATCTACTAACTACACTCTCTTTTGCTTCTTTTCAACCAGATCAAACTACGCTCAGTTTTTGTCTAGCCTAGGTTTCTGACGTAGATGTGTGCAGTTGCGCTTCCGCCCATTTTTAATTGCGACTTTTTAAAAATCATTTGCTAAAAGTTTTCAAAAGAAAATAATGGATCCATATATATAGAAAACGGGGATGAAGAAAATGAGAAAGCTTCAAAAAACCATGGGAAAATATTTATGTTAGTTTCTAAAAATAATTCGAATTTATTTCTTGCAAACATCAATTACATTCAGATAAAAGTCTTGGTTCATCAATTCGACAACTTATGGTACTTCTTAGCGGTTCCTCTTCTTTTCTCGCTTGTTGGATACACATTTGATTTTTCTGAAGTAACTAGTCTTTTTTTTTGAAACCATGATGATTGTTTTTTTTTCAGATTTCCAAGAAAGATCTTCAAACTGCATTGGTTTTAATAGCAGTCGGATCAGTTTGTCGATTCATTAGTGCAATGTTCCTATCATTTTTAGGAGGTTTCAAAATATCCGAGCAACTTATTTTATCACTTTCTCTTATGCCGAAAGCGACTGTTCAATGTGCTCTTGCACCATCGTTGATTTTGCTAACTGACAATTTTCCTGAACTGAGGGAAACTACGAAACTGGTAAGAATAATGAACTAGGTATTCGACGACAATAATGCTTGTAGATTATCTATATTTGCATAATTTCTGTGATGATTACAAGTCCAATCGTTGAAATTCTGCTAGACCTTCTTGCTCCTAGAATTTTGAAAAAAACACATATTTTTGATTCGACATCACCTACACGTAAGTTAATTAAAATTTTTTTCTAAGTTTCTCAATACATTTTTCCAGACACAACCACTACCGACAATTATTCGGTTGCACAGTTTGTTGCGCCAAAACTCAATAATCCGAACGGATTAACAACGATACCATACTATTATTATAATAAGAATGAGGTCTACAAAAATTGAAAAAGTGCTATTTTTCTGTTGGATCGAAAGTCTGCGGTTTTGAACAGACAAAATAAATTTTTTTTCTGTAAAAATGTTTTTGTTTCTCACTTTGAAGCAATCCACAAAGACTTCTATACAAGTTTTGGATAGCTGTTTCCTAAAATTTTCAAAAAAAAAATGTTTTTGCTTACTTTATTACTTTTTTCGCGACAAATTTTAAAATAAATTGAAAAAATTTTTGATGAAGTTATAGAGCTTTGAAGGTTCACCGGGAAAATTGTTTCTTGATTTTCGTTTCTTCCCAGTTCGTTATTCCAATTCTCGAAACTTTTAAACTCTTCCAAAAATAACCTCATAGGGTTTAATTTTGCTCAAGAAAATCGAATAAAGATGGAAATGTTCTGCACACCTTTCTTACAAAATTCCCATTTATCAATAAATATTAATAACGTGTGCTGTTTAATATTTCTCTGTGTTGTTGAATTTTATTTTTTTGATGTTCTATGTTCGAAGAAAATGTATCAACTTTGTCATTCTAGTTATTGAAGAGTCATAATTTCTGAACTTGTCATCGTTTATTCTGAAATCTTTTTCATAAAATTTATTCACTGCTTATTTTAACTTATCGACGATTATTTACTGAAAGATTTCGGTAAACAATTTTTTCTGAATTTTGTTTCGAAATTTTAATTTCAATGGTTTCCATAACTGATGGTCCTTTTGAGTTTGTTTATAAGGCAAAAAGAAAATTACTGGAAGACTATGAGATGGGCTGGAAAGTGTTTTAATTTTTCTGATTTTGAATTCAGTTTAGGAAAAAAGCTGAGTTTAGTAAATGCTTTCAAGTTTTTAATATCCTACATTTTTTTAACCTGGGTCAACAAAACTAAAAACAATCATCGAAAAACCCAGAGAATTAGAACATTTGCAATTAAATGCGAGTCCAACAAAAATTTTAATATCATGTTCTTCGCTATTATAAAATCTATTTTCATTTCAGAATACATTTCAGAATACATCATAAACATCATTTTTTACTATCCGACGTGTCCCTATTTTCTGAAAGTATTTTTGTATTTATTGAAAGTTATTATTAACCACCAAATACCACATTCCAATCATTTTTTATCACTATCAAAAAGTTCATTTGACCTCTGACTGATTTTTCAGAAAACGGGTATTGAATCTAATAAATAAAACAAATAAAAAACACATTTGAATCAATAATAGTGAATCATTCCTCTCTTTTTTATTTTTGTTTCTGGTAACTAGTTTTGAGCTATTTTGACACACACTCAGTCATAGTTATAATCCCTTTTAAAATATAATAATCTTCTTGTTTTTGATTTTGATATATTTACAAATGACCTTGTCGTTTTTTCTCTATTTCACATGTGTTACAAAAAAAACGTGTGTGTATAGATAAAATCGAGAATAACATAACATTTTTCTTAACTTTTTTCTATTGTTCTCTGTCCTTTTTTTTGCGAAAAACAACTATCTAAAAATATGTATACTATAGTTTTGCAGATGGTATCAAGTCGAATAATGATAGGGAATGGTGAAAACAAACCAAGTGAATCGGTACAAAGTTTCCAAGAAGAATTGGAGATTCAAAGATCAATGAGAAGTGCAGCTATAATAGATCATCACTATGAACCAGTGAGTGCCTCCTTTTCTTAGAAAAGGGCAAGAAAAAAGTGTCAAGTTGGCCCCTCATAATTTGTGTGAAACAAGAGGCGGCATTCACGACTCATTAAACAAAAAGAAAACTTTGCTGCTCATCTTTTTTTGTTGTCGGGGCCCTTTTTTGTTTCGCTGCTCGTGTGACATATGTATATATTGAGGAACAAAAGTCAATTTTTTTGGTCGTTTCTAGCTTTTTTCTTGGTCTTGAGGTGATTTGTTGTAGAGATAAAGGGATGAATTCATCTTTTATTTGTTAGTTTGTATTTTTTGAAAATCTCAATCTTCTATTTTCTAACCTCACAATTTGAGATGTCTAAAAAACAGATATAATCAGTAACATTTAGTATGGTTTGAACTTTTTTTGAATACAAACACGAGGTAAACTTTTGAAAATAATTGATATTTACGAAAAAAATTAGAGAATTTCTAAGACAACAGTTCAGTTTCAGAATTTCAACTTCTTTGTGTTATCATGAATATATGTGATCATTCGTCGCCAAAACAGGTTCTCTAAAACCAATGTGAATCAAATATTTGAACTTTGAGTTCAGTTTCAGTTTTTGTTTCGAGAATTCGAGATAAGACATTATTAGGTTCTTATTAACCTCGTCATGAAAGTTTAAATGGCAAATGGGAACCGGATTGATGACTCTTGTTCACAAGGCTGGATACTTCAAAACTGTTAAAGTGTAGTTGCTGTACTACTTCTTCAATTTTTTCCCTTAATTCCATGTTTCTTTATTATTTTGGCGTCGCTCATTTTTGAATTTTCAATTTTGAAAACCAACAAGTTTATTCTTAATTCTCACATGTTATCATTCTCCAAAAAATCAACATTCCCAAATTGCATCCAAATTGATGTATTCATATTTATGACAGAGATAAGAAAAATAAAAGAAGGAAGAAGAAAAGGCAAGATTTTGTTGTGTTTTTCGCGCGACCGAACGGTCACATTATTTGTTTTTCACATATCGACTTTTTTGTTCAAATGAAATGAACAAAAAACTTTAACGTTTTCTTGTTTTTAGGTATTTTTTCGATTAGATAATATAAAAATATCAAGGTCAGAAGAAGTTTATTCTTCGTGTCCAGTATTGGTTTTTTGTCTTTATTAATGTACACAGTTTCAGATTTTTCATTGACGCGTTGATAATTCTTCTCATTATTTCTTTTCTGGATCAGTTCAAAAAATTTAGTAGAAAACAGCTGAATTCATTGAAGCTCATTCAATTATAGTACTAAGAAAGTGAAAACAACTATGATGCATGAATGAATTGTAAAAAATTAAAGTTACTACATAGATAATAAAACTGAAATATTCTTCAACATAACTATTGTATTAAAGTCAGTTTTTTGTTTAAAAGTATCAAATTGATAATAAAGAGTTTTCATCAAGAGCCTTGTTTTTTAGAACTTCTCTTTTAAAAGTTCTCTAGGTTTCTGTGATTTTTTAAACTTCAAAAAGTACAAATTGGAAATTCTGCATCGAGTGAACATATCAACTGAACGTTGACTATATTCATGAGTTTTCGTAATTATTAAAAGTTAACCTGGGCAACCTGCATGGAATAAAAAACAAGTTACTTCATATATTCTGGTTTGAATATTTTGGAAACGACTTTTCGTCATAAATTTTATTTTTACCAAAAAAAAACTATTCTCAAAAATCGAACAATCGTTCATGAAAAGAATGTAAAATCAACCAGTATTTCATTGCTTTTCTTTGAATTGAAAAAAATGTTGCAAAACTCTTCACATAGAGGTTTTTAGAACATACATTTATCATCAGTAACCTTTCATCAATTTTTTGTAATTTTTTTTGAGAAAAGTGCTGTCAAAACCAGCAATTATTATTATACTGCCAATTTAAAAATTATGTTCACTTCTTTTTATATTCTCCCAAAGTCAAAGTGTTTCATTTTCTTATTCTATTTGATTTTTGACTAGCTACTTTTAAATTTTCTCCATTTTTTCTTAAATTTTTAGTGAAACAAATTTAAATTTTCGTAGTTTTTTGTTGGATTTGATATTGTCTTTGAAGAGATCGTTCAGAGATAAACAGATATATATATACTTCTAACGAAATTTTTTTCTCTCAAAAATATCATAATCCTACAAAAATGTACATATTTTTCAAAATACAATTTTTCATATCCATAAAACACATTTTCTGCCCAAATTTGTTTTTTCTCTCCACAAAACACATAATTGTTATTCATTGTCTCCTCTTTTTGAGCCAACGCCCACGTAGTAATAGTAAATATATACAAAAAAACTAACAGATGTCGGGGCCCTGTCAATCTCCCTTTTTTCTGCATATTGCGAAACCGCGTTCTTCTATAGAGCGCGTTTTCTCTCATACTCTTGTTTGTTTGTCCCTGCCATGCGTTCTTCACTTAATTTCAAGAAAAAACAGGTATTTACAGGTTTTTCGTTATAATTTAGATGTAATTATGAAAAATATTAACCCCAAAAAATTCTGGAATTTTTTTGGAACTGTTTCGATAAGGAAACGAAAGTTCTGATTTTTTCATTTTTTCAGGAAAATAATTCCAATTGTGAAGTGTTGAACGTTTTCAACCCGGTTGACGCTGGAACACACACAGATATGATACATATCGAGGTTCCTGACACAAAAACTTTGGTTGAAAAAAGTGACGGAACATCAAAGTATATCGTAAGTTTTTGAAATTAGAATTTCTTTCAAAATAGTTGTAATTTAAGGCATATAACATTGAAATAAATGGCTGGAAACATGCGTCAGTTCGGTTTAGTCTTCTTCACGAATTTTCGGAAATGATTAAAACAAAGTGAGTTTTCTTGTTGTTTTTCAAGTAGATAATTATTGGTTATAGATTTGGAAAAAAGTATAAAGGACCAGAGTTTCCGTCGAAAAAACTGTTCAAACTTGATGTTCGATCGATTGATGATAGAAGAGTGAAGATTAAAAAGTATTTCCAAGCTCTGGTTCAACATCCGGAAATTGCCAGACATTATTTGGTCGAAAAACAGTTATTGGGTTTCCAAGTAGTAAGTATTTATATGAGAAAAACAAGTTTGTCTGCTCACATATAGAGCATGAAAGAGTGGAAAAATGATATTTTCTAATTTGAAATCGTGAGTGAATGGTTTTTCATTAAAAATTTATAATCATATTCCCTCGAAAATTCTATTCAAAATTATGAATTCCGAAAATGAAGTTCCCACGTTTCTAATATTACATAAAAACGAAAATTATTTTGAAAATAGTTATAGACATTTTCTTATAATGTGGAAAATAAAAAATGAGGCTCCAGATGAAAACTCATGCAAATAACATGTCTATTTTACTTTCAGCTGTCGATTTTCAGAGCTTTTTTAAAATGTGGATATATATTTTCAATTGATAAATCACATTATCAGAATTAAAATCAAAGAATTCTGAATATCTCTTGAAACATTGCGCACTGGATAAAATATAGTTTCGAACAATATCGCACTCTGATCTTTTATTCTGAACATTTCAGGATTCATATCGAGCTACAAGCAACTTTGTGTCAGTGGATGTATATTTAGGAGATGGAGAAAAAGTTCAAATCAAATGTAATGTTGGTGCGAGTACTGCTGATGTTATGAAACTCATCGCAGAAAAGCTGGGATTCTCAACTGTTGAACATTTGCAATGGAATTTCGGGTTATTCATTGCAAGATCTCGCGATTCATCAGTATCATATTCATTGAATTCCGAAAATTTTGATCCACTAAGTCAGTTATTTATCAGAATTCTGATTTTAAATTTCTAAATTTCAGTTGTTCGTCTTCTTCGCAATTTTGAAGCTCCATATGTCTCGCTCAGCACATTGAATCGAAAATCAATCGCAGAAGGATTATACCACTTTTTATGCCTGAGAAAGACTATTTGGGATCCGAAAGCAGAGAATGTGCTGCTGGATAATGAGCAAATTGTGGATCTATTCTACCGCCAAGCAGTTCAAGAGATGAAACTTGGATATTTTGGGGAATTGAAATTTGAACAAGAATCAAAACTGAAAACACATCGAAATGACAAAGTGCAATTCCTTCGAACGTGTCAACAGATTCCAGGATATTCCTATGAAAGATTAGGAGAATGTTTTGGAGACTATCCAAAAGCTGGAATGGTGTCAACGGTTAAAATTGGGCATCGACAATTGGTTATAAAGTTCACCGATGATATTGTGAGTTTTGCTAGTTTATTTTTGACATGGAAAAATTAATAAAAACTGATAAGAACATAGAACAAATCTGAGGTGAAAAATCCAGATTCCATGACATTTGAATTTCCCTCAGAAACTGATTTTTAGTGAAACAATTTTTTACAACCTTTTTCATATAAGACAAACTCAAAAAGGGCAGTCACTCTTTTGAACAAATGTTTTTACAGGGTATCACAACTGAAAGCATCTTCCGCGCCACTCGCATCCGTGTGTGGCGAATCGCGAAAGTCGTCGATGATATTTCATTCCAATTTGAATATCTTCGATCAAAAGACAATTTTGAATGGATCACCCTAAATACACCACACGCCATATTACTTTCTCTGTTATTGCAATCCATTGGGACCGAAATTCTTTATGAGCATAATAATTTGAGCATCGAACAACAAATCGCCAAAGAAAGAGAGGCTAGAGGGATGTTTGTGGAAGTTGATCCAACACCAGTCGAACCACCGGTAAGAGAATTGTTTTTTTCTTAATTGACAATTATTTTTGGTTTTTAAGAGAGATCCGACTAAACCAATCATAATCTTACGCAACGCAGTGGAGAACACGGATCCTCTTGGTGTCATGGAACATTATCGAAACCACAAGAGAATGTTTACGACTATCTCGGTTCGTTAATATCGCAAGTCATTTCAAGTAAATATATTTTTTTGCAGGATCAAATTCCGAAGAGAGAAGATACATTGGGAAATATCACAGATGAGGATCTTTGAAAAAATCGACTTCTAGGAACTGCAATAATTATTGATCTGTTGTGTAAATATGCCAAAGACTTGTTTTGATATTTCCCTTGTGATATTTTCTATCATTTAATGAGCTTAGTATGATGCATTATACTAAATAAAAATGAATGAGATTTTTTATTTACAATTTATTTATTTATTCGTTTCGACGATAATAATTGAACAGATGAAAGATAAGCAGAAATGGCAAATACAGTTAAAATAAAGAAGTTTGTTTTTGTTAACATAAGAAAATTGGGAACTAGCGATTATTGGATGAAAACAAGTTCAAAAAAATCGGAGAAAAATGCTGAATTTATTGCTTGACGCCTTTCTTACTTAGATCGTTGATCTCGATATGCACTTGGTTCTTTGGTACTCTGGCGAACTTCATGTCTTTCAAATACTTGAAATACTTGTAGACAACGAATGCCACCCAGATACTTCCAGCGATTCCGAGAAGAGACAAAACCATACTGACAGCGGAGACAGTTTGGATGTTATCGCGATTTTCAGCAATTCCGAAATCTTCAGTTTGAGAAGAGTTTTGGCTGACGACAAAATTGTTGACAAGTTGACCGCTTGTGCCAGATGGATCAATAAGGGACCAGAGAGTGAAGATGAAGAAGATGAGGGAGATCAATGCGCCGAGAGCCTGGAAAGCGCGGATTAAATTTCAACATGCGATATCAGTGATTCATACTATATGGTTGGTACATCTTTAATCGTATCACTGGAAAACAATTTTTGCAGCGAGAAACCTCTGTTTTAGAATTGAATTTATGAATCCCATTTTCAAACTGAATTCGACATCTTCGGAAATAGTGGGATGTCATAATGAGGGATATTTTTCAACCTTATTTCTTAGAATTCTTGTCTTTATCACATGTATGAAGTGTAATGTTTTTCACCGTGTTGACACACCCCAATTAGCATTTTTTTTTTCAAAATTCCAGAAATGCCAAAAAACCTATCATCTTTTTTCTCAACGAATGAAAACAAAACTGGCTGTTATTTCGTTTTTCGCATGGTCACCACATAACATAACAATTACCGAAACGACCAAACATCGAGAATGACAGGCCTGCCTCACTGACTCATATGACCTTTCCCAAAACATTAACTCACAGCGATTCCAGCAACTGGTAGGAGAAGATTTTCTTTTTCACTTTTCATGGCAACAAACAACGCAAATGCACAGGCAATAACCCCAAGAAGCAAAATTGCGTGTAAGATGAATGTTGTCCACGTACCGACGCTGAACAAGAAAATGCATTGGGTTATTTCCGCTTTTAGTGAAACTCACTTCCAATTGAGAATAAGAAGAAGTAAACCCAACACGATGACTCCTACCAAAAATGCCAAAATGAATCGACAACCTTGCTGAAATTTTTTTCATTTTTTGATTGATAGGAAACCTTGGAAAAATTCACCTTAACATGCATTTTGTTGCAGAGACATTTGTACTTTGGATCGCTATGACGGAAAGGTTCGTGATCAAAAGTTTTTGCGATATCCATATCTGAAAAAATGTCATTTTCTACGAACATGCATAGTAAAAGGATTATAAATTGAATGCGGACCTCCATAATTAGGACCCCCATAATTCACATTAGTATGTGCAATATGAGGTTGATGAAAATGTTGTTGTGGTGGATATTGGTGAGGATGGTTTTGATACTGTGGCATGGAATATGGATCAGGATATCTTTGATTATAAGGATCCCGTCTTGGATCATTTGAATAATAACGGTCACCGTTGTACTGCATTTTTTCTTGGCTGATGAACAGAAATGAGAATTAGAAGTATTGACTTTGAAATATATCTTTAACCTATGTTACGCCTCCTCTCTTCTCAACCAATTTTTGTTGTTTTGTATTTTTGTTTTCGCCTTTTTCTTTTTTTTGGGAGAGATAGTGGGTGGAATGGTGAGACTTGAAAATTTTTAAATGATGAAAATCAAGTTTTGGGTCACATTTTTTATCTGTTTCCTAGCCCGATTGTTAAACAAAATTTTTTGATATGAAATGTTTTCTCGGGTGACAATATTATATGAAAAAAATGTTGAGATGAGAGGTAATTCTAGCATTTTCAAAATGAATGAATCGGACAACTTTGGTAACTGAAACAATAAAAATTATAGTTATTCGGTCATTACCCTTGAAAGAAAAACCATTAAAATGTTCAAATTGCTTGAGGTACTAGTGAACCAGGAACTATTGAAATCGTATACATATCATAAGTTCAGAACCTGATGTAATACAAACGTGGTCTCGATTAAAATTTAGAACATGTTTTGTCACAACCGCCTGATAAAAACTTTCAAATCAGTGAAACCATTATTCAAAAATGTTGACTGTTTTTAGCGACTTGCGAATTAACCATGGATCGAAAAAGAACCGTTCACGAGTTAAAACCACTACAGATAAATCTGAATAAATCTTTTACCAAAAATCAGGAACTTCTGTGTCTCAAAAGTAAGACACAAAGCTTGAAGCTCTTCTAACCACTAGTCCTACAGAAATCTACATGACTCATATTTCAGAATATGAAAAAAGTGAGGTGTTTACGTTGAATATAAACTTCGATATTACATAACTAATCAAAATTCCATCGTCCTATAATTCGAAAATTATTCAGACGAAGTATCAATAACAAACCTGTCCTCCCAATTCCCAGAAAAACAAACATATTACCTCGTCAAAAAATGTTTCAGAAACGTTTCCAACTGAAAGAAAAACAGAAAAATGAAAAATATGTTGTGTGCAAGATGATATATTAAAAATATTAAAAAAAACAATATTGATCTGATCTGGCAAACAAATAATTGTTTTTGAGGAACAGAAGAATCCTGTTTCTAAAAAATATATAATTTCATTTTTTTTCAAAGAAAAAAATATGAAATGAAAGTAATATAGGGTTGTGTCATCAGGTGGGTATTGTTAGAATTGAAAATATTCGAAATATTTTCAATTCTCTCTGAAGACACTTTATATCACATGTTGCGATGAGAAACGGGAACAAGAAAAAGGAATAGAATAGGAATCAAATCAATCTATCTGAAAAACAAATACATATAAAAGAAAAAAGGACGAATAAAAAAGGAGAAAAGTTGTAAAGTAACCAACCTGAAGAGTATTGAAAAACGAAATGAGGAAGAAAATAGGAGGAGCGCGCAACTGAAACTATACTGTATAGTTAACAAAATCAGGCGACAGACAAGGCAAAAAAAAAGCGTCTGTAGCAAAAGTCTAATGAGGCGGGCAGAATTAATCATAAATACGCGACTTTAACGTTCTTTTTTCCAGGAAGAAAAAGAAATTGATGATGAGTAGGTACTTGGAAGATGGTTTTATTGACTTGTTCAAGAAGAACAAGTATTTTAGAAAAAGAAGGTGTTCCGGAATGTTACCTAAGTTTGATGATGCGAATAATCACATGATCTACCTATCTGGAAAACCTCGTCAAAACATGAAAAACAATTTCAATAATCATCCAGTTCTGGGTGATTCCTACGCATATTCTTGACATATACATAAAAAAATAGCAATTACGAAAAGATAGTTTCATAGTTTGTTCTATTTTGAAAACGTTCCTTAAAATGTCGCCGCAGTCTTTGGGTTCTTTTTCGGAAAATTCTAAAAACTACAATATAAAATACTTCCAACTAAAACATTACAAACCTGATGGAACGGATTGTATTAATATAAACTTTAATAAATTGTTTTATTCTGTTACTCGGTGAGGAATGTAGATGTGAAAAAATGATGAATTTTATACATTTTTTACAGCAAAGATCTTCATAACTATACTTTTGAATTTGTATCTCAACATAGATTTACTTCAAACACTTTTATTGGTTTCCAAGATAAATTCTCGGATAGTAATGTTGATATTAGATTACCATACACACCAATAACATTGAATGAATAGTAGAGTTTCCTTACATCAAAACACTACCAGAGAAAGTTTGGAAAAAAACAGGGTAACAACTCAATCATGATGAACAATCTCAAATACAGTTAGTTGAATTTTTCATGATAACTGATTATAAGACATTGAATAATATTTTCGGATCTACTCTAACTTTTCCATATCAAAATAGTTTTCTATTTGTTTTCCAACATTGTACTAGAAAAACAAATAACAAAAATATCACGTATGACGCTGGTAAACAGAGCCTTATTTCACTGAATTTTTGAGAAAAACATTCACCTTTTGAAGTCTTGAAAAAATGTCAGTTATATAAATGAATTCAAAACTGGAAAGGCAACATGTCAAAGAGAATGGACTTCCTCAAACACATCAAAGTCAAAAGAAAAACCATAACAAAAATAGAGACCACCGTAGTCTTAAACTTTTGCATTAAAAAAAGAACACAAAAAAAATCAAAAATGTATTAAATTTGAAGTTCATGCATGACCTTTCACTTTTCCAGCACCACCTGACTAACAAAAAATAAGTTTCAAAAAAAAGTATGAATAATTGTGTGATTCACCAGGAATACTAATAAATCAATGAATGGTGTGAAAAAGGAACTGAACATTTTTTTTTTTGAATGACATAATAATAAAACAAAACTTATGTATAAATAAAACAATGTTGTTTTGAAACAGTAATTTTTATCTAGTGTAAAAAATATGGGATAATCGGCAACAAATTGTTGCCAAAAGTGAAAGTGTTAGGTTCAGAAAAAAAAATGAATAGTGGTGGCAAAAAATGTCTGTTTTTGTGAGTAAACAAAATTAGCATTTGACCGTGTTCTTGGCTTGTGACAATAAACGTAGGTACAAGTGAAAAAAGAGAAAGGGAGGACATAAAATACAACGGTTTGACATTGAAAAAAATAAATGATGAAGAAGATCAGCTGCGACGATACCTTTTTTTCATTTCATTTATAATTTGATCTTGTCAAACATGTGTAACTATTTGCATATAATTATGTCAGTTACAGGTTTCTCTTTCCAACTGGCTTGATTAATCATGGGCTCTCAAGGCTGACAAGTTTTTGTTTCATTTTTCAAAATTCGTCATACATTCAAATGTCCTTTGAAATTTCCATTCGAGGCTCAAAGTAATATTAGGAAATATAATTGTTGAGTTGCACTTGTTGATATAGTTGAATGATTCTCTCACGACTTTTTTGAAATATCCGGATTGTTTCTCTTGATAGAAGCAGATATTCCTCTCTTCATGTTGCTCCACGTGCTCAATTCCACGTTCAGGTGTTCTGCATTAGTGAGAAAAAAAAACATAATGAAGTAAAACGACAGTTCCCAAACATCATGCACAAAATCTGTGAAACACTAATGCAAATCTGAAGATTTGGTCACTCTGGAAAATAAATCTGTCGTTCTGAAAAAAAACGAAAAAACTAGCTGAAATAGGCTTACAACTTCTTTGAAACACAGACGTTTCCTTTAACCAGTCAGAGTTTTGAAACACTATGGTTTCAAACTCTGGTTTTTTGAAAACGTGTGAGTAGTGGAAAACTTCGTTGTCAACTGACTGTGAATTTTCAAAGATATAGGTTATCATTTTGTCTTCTCGTGTTGAACAAGTATTGATAGTGTTTATCAGTTTTGATGAAGTTATAAATTGAACGACTTATTATATTTCTAACTGCCAATCACCTTTTAACCAACTTCTAGAATCTTAAGAACGCAAGTTCTGAGAAACTTGTTCGCAGAACCGGTGTCACCAGAAAATGCAGATTCATCAAGTTTTCGGATGTTGCCATTCTAAAAAAAACTGCATACACAACATTCTACGGATTTTCCAGAAACCACGAGAAAACTCTAAATTTCTTCTATCCCTATGAAACTCATACTTTGAAAAATCCAACAAACCAAGGATCAGCTGGAATACGGAAATCACGTTGTTTCGGAGATCATTTTTTGGCATTGGAAATCAATTTGTTGTCAAGATGATAAATTGTATATAATTTGTTTGATTTGTTCACAACAAATTCGTAAATTTATGTTTCATATGAGGTAGAAAGTTATTCAACAAAGGCATAGCCTAAAAATTCTGAACTTTACAATTAAAAAAAAACAATGTATAGGTGTTCATATGAACCATGGTCATAACCACATTTCTGAACTTTTCTCGATTTTACTACAAAACTTAAACATTCCATTCTTTTTTGTTTCAGACAAAGAAACCCGGTCATCATTTTAAACTTATTTCGAACAATTTGACCACATACTTGAATTCATTAGAAGACAATGTGTCAAGTTTGGTACTTATTCAAAAAAATGAGAAGAAGAAAAAGAAAAGATGCAAAAAACAAAAGGAGAAGAAGAGGTAAAACGTGTTTATAGGTTTCGGTTAAGCTTCAATTTTATTTCGAATTATATGATATGTCAATGTAAACAGAGGGCGGTGATTGTATAGTTGCGGTTTTTGTATCTTAAGCGGAAGATTTGATTATATAAGAATGGTTGGATAGATAAAACATGGCAATCGAATATTTCCAAATGACAAAAAATACCTGATCGTGTGAATGGATATTGAAAACTTTCATGGTTCAATGACTCCTCATATGACCTCCAAAAAACTAAAACCAATAAAAACCTCCCAAAAAATTCATTTATTCAAGACACTTGTATACAAACATTTCCTAAGTTGATAACCGTAACAGAACATGATAAAAGTGGATTTGTACAAAAAGGAAACAATAAAACACATATCTACAGAGTGAAATATTCCTAGTTTTTACCGATTTCTCTAAAACAATCGAGTAAAAAGTTGATAATGACACCATATGAAGCCGATTGTCTTGTCGGTTTGCATATGTTCAAATGCATATCTTCGATATGATAAACAGCGCCTTGTTCAAAAACTGCAGATTTGTTTGGGACTACAATTCCTTTGGCAGTTCCGATGAGGTTCGATTCAACTGTTTCGACCATACTCACAATAATCGGAATCTGCTTACTTACAGCAGCGAAATCCTCATTGAGCTGAACAAAATCACTATGATGCTTTCAAAACACAAACACGCGTACCTTCTTATTCATCAAATTCTTCTCGTTCAGAAAAATTACGTCATTTGTTGGATTGAAGATCGAATATCCCCAATTTGCTACTGGACTTCCTTTGTGTGGAGTAGCGATGAACAAAATTCCAACCTTCAAAATCATTCTATGTGTATTTCAAAATGAATTGGGAAACAAAAACATACAGTGTTTTTTATGAGATCTGGTGAGTCCAGGAGAAGTTGTTTAGCCAAAAGACCACCCATTGAATGACAAATAAAAAGCACTGGACGTTTTCCTATACCGGCGTCGGTGAGTTGACTCTTGAATCGATCGGCGCGTGACTGAAAAAATATAAATTAGAAAAAAACGGAAAAACTTTTTTTAAAGCTATCATGACTTTTTTGAATTACCGGTAACAGACTAGTTCAAATTTGAACCAAACAGCATCTTGTCAAAACCGGATTCTGATCTTCAAGAAATGTTTTGTTTTTTTTTTCTGGAATTGGAAAATGTTTTTTTTTTTTAAATACTGAGTTTGATTGTCTGCACAACTTCTAAAATTACAACATTCTATCGTCGATTTCTGACCCAATAATTCGCAAAGAACATAGAATCTAATCAATTTCATTTCTATACCTAACTTTGTTCATAAAAACTTCCAGAAAAATTCCATCTTCAAAATTGTCAAGAGTTTTTTTTTTCATATTTGAAGAATGCCAACAATTTCCTTTCTCAACTACGCACTTAATTTTTTGAAAAAAGGGATTTTTTCACAATTTCGGACGTATACTGTGATAATTTCGGACGTATACCAGATCTCAAGAAGTCAGGATCGTGTTATTTGTTGTTTCACGAAGAAATTTTCAAAAATTATTTTTTGTAACGGCGTGTTCCTTCTACTTTGTTAAAGGTGGGGTAAAGGGACCCGGCAAGTTGCTCTTATGAAAATTTCATTTGAAAAAAGAAATTTGGAAACTTTTAACGCTATACGTTGAAAGTTTCCAAATTTCTAACTTTGACCAAAATTTTCTCGAATACTAGGCTTTTCGGTAAAAAATGCCTCGAGGGTTCCACCTAAAAAAATGTGATCTTTCATTTAAGAGCAACTTGCCGAGTCCCTTTACCCCACCTTTAATGATCAAAGGGTAGAAATTCCAATTGAATTGATCATGAATTGCATTTTTGTGTGACTAAATGTGCAAATGAATCAATGTTTGAAAATGATAACCAATACTGAACAAATAGTTCACATGTATCGGTATGTTCACATGTATCGGTATTAAATAATATTATTTTAACACAATCAGCACAATTTTCATGGAAATTTTTTTCCAGGTGTGAATGTTTGTGTTTGTTTTCCAATTTTATGTTGTTTCAATTTCAATTCAAAATAATACCTGTAAAGATGGTTGTGCTCCTGTGAATTGAATGATATAACTGGGATAATCTAATCCAATGATGCGGAAAGATCTTTTCACATCATGCGGCAGCCAATCCTTTGGCCAACACGTCGTCAATATATTTTCATCGGAATCTTTTTGTCTCCAGGTATAGGCGACACTACCACGAAGTCCATGAATCAATACAATATCAAGCTCTGGTTCTCCTTCTGGGATGTAAACTTCATAAACATCCGATCTCAATCGATAGTCAATCGAATTCAACGAACTCAATGCATTTTGACAAATCTGAAGTCATTTTTTTTTTTGAATAATAAACATTTTTCAGAACTGAAATACCTTATGCGCAAGAAGTCTCTCCATCAAGTTTCTTCCATTTATAACCATATGTGAAATTAATGGCAACCATTCGGAGGATAGCATTTTCTTGGCATATTTCTCATCCGCACCAACCATATTGGCCAAGATTTTCAATGTTAAATTCGCCATATCATTATGCGACTCATCAAACTCTTTGTATATATTGAATAAAAATGGCACTACATCGACGTCAATAGAATCTATGTTAAACTCATTCTGAAAATTAAATGAATGTTTCGAGGTTTGAAAACTTTCGTTATTCACCTCAGTGGTCAGAAAAAGTAGTTGTAACATTCTTCGAAGGCGTTCGACTTGACTGGGAAGGCGTACAAGCCATTCTTCGGAGCAGGAGAGGTCTTCTTCCGGGCATGCTACTCGATTTATCCACTCGATGCTACTATTCCATTTGTCACCAAGATTAAACTGCAGAGCAGAAATTCGAATAAATTTTTCAGAAAAGATCACTCACCTTGCTCAATGCATCGCTAACATCAATTTCATTAGTTTTACAGCTTTCTACAGGTACTTTTTGGCACAATTCGGAACCAGATCTTGCCAAAAATGCCACTGCTTGTGGTTTCAAATTCATAATAATCCTATCTTCCTCGTAATCGTTGTTGTTGTTGATATTATGATTGTTTGTATTTACAAATTTCAAAGCACTGCTAACTTGTTTGTTGGAATTCAAAAATTCCACCGCCTCATCGACGTTTCTGATTATTTTTACATCTGAAGAATATGCCCAGTTCCATGATTTGTATGCGCCGTATATTGCCCTGGAACATTGATTGTTTTTGATTGGATTTTACATTTAAAAAAAAAAAACTTACGGGATGGCTGCTGTTGCTAGAATATATCGAGCCATTTATGCCACATCAGAGAATGATCCTGAAAAATGTTTCGATATTGACCGACAGAAAAAAAGAAGAAAAAGGAAAGATAACGGATTTTCGGAGAAATTAATAAAATCACGCCATTTTAATTCCGATTTGTTTTCAAAAATTCGAGAGAACATAATAGACACGTGACCAACAGTTAACAAAAAATGAACTGGCACAAAAGAGATATGATTGAACGAAAATTGAACTTGTCAAGAAAAAAGAAGAAACATTGTTTGAAATGATGAGGGGCCAGCGTGTGCGATGGAGCGCGTATGCTGCATCCCAGCTGTCCCTGTGAGAAACAAAGTGTTTGTTTTGTTATTTGCGTTGTGTTGGAGTTTATTTCTTACAAATATAGGAATGCAGGTGTTTTTCGGCATAAAAGATCGTTTTTATCATTCATAAAAGTTACAAATCACGAATAAATTCAATTTTTCTCGGCAAAAATCAAGAAAAAAGTTTAGAGAAACGGAAAGCACAATAGAGCGAGCTTGCTGCATTGTACTTTAAAAGGACGAGCAAATGCTATATTATAAGGTCACGAGTACATGCAGTTCTTTTGGAAAGTAATGAAATTGTTGGTTTCTCGAGAAAAAAACCAAACTAAACAAACAAATAGAAAACATTTGTTTTTATATCAGGTTGAATAATTTGGAGGTCTTTTGTTTTAAAATACCTCTTCCATAACTCAAAATCAAAGTGGGGAATGAAAAAAGAAAAGTACATACAAAAAGTGTGTTAAACTGCTTGCGTATTCACTTGTTTTGTATGTTGAAAATTTAGTTTTTGATTCGAATAATTATATTTTTTAGAAGATATTACTGATTTTTATATAAGCAAACAACTCGCGTCTCAGAAAAATACAAGATTTCGCCGACAATTTAGAAATATATTTTTCATTCAGACAATTTGTTTTACCTGCAAAATAACTACTAATTTTATTCTGTGATTCGTGTAAAATCCAGAATTGAACTTTTGAAATATACCCGAACATTTTCATATTGTCAACTGATTCTGATACAGAAAGATCTCATCCTATTTTTCGAAAAAGTTCCTGAAAATGACTCTTGAATTCTGAAGCATAGTATATCAACACAAAAGAGTAGAATTTTCTCGAAAAACTATTGGTCATCGAACAACACAGGATAGAAAAATTAGAAATACCGTGTTAGTTTCTCAAAATTTCCGTTTTCATTGGTACTTACCGTACCTTTTGAGACAATAGTATTGTTTAGAATTAAAAGATCAAACCTCAACGATATTTCTTGCAATAAAGAAGAAAGGATCCGAAATGATAATAAACCCACTTCCCGGCAAATGCCATACTACAAAAAAAGGACAATTTGTTAATCGACTTAGTCGCCTGCTGACCATTATGTTTGACAACAAGGAAGACAACATTCTGGTGAATGTATAAATAGGCTCCAAATCATCAGACAGTGTCTGTCTATTGCGATTTTTCCGAATAGGTAATATTATTTCACCCATTTTGAAAAGTCATATTTATTTTTACAGAAATGAGAGTATTTGTTTTTATTGTCCTGTGCACTTCGACCGTTTTATCATTCCCAAAACCACAGGTAAAATTATTGTAGTTCGCAGTGAACGAAAATTTTTTTTTGCAGTATACGCAACAAAATCCTGTATCGAAACAGGAGACAAATTCTCATTACGGTTTTATGTATTCACCACAAACAGTAAGTTAGAATTCATTTTTTTGAAATTCATTTACTTCGAAAAAATTCAAAAAACAATTCCACTAGTTCAGAGTGTTAAAAAGATGTACTCTAGGACTTTTTTGGGAATAGAAAAAGCTCGGTAATATTTGAACAGGGCCAGTTTAGATGTCCTGATTATTTATTAAAAATGTATCATAAAATGAACGAAGCTGAAGTGCAATTGTATTTATTTTCACCGAGTGTGAAAAAACCAGCAGTGGAGTATTGGTTCGTCAAATATTCTAAGAAAAAACCGAAAAATCATGTGCTTCACCATTTTCTCTCAACTCCTGTTTTGAAATTAAACATCTCTCTGTTAGGTTTTGAGACATTCTTTGTTTGAAAAGTTATTTTTTTAATTGTTTGTTGAAATTGTAAAAGCTTTTTTAATTATTTTTTTTCTTAAGTACATAAAATCAATTTCTATTAAGAGTAAGCGTTGAAAAATATATTTTACGAGATTTCACGGTTTTTACGGTTTTTGACAGTCGCAAAATCACGTTTTTACGTTTTAAGGTATTTCTCCGTCCTGTCCCAGATGTAATTCAGATATTCAAAAAACATCTTATCTAATTGTAATTCTATATTTTCACGCTCTATTATATCATTTTCATCAAAAACTGTATCTTCTTGATCTTAATACCAAAAATACTACGATTTCCAGCTTCCGACTTTTAATCCGAATCCTTTATCGACACAACCGCCTCTTCTTTCTTCTCAAATACAACTCCAAAAACCACTCAATTCTCAACCACCACAACTATCCATCAACGATCCTGATTTCCAAATGCTTGCTAGAAGTTTGCAATCGGGAACTGCTAGTGTTGGATTAGCACAACAACAAATTCCACCTTGCTCATCCGACGGAAGATCAGTCACTATTGATCATCTTAGAATATCACCTGATTCACTTGTTCAAATTGCTAGGCTCGCTCAAGCATTTGGATCAAACCCAGATTGGAAAAAAGTTCGACTTGCTGACCTAAAGTCAACATTAGAAGCTCCTATGAATCCAACAAACAAATTTTCAGCTAGATCAATTGGACTTTAAGTGTGTATACTTTGTTCTTAAATTATTGCTTCATACATAAAAAATACTTAATTGAAAAAAGACAATTGTTGAATGCTCTTTGAAAGCTGGTGTTGATTTTTGAAACGATCACAACGTACCAATTTTCAAAAAAGGGTATAATTAAAATTTGTTCCGATGAGACTAGTCGCTGTACTATTACGAGCTTTCAACTCTTTGTTCTGCTCAGACTGCCCATCAAACTTAAAGTATGAGAATCTGACAAAACTTTTTATCCTATTATACATCACACCTACACAATCATGGATACTTTTAGAGCTAATGTAGAACTCTACTTTAACGTTTGTTCACCATTTCTGTATCTAAAAAAAACGAGACCCCCCCCCCCTTCAGTTTTCGTTTTATCACTACTTCAAGTTCTGTGAAAATGTGGTGTCTTAACGATCCACCAATACATATCACAAATGCTATTCTATTTTGAAAACGTCATAATAACTAGTTCCAACAAGTTCAGTCTCCATGGTTCACGTTCTTGTAAGTCTCAGTTGTCAATATGATGTTTGAAGTTGATACTATGAACCATACAATTAGGTGACATAATGCCAACTTTTTTTATCTACATTCAAATAAGAGAGGCGGGACATTTTGAAATAACTCTTAAAGCAGATCTTTGTTTGAGAAGAAAAAGGATTTGTTAGCCGGAAATGAAGTTATAGAGAAATAATTGGAAACAAATTGATAAAGTAAAAAGTGTTTAAGAAAAACGCCTGAACCAACTTATCGAAATAAAAAGAAGAAGGAGAACATTCATCACAGAATGTTATCAAAAAAAAAAACTGTATGTTGTTTTGTTATGCAGAATTGTTTTTCAAGTGGAGTGAAAATAGATAGTATATATTAAAATATACGTGGAAACTTTCAGAAATTTTTCAAACTTCTAGCAATTTATTTTCCGATTACTATATTTTAAAGATAGAAATCCTTTGAGATTGTATATTTTAAAAATGTGCTCTTTCAATCATGTGCAATTTACCGAGTGCTTGTACTTTTCTTTGAAAGCTCTGGCTTCATGTTCCAGAGTATCTGAAATTATCCACAGTTGAATCACATGCAGAATATGAAGATGATGCAATTTCACACTACTTCAGTTAATTTGGTTATCTAATTTCGTTTTTTTGGGCAAACAGTGAAACCTAATATGTATGTGAAAAACTGTATTTGAATAATTTTTCTGGGGAAGCTTTATTCATTAATACAGTTCAAGCCATAGTTTTTATGTGTCAAACACTTGCAAAAAAATTTGATTTAACTTAATAATTTTTTCCAGATTTATATTCTGAGAAGCTATGGATGTTAACTTTTCATATGACAAAGTAGCTATCAACACACAACATTATGACATTAATATGAATAAGTTCAGTTTTTCAGTTTTGCAGAGATGTAGATATGCAACTTTTAGTTCGGTTCATAATGTGTTCACAAAAATGTCTGGAACATAAATCATGAGCGCCAGCTGAATTTTTGTCTGTGATCATTAAAATTCACCGAAAATGAGTATGAAGTCATATGATCAAAATAGATATAAATAGTATCTATCACATACACACATTTTCATCATCTCGTGATTATTTGATCTTTTGATTGTGTTTTGTAAACGAGCAGATTGCATCATTTAACAAAACCCTCAATTTGTCCCCGTGATTTAAATTTTATTTTGTTTTTCAAGTGAGAAAGCATAATAGAAGTGCTTACATCTCATTGACCAATCACAAATGTACCGTATAATCAAAAAAACCGAACAATGATCTTTCTGTTTTCATCAGTTCAAAGGAAATCGAGAGAGACTATATCAATGAGTTTGTTTGATGAATCGGTCGCAAAAATAAACACGTGTTGTTAAGATAAAAGACTTCAAAGAATGAGCAAATGGGTACATAAAATTGGTTTTTTTTCTCTTAAGTCGCATTTGTCAAGGGAAGTGTGAGTCATATAACTTTGTTATCTTCGGGAAACGTGCAATAAAAATGTTTCTGGTCAATAGTTACTAGAACTTTTTGGTCGTCATTTTTGACCCTGAAATGATTCTTCTCACTGTCCCGATTGTCCAAGTACGCTTGTCATAATTTCAAGCTTCGAAAGGTTGAATTTGAACTTTCTACGTCAGTGACCACAATTCTTATAGTAGTGTAGTGAAATGAATGCATAGGGAAGTGTATTGTATTTTGATAAAGAAGGGAAAGTTTCATAATAGTAGTGAATAGTTGTTTTGACTTTCATCATATTGTGCTTATGCACATAAAACGTTTGTTTTCAAAAAAAATGTTCGGTATGAAAATAGATCTGGTACGAAAATTCAAAATCTTGTTGAGAATCGATGTTGCGTTGTAGCTGAATATTCGGGTTTTCACGAAATAAACATGGCCGGTATGAAACAAATCTCACAGATCTGATAGATTTTTATCGATCTGCATGCATGATCAACAACACTTCAGTTTTTTTCGTCAAACACTAATTTCAAAGATCATATTGTTTTATGAGGAAAATGAAATGGGAACAATACTTTTCCCTATCTCAGAACTTCCAATCGTGTACATTCAGCACTCAGTATAGTGCCCTAATTTCATTGAAATCCTTCCATTTCTTCATTTTGCGCCATGAAACTACTACGAATTATTAATCCAAAAATTGCAATGGCTGGTTAACTTCAACTCTGGATTAAATTAATGACACACTCAGAAGGAATGATCAATAATGTTCAACCCAGATTTCGATGATATTTTGCATAAATGTAGTATCCAGTGAGGTGATTTACCAGTTACCGGGAATTTGTAAGTAAATTTTTATTTTTCGAGATAATGGGAATTATCGATTTTTCGGGTAAAAAAATTTGGCTCAAATTTGAAAATTCATATCTCGGTCAATTTTTGAGTAAAAAAGTTGATCAAATAAACATTTTGATCCTTGAATATCGTACTTTTTGAGAAAAAATAACAGAGATTGTGAAAATTTTTCTAACCTCTGAAAAAATTGAAGAAATCAAAATTTTTGAAAACTTTGATGACAGGTTCGGCATGATCTGATCATGGGGCGTGATCGGGACCTAATCTTTTTTTTTCTACGTCAAAAATTAGGTATATACACATGTTCAAAAATAGGGGCAACCGATATTTGGAGAGAGATAAAAATCGATGTTTGCTGTTTTTCAGTGGTTTTTCACTATAAGAAAAAAAGGATATGATAATTCAAAAGGGAAAAACGACAAAAAAGGTTGAAAAAGTTGTAAAGTGGTCAGAAATAAATGTTTGGAGCATTTACACTGAAAATAAACTCCGAAAACCATTTTTCAAAAAAAAAAGGTTTCACAATGGGGCGCTTTTGCTCTATTTTCACAAATTTCAAAAAGAAATTCAAAAACCTAAAAATATCATCGTGAGTGTTCGATTTCAAGTTTGTTAATAGAATTAAAGTAAATCTAAAAGTTTTCAAACTTTTTTTAATCGTTTTTCCCTTTTGAATTATCATATCAGTTTTTTCTTATAGTGAAAAACCAGTGAAAAACAGCAAAAATCGATTTTTATCTCTCTCCAAATATCGGTTGGCCCTATTTTTAAGTTTCACAATCTCTGTTATTTTTTCTCAAAAAGTACGATATTCAAGGATCAAAATGTTTATTTGATCAACTTTTTTACTCAAAAATTGACCGAGTTATGAATTTTCCAAGTTGAGCCAAATTTTTTTACCCGAAAAATCGATAATCCCCGATATCTCGAAAAATAAAAATTTACTTACAAATTCCCGGTAACTGGTAAATCACCTCACTGGATACTACATTTATGCAAAATATCATCGAAATCTGAGTTGAACATTGGTGATCATTCCTTCTCAATAATTAGATTTTTGTTCCGTAAAGTTTTTGGCATTGAAAAAGTTGTTCTTTTTTATCGGAACAAAGTACACATATGTATTCGGAATTTTTTAGGTTGTATCAAAACTTAGATAAAACTTGAGCTACACATTGGAGAAAAAGTGTTTTGGAACTGTTTTACCGTTTCGTTATCAGTCGCTAGTAAACTATATTTAGACATTTCAATTATCTTAACATAGTTTAAAATTTGCAAATGTACTACAAAATTGAATGATATATATATGTACTCATGAGTTTTCAAATGGATGGTATGGAGTCGAATTTGATTGTAGAGGTCACGATGAGTGTTTGAAATCAATATAGGTATAATCTGTAAAATCCTGGATTCCAAAAACATTGTCTATTATATATAATTCGAAGATCACCAGGATGAAATTTTTTTGTTTTCAACATCTCGAAAAAAATGTTTTGTGATACTTCAAAAGTTTCTCAAAAGCTGTTCATTCTACTTATCTTACATGGAAAAAACTTTAGTTTTCATTGACAGAATTTTAAATGTTCGGTCTAGTCCATTGTGACAATTTTCATTTTGTTCTCCAAAAAACTTAAAATCACAGGTTTCGAACATCCTCATAAAATAATCTTTGAGAGTTGTAATCATATCCACCTTTCCCCAGAAACTCTGCTAAGATATTAAGCGAAAGCAAAAAAGATTGCTTCGATGTTTGTAGCCTATGTTTTTATACGCTATGAATATTTCCGAAGCACACCTGCTTCTTTTCTCGTGGTTTTTTACCGCATTATTTTCTTTTTTCAGAATACGTGTTTTCCAGTTGTTCACCCGATCAACAAACCAACCACATGTGAATGTGTAGCGGCGGCGAAAAATAATAATTAGCTTTACTTTTCTTTCCCCAAACTCCAACTTTGGCTAAGAATTGGAGATCAGAACGATCAAGTTCGCGGAAGAATTGTCATTGATTGTGTTTTTATGATCCAAAAAACTCAAAGCTTTGTTCGTTGAATATAACAAAAGATCTAAAAAGCGAGGGTGAACAATGAATTGTGCTTTGCTATGCAGAGGAAATGTTTTTTGATAAGACAAGATTGGTCTGATCAATGCTTTTTTTCAGCTTTACCTCGAATCTTGTTCTAATTTTTGTTACTCATGCTCAGAGAACGATAAATGGAACAGATTCATTGGGATCGTTTGGAGATTCAGATACTTGGAAGTTCTTCATAAAGTAGAACGAAATCATACATCATTCGAAACTGGAAATCACTAAAAATAACATATTCAAATAACATACTTGTTATAATGTTAAATTGAACGTAATCATTGAAACTACAGTAAATTTTGTGGGCGGTTAAAATTTGTAAAAAAAACCGTAACTCATTAGAGCCTACAATTTTATCAGTTGCTGACTTCAAAGATTGTCCATACCACACGTGAGAAAAAATGGAAGATGTGAAAAAATATAATTTTTATTACTGTATCTATAAAAATAAACTGTATACAAAAAAAAAGAACATTTAAAGTACATGTAGAACCGTTTGTTGGAAAACCATAAGGGTATAAATAAATATGTATATGGAATGTGTGAGATTGGGGGTAAAAATAATAGGATAGTTTAGAGGACCAGGTTTTGTTCATCGAGATCACGAAGATTATTTGAGACACATTGCTTAAATGGGAATTTGCAGGGTTACAATTTCATCAGAATCGTACAGTCATTTGACGATCATTTGGGATAAAAGTGTTGGGTGTTGGGAAAACAGCTGGAACTGTTGGGGTGGTGTTCATTTTTCCGAGTAGCGACTGTGTCAAAGCGATGATTGCCTCTTGCGAAGATGCAATCAAATTGTTGAGTTGAGTAGGGTCCATTGTGGATAGGGCAACTGGGCTCGTGTTTTGAGGAAGTACCGGGCTGGTGACTGGCACGGAAACTGGTGGCAAAGTGGCAATGGGGGAGATTGGTGAGATTGACATTTGTGGAAGAGCAGAGAGACGATTGATCGGTGAAACTGATGGCTCACGATCTTTCACTGTAAAAATGCTAGTAAACATCTGTTATATTTGATAAAGTTTTGAACTTACATTTTTCTTCCAAAAGCTCATTCTTTCTTCGGAGTTCATCCATGTTTCTTTGATTTTCATTGAGTCTGGTTTGCATGGCTGAGATGTATTCAACTGCTCGTTTCAAGATCAATGCTCTTGAACTCTTCTCTCCTTCCAAAAGTGGAATCGAATCTTTCAAAATCAGGAAGTGATCTTTGATATGATCACGTCTTCTACGTTCCAATTCATTGTGATGTGCTCTGCGATCATCGTCAATTGAAGGACTGTGCGATTTTGGGCTAGAAGCATCGTCCTGGAAAATGATTAGTTATAGAACTGTCATTACTATTAGGTTAGGTAACTTACATCAGAAGAGTCGGAATGTTGTCGTTTTCTATATTCATGTCTGGTCGTTGAAGCCGTGAACATGTCATCAACAGAAGTCATCATTATTGCTATTATAACTGGGGAGTTGAGGTGAGCTGTAAACAAAAACAATTTTTGAACAATACTAATAACAATACTATTCATCAAAGTAAGATCAAGAAATAATTTCTAAAGAAATAAAGCTCTCAGCCAACCTTTGAGGCAGCTGAGAACAGATTGTGGTGTGTTTGCCGGTCGGCGCTAGAGAAGAGGCGGTGTTTATTTCCACCGAGAAGTGGGCGGAGTCGCGACGCCGCCTTCAACACGCGGTCACCGACGAATGTTCTCTGAAGGCAACAACACGTTGTCTTCCTATGCGGGTACATTTTGAAAGAAGATGGGAAGAGAGACAAAAAGAAAAACGCGTGTGAGGCTGATGAAAATGTGTATAGAGGGATGATGAAAATGTGTACTATGATACGAAAGTTGTGTGTTCAATGGTAGAAGTAATTGTTGAGAGGAAAAGGGTAAAAAATGAGGTGGATGTGTTTCAATGAACTCTCCGCAATTTTTAAGAGTGAACTCAGTAGAAAATCATGAAAGACAGGTGCTAATTTGTGATGTATGTGAGCATAGTTCGGTTTGTGATATGTCGAAATGTGATATAGATCAGCGAAACAAAGTTGTTTCTCATTGCTTCTGTAAATTTCGATAAGTGTTGAAATATCTCTTTGTTATTGTAGTGTATTTGTACCACATATAATACAAACCACAAAAAATACACTAATAATATGGGATCATATTTGGACTTTTCTCCACATAATAATTACCATGGATTTAAAGAAAATTTCCATGGAAAACTCATTCAAAAACTTAAATCACACTGCATAATTTTGAGAGAACGTTTCAGATATAAAAATAAAACTGTTCTTGAGCTCTTGAAATTACAGGTGAATGTGATTCAATGAATCATATTTCCAGTCACGAAAAGAACATTTTTTCACCACTTGTGAGTTTTTTCTCCGATCAGCGTTCAGAATCACGTTAAAAGTGGCACTATGGCTAAATCATTCGAAATAGCGTTTCATTTCCTAATTTCTATTCAAAAACGTAAGAACGTGAGATAATTTCTCTAAGAAAAAGTCACATTTCAGAGTTAATAATAAAATGTGACTACCCAAGTCTTACAATCCCAAATTCATGAGATCAAGAATTTATTCTCCTTCTGCGTGATAATACCATCTTAGCTAGCAACATGCTTGAGAGGTAATACATCAAAACAAGCGTCAGAGATATTTTTAGTTTGCAGATTTTTATTCACAGTAGCAGACATTACCAAGACTGTCAGTGAAGGGAGCTCCATATTCTTACGAAAAACGCACGTTTTCATCATTTTCTAGGCTCCGATAACATCATAATATCAGTGTATTATTATACTCTGGCAACAACTCCCCATAAAAAACTACGGTACACTGTCCGGGACAAAGAACAAAAAAGTATACACAACACATTCTCTTTCTCTTTTTTTGAAGCGGGTTGGGGGTGATAAAGTGCAAATTGCAAAAGACGCGTGGTTTTTCGTGTAACATAACATGTTATTCACATGAACGCAGCACAATTGAAATTTTCGAAAGTACCGCACTCATGCAAAACATGTGGACAAACGTACCCCTACGCAAATGAACAGAGCACACCGGGTCAAAGTACCTCGTTTGTTTTTGCTCCGCTTTTTCGTTTGTAGGCTACACTACTCTCTTATTTACCACCCAGTGTACCTTCATTTTTGTTTCGCAGAAAATGAAAAAGAAGTGTCTTCTGATTGTTCTTTGAGTATCAGGTTTAAGTCAAGTGGATACTCAAAGAACAATCAAAATTGAACAAATTATCCCACCGCAAGACAACCGTTGTGACCTGACCACCCAACCAATTACAGTAATCCTATGGTCGTTCTCTGTATCATCTTAGAATCAAAAACTGTTATCATAAGAAAACAAAAATATATACTTTTTTCAAGGAACTGGTTCGGTACATACAAGACATTTTAGTTTGTAAAAGTACATTCTTGATTGTAACTTCATGTTAGAGTTAAAATATCGCAGCGACTGAAAAACAAAAATAGAAAACTCAATCTCAGAATGAATAAATATTCTAACAAGCGCTTCTGATGAATTTGTTCAATGATCTCTTTTTGATGTCTACTAGAAGAATATTTATAATTAAAAACAGTAAATTTTGGCTTTGCTCTAAAATAGCATTTTTTTTCAAAGCTCAACAAAACAATCCACGATCTCGTTGGTTTTTCATGGCATTGTGGACTTGAACAAATAAACCATCAAATTCGAAAAATTCAGTTTTTGGAAGATCACCAAACTGAACAAACAGAATACACACAAATATTTCTCTGTTACAATCATAGCAACGAATGAGCATAAACCATATGCTTTTGTAAAGTCATATTTCGGACAGACTTTGGTTTTTGAAATCAGCTGAAGAAATTGGAAAAAGAACAAAAAACTTCCAAGACAAAGAACATAGGAAAGATTAAGTGAGGGTGGATTGGATTGTTTTCCATGAAAAAACATTTTTAATCTTTTGATAATCTCAACAAATAATATTTATGAATTTTATCTCGTGAGTGATTTATCTTTTCATTCATTTTTATTCTGATAAGCCGATTTCACCCTCTCTCCATTTAAATTTGATCTCACGAATTAATGCTTCAAATGTAGAAAAGAAATGTGCATTTTAAGAAGAAAGGAAATGTTTTTAAAATTGGAAAAAAAAACTTATCTGATGTGATTATTTCAAAAGATTAAAATGTTTGTTCAAGAAAGGATTAACGCCATTTTTTCTTGCAAATCTCACATGGTTTTTGAGGGTGGATGTGCCGGCTGATAAATCCTATCAAAAGAATGGAAAAAGAGATTTATGCTCCTATGTTTTTTCACGTTTTGGAAAAGAGGGAATATCAATGTCAAAATTAATATATAATCGCAAACACCGTTACATAAAAATACACTTGTTTCATCATCAATAATTTCACAAACAATGAAGCAGAAAAATACTCCAAGATTACAATTCACACAAGCAGTGTCTAATTTTACGTACACGCAACTACTTTTAATTACACAACTAATGTGACTATTTTTGTTGACCAAATCACAACCAAATCTTCTAAATAAGAATTCTAAACATTTATGTTTGAGTTTTTTTGTAATCCGATAACAGAACCTGAGTTCCATTCTAAACCCACATTATCAGTGTCAACAACAATTTGTTTCCATTTACTGTTTCAGGATGCACTATTATCTAATTGAGTGTAGTTTCGTTGAACTTCAACAACAATTTTTATCTCCGAGTTGAATCTTTCAAAGAATCGAAAGCGGCGATGAATCCCAAAGGAGTTTACTGTAGAAGACGGAGTAGACATTTTTTGTGTCCATGTGAAAATTTCGTGCTGCACAAGAAAACACTCACAATCAAAACTTGTTATATGCAATCAGTAAGAGATGTCAGAGAAAAAGAGAAATGGGTTTATTTATAAACATATCTATCAACACACATTTTTTGTTCGATTAGAAAAAAAATCGAGACAAAAAACATGCATTATAGGGCCCCGTTGTAGGCTACATTGTGTATATGTGAGCTTTTTTGCTGAGTTTGAAGAAAAAGATTTACACAGATCACATGACCTTTTTTTCAAGTTTGATAATGAATTTGAAAATAAAGAAAGAACAATGTGTACTACTGAATGTATCAGAAAATCACGTGCAAAGAAATGTAGATTTTTTGGTCGCTTTGAACTTTATTAGTTCTCGGGCAGAATAAAGGCGTTCAACAGAATCGTGTTTTGTCTTGTGTGTAAAATTTCACAATTATCACCAATTTTGGGGGAGAAATGATAGAGTGATGTCTACAAGTTTTGAACAGAGATTTGTTTTAAAAAAATGTCTTTATAAAAATAAGTAGCTAAAATTAAGTGCCAGTTTTACTCGAGCGTCAAATTTAATTGAACATTTTTCAAAGTGAGCATGCACCACAAGAAAAAAAACTATATTCCTTATAAATTTTGTTTTTGTTTTCTGGCTAACTTGGCGCTGATCATTTGAGCAGTCTGTTGGGACTTTGTTCGATGTTTTTAAAAATTTTGAACAAAATAAACGTACAGTTCGGAGACAAACAGAACCAGAAAATATGTATCACAAAGTTTTGAGGCTCACATGATCATTATACTTAAAAATGAAACAAAGTCAGCACAAAACTCAAAATTGGTGCGAAAAGTTCCCACAGAGTTTGAATGATTAATCCAAAAAAGCCTCGACCGGAAACTGACAGAACAATTGATCTGTTCCATTTCCCCTATTGACAAAAAACTATAAACTTTAAACTAAAAACAAAAACAGTTTAGGCATTGTTTTGGTTATCGGAAAATTTCGGAAATTCGGATCGGATCCAGTATTAAGATTTGAATCTACAGTAGTCTATATCTAGAATACGATCAATCGGGCTATTAGGTTCGGAAGATCCTCGAACTCCGTTAGATGACCAACATCAAATGACGTGCATGTATCTGAATCCAAAAAAATCTGACTATGAAACGTTGTTTTCATGTGTGGAATAAAAATGTTCTTATCATGTGATATTTCATGAATTTTTGTGAACCTAACTATCATCAATACACTCTTTAAAGTATGGGGAATCCCTCTTATCATAGTTGACGTCAAAGTACTAAACTGATGCAATATCACGAAAAGATAGAAATAGGTTGGGGAACTCCCTGCATTTTTGTCGTTTTTGAAAACATTTCTGGAAAAACAGTGGAGTCAATGATCAAGACCAAATTTCAACTTCTCTACCAGGGTCTGCAGTGCGAAGCCCTGCGCCTAATCTATCGCCCAAAGATGTTATCGATATCCTTCAGATCTCCAGCGTGGAATTTTATTTTTCTGACAAAGAGAGAAAGGGAGCCTCATTATTTTTGCTCAATTTTTTGTGTCTATTTGATCACACAACAGCAACTCGTGGTGAGCAATGAAACAATTTTTCTCTTTCGCATGAAATGAAAAATTACACATTTTTAAATGAAGGATACAATTTTTGAGGGAACAAGTTGGAGTAAAGGAAGTACTTTGATTTTACGTTGAAAAAAACCGATTATGACAAAACTATGTTTTAATCGGTTTTTTGTATTTGTGATGACAGAAATAAACCATGGAAATTCCTGAGGATCACAAATTGAACTTTGTAATTCGATTATAAAGTTTTTAATCCAAATTAAATAGAATCTGGGATTTTCGAGATCCAGAAATTTTCAGAAACACTTTTCAGTCTTTCTGATCTAATCGGAATTTCTATTTTCCGATTCTATTCAAAGTACAATCAAGATATAACTTTTTTCTAAAGATGAATGTGTGATTTTTGTGTTTTTTTCGATACGCTATTTTAATCGAAGAGGATAAATCTCTGAAGAATAAAAGCTTTAAGTTTGGATTTTTTCTAAGAAAAGCAGAAAAAATTCCGTGTCTTCTCTTTGGATTAATTTTCACAATTGAAACAATAAAAGTGCATTTTGAAAATGTCAAACCAATTCTATAAAACGATAAAGGAAATGGTCAAGTTGATTCTGAATAAAATAGTACATTCCATATAGTACTGAAACGATACAAATTTTTGACCGAAAAGTTTAGTATTCGAAAAAAAAATGTTCCATGTTTTGTTTCTGCATGTATGCTATCATTGCATAGTTCCTACATGGTCATAAAATCAGAAACTTTTTTCTGAGTTTCTATGGAACATTCGCTCAAAATCAACCATTCCCTTCAAACCATTCGAAGAAATTCAAAATTTTAAATCCTAGTAAAAGTAGGAAATTTTCAATTGACTTTAAAAGTGATTCAGGTAGACAATACATCTTTTAGTGATCATTGAACACTTGAAGTTGGGTAGTATATCTTTGGAAATCATTTGAAAGTTGTTTTTATCATCTCTATGAAATAGAAGAGTAAACAACAATTCTTCTTTTTGGAAAGTTTAAAAGCAACCAAATTTGAAATCTAATATTTTCAATGAACAATTATGAACACAATGAAAGTACAAATCAATTCCTTTTGATGGAATTTTTCTTCCTGATCTTTTTCAAATTCCTTTAACCGAGATTTTCACCAGGAACTTTCGGATTGTATATGATTGGGTTAATCAAATCACCTTGATCATAGTTCATTTCAAATCAAATTCTTTGAAAATTGTGTTTTCTCTTTGTTACTTTGATCATATGTTGTCTCTTCTCATAATATTTACGCCGTTTCCCAAAATGTCCCTAATCAAACAAACCGTCTACGAAAACGATCATAAAAATCGATTTTTTATACTGCATACATGCTGGCCACACGTTTTCTCTTCTGTTCTCCGTTGGCGACCGAAAACTGTTCAATGATCTCAACAACTTGGGTTCATCATAGTTTCTGTTCACGTGCAACTATACAGATCGACATGTGTCGGTTCACATGATTGTGTTTTCTTCTTCGTGCTTTCTGGGATGAAGACTAAAAAAAAATGAAAAAGAGACAAGACTAAATTTTAGATCCGAATCAAAAGAATGCAATGTTTTGATGATCAGATATAATATTTTTGACAAACACAGAAAAATATTATATTCTGAAGATTCTCGCGAAGAACTAGTCTTTTTTGTTTTAGGTTGAATGTGACTAACTGATTGGTAGGAAAATTGAAAATTGGGAGGGTTCGAGGATCAAACTACAAATATCCTATTAGATAAAAGAAATTTTAGATCCGAATCAAAAGAATGCAATGTTTTGATGATCAGATATAATATTTTTGACAAACACAGAAAAATATTATATTCTGAAGATTCTCGCGAAGAACAATAGGCTTGATACAAGCATTAGTTTTTTTTTCTTATTTGTGATTTAACAAGTACACACTCCTTAAAATGAACTGATACCGATCGAAATTTTTTTAACAAAGTCAATTCAAAAATCTGACAGATATCAGTCATTTTGTTTGAATATTAAAAAAACCTTGGAACATAAAAAAATTATAGTTTATTTCTTCATTCTAGAATCGAAAACAGCTTTTCTGATTGTATTTATTGTGTGGAAATAAGATAAGTGATAATATGGTTAAAAATATAGACCTTTTCAAACAATTTGTTGAAAAAAAACTTTCAGGGGAGAGTGAAGCACCAAAGTGTCAAAAGGATGGTGATTTGGAATATTGAACTCGAAACCATAACTCTCATTTATTTTCCGTATGAAAAATGATGGACTGTTGTGAAAATGTGAAATCACAGACATGAAGTACCAAACAAAGTATTCAGGGCAAAATTTTTCTAATTTAGGAAATCGAACAGTACAGAATTTGAGGATAACATCCATTTGCAAATGTCTGTAGATGGATTACTGTATTTTCTAACAATATTTATTGAAAACACAATAGAAATAGTTGAACTCGTTGAATTGTGATGAATTTTTTTCACATATTATGAGTCATTCGAAACAATATAGTACCCAAGCCAAAACATCAATCTCACTTGTTTCATTATTCTTATCTTGTTGTGTTCTTATATTGGTTGAATATTCTCTGACCTCAAGAGCACTCACTACTTTGAACCAACAAGCGGAATCAAAATTTTCTTATCAGAATAACCTATGGAAAAAATCCGACATTTTTCACATGATTCATCAACCCATCCAAAGAACAACCACTTTTCAAATGACAAAAAAACGTAATTTTCAATTAAATTACGTTTTCTTCTTATTCTTCCGAGTGTTGGCCGAATTGAACTTTGAGGGTATCAACGAGAAACTAACATGTGTATAGGCAAAAAAAAAACAAGATCAGAAAGTTCAGAACGTGACTATTTTTAACACAATTTTGCTAGTATATGTATAAATCATCTGGTCCAATATGATGTTGTCAATTCGATTTATGCAAATAATGTTTTTTAGAAATACATATGTAATTATGTTTTTTTTCTGAGATTCGGTTCGTTGATTTTTTGATCAAACCAATTTTTGGTCTGTCACATATATCATGGGAGTTGTTCACATGAACATTCAATGAATAACAACAGAAGAGAACAGGGATTTTGAGTAATATGATATGTGGGATCAAAAAAACAAAAATCTTGACTTGTTTTAAAAACCATACTGTGTTGAAAACTTGACTTTCAGTTTTATTATCATCATATTTCTAAAAAATTTCAAAAGATACGGTTTTTTACGTAACGAAGTGTTATCGAGTTCTAAATTGTCACATACTGTGAAATGACAAAAAAAAGACAAAGTTTATTGACACAAAGTTCTTTGATCACCAAACAATTTCTGATGAAATATTTTCTTTGTGAGAAGTGCATTTGATCACAAATCGAATAGATTGTCGTAAGAGAACGGTAAAATATAGGGGTTTGCAAAAACGATTATATATGAATAGCGGGAAAGTTCACTATTTTTTTTCTAAAAGTACACAATATTGATTATGAAAGCTTAGATAGTTGATTGACAATTGTTAATATGAATTTCACAATTCGAGTAAGTTATCTACGAAATTAGAATACAAAATAATGAAACTCATTCCAGTACGATACACCAAACTTCAAGAACAAATTTTTTATTGTTTGAATGGTGCATATTCCAACAGAATCCAACGTTTTTTAAAGTTTTGTTTTATTGGAACTTCCGCGCCAATTTTTTTATTTTTACCATGGACTTTTCTAAAATCGAAACATACAATTTTCTAGCAGTTCTTTTTTAAATGTGATATTTTCTATGTGAAAGGTAACAAGAGAAAAAGTAATTCTTGAATTTAAAATTTGATCATTTCTTGCCGCGTTTGGTATCTTCTGGTCGTAATTGTGCGTCAAAGTGTTTGCAGTGTCAACACGCAACATAATTTTTCACGTGAAAGTATTTTCATTAGTTTTAGAGAAATTTAGTCGTCTTTCTCATTTTGAAAGCCAAGATTCATAGAAAACGATTTCCTTTAATGTGTTATTACTAATTTGTATGCTTGATTATCGTGTACTCGTCTGTAAATAAGGAAAACAAAACTTTATGTATCTCAGCGACCGGCAGCAAACGTGTTCTATTGCACAAACTTAGGTTAAAAAAAAACGAAAACATAATTTTGTGTGCATTCACACAAGCAAAACAATGAAACACACGTGAAAATGCACACACATCTCTTTGAAGGAGAAACGCAGTCGACTTTCAACATCTTTAATGTGAACATAGATTAAACATTCTCGATTCACTATTCATTTTTGACTGAAACTGATCAGTGAGTATATTTCATTCCTTGATGTTCTTCAAAATTTTTCTTTATATTTCTACATCCCACCCACACACACTCAAGTCTAATTCTTGACCAATCCCAACAGCAATGTATATTATACTATCACTTTAAACAAAGAAAAAGAAAAATTGGGAAAAGGAAGAAGAGTGCAAGCTAAGAATTCGAAGAACTATTAAACTAGGTTACTGTAGCATGTGAATCCGATGCAACTATACGTGAGATAAATGGGAAAATGTGTGGTTCCAATTAGTTTATCTTTTTTAATTCGACAGAAAACATTTGTGTGTTCTATGGCTAGCGTAACTTCTTTACAGTAGGACAAACATTTTTTTTTCATGAAAAAGTCTGAAAAAAATGAAAAAGAAAGAAGATAATCGAAGTCGCACAAGATGAAAAGTTCAAACTTCTGTTAGTGATATATGAACATGTTTTACGAAAGATGACGAAACTATGCTTTCTGTTTTCTATTACACATTTTCAACGCATGTTGTTTTTCCCGGGTTCCGAAAGCACATGTTTTTTTTTTAATTTTTAAAAAATCAGAGAAGTACTGAACACCTCTGAGAAGTAAAGTTTCAGTGTTTGTCAGGTTGTTTTGTAGACATCTCGTTGTCCACTTCACTGAAAAATGTGTTCCAACTATTAGTTTTGATGTCTATCTAAAAAATTTGTAATCAAACTGAAGATTGGCTTTTACTTTTTCTAATTCAAGCCTTTCTTTTTTAGCTTCTCAATTAACAAAAAATTGGATGATGCAATCAAAAAGAATTCGAAATCATAGATTCATACATAGTGATTGGCACATAAAGAAAATCCAAAGTGTTGAGGGGAAGCCTAGCTTTTTATCCACAATCGTGCCAGAATTTTACTTCATTGAAAAAAAATTAATAATCACATAAAATACATTCCATATCATTTTTCATGCGGTTTTTCAAGAAACCACTAACTTCTATTTTCTTGATTTTGACTGTTTTTCTTTGTTATGAGAAGAGAAAATTGAACAAAACTCTCATATTGACTTTTGTTCAATTTTCTCTTCCCATAACAAAGTGAGTTGTCATATTTTTACGTTTGATGGTCCATTGAATTTTGAAGCCAATTTTGATTATTTGCAAATATGAAAATGCTTGATCGCTGTTTTTTTTCTGAATTATCATAAAGAATAACGAACAGCCGTTCGCAGTAGTAATAAAATTGAAAAGTGTCTACTGGTGTACGAAATATTTATTTCATAAGTTTTTCGAGCTTGTCGTTTTGGAAGGTTCTTAAGTTCAAACTAAGTTGGTTCATTTAAAAAAAAAACTCAGTGATTATGGCTGTTTTCCAGCGTTTCTGTAAACATGGTATGCAAAACTGGAATATGAAATCATGATAGGACAATTTGACATTCAAATGGAAATAAATAAAAAACGAATCAAACATTAAAAACTAATTTTTGATCTACAAGTATTTTTGCAGAATTCTATGAATTTCTTTCCAAGAAAATCAGAATCATCATACTGTCTCTCGAGCTTTCTATTTTGTTTTTCTCGGAGAAAAAAAAACCAATTATTTTTTGATTACTGTAGATTTCAATGATCAGTTCTTTGATTTCAAAATGATATCATTTCATAGAAGTTCAAGTCATGCGAGTATTCAATGATAGTGAGGGAAACTATCACATTTTTCAGGTTGGACGTTTTTGATCGGTTCTACTCAACAGAACATAAGAATTCAACAGAAAAACCCATTTCAAAAAATTTTTCAGATTCGAAAAGTTAAACATAGACAAAGAGAAAGTATTTTTACAGTTTTTTCAATCAACGACGTCCTATATTCAAATTTTCACGTTTCCAGAAAAACCAGACAATTTCACATATCCTCAAATGTGTTTGACTCAAAATAGAAAGTTTCCAGAATCAGTTTTTCATTTTGTGTCAGTATGATCAATAAATCCTCAAAATCTTAACAAGTTATAGTTTTCGCAAAAGTGTGCTAAACCAAGCTCCTCATTTTTCAGGAAAAAAAATTGATATCCTAACTTGTTTTTTTAGAGATGTTTGATTCTGAATCATCTTTTATTAATTGTTGATGAATTTTTCACTGAGAACGTAAGAACTTGGACAAGAAAAGTGTTGAAGACCAAATCATATTAGAGAAGTTTCATTTAATACATTATTCCATTCAGGAACATACTGTGACTTTGCCTGATTGTTTTCAATTTCCAAGTTAGGTTTAGGGAAGTTTGCGCATGAATATCTTCAGATCAAACCTTATATCAGGTTTCGTAAAATGCATACATACAAAACTATAATTTGTTTTGTAAATCATCTTTAAAAAACAAGAATTGCTATCGAGATGAGTAGGGCATTTAGTGTGACCTTAAACACATCCGGAGACAACAGTCAAAACATTCTCACATCAAATCAGCCCACTTTATTTACGAAAAACAATGTCAAAGTATTATTTTTTGAACCGAACAAAGTACAATGTTTATTGTTATTACACTGGAACACGTTGCTGAGTTGATTCTTTCTTATCAGTCTGAGATCATTGTAACAAAGACGCATCGGTTCTCCACGTTTTCTGTCACGTTTTCAGGTCATGAAAAATCAAATAAAGATCAGTTTTTTCTCTGGACAAGAGGAGATAAAATGAAATTGATAGCAGTTTTTTTGCTAAATAAAACAAAGAAAAAGGGGTGTTCGTTGATATGTTTGCCTGAAGGAATTTTGTGAACTCAATTTCAAGGTGTTTTTTTTCGCGAAAATATATTCATTTTCATTCGGTATTACCAAAATGTTAATAGATCATAACAACAAATCCGGCTAGTAGAATTTGTCAGGAATTCTTTATGTACCTTTTTTACATTTAAAATTATCATCACAGACAAATGCCAATTACATCTTCACTGTTGCAGTATTTTTTAATTTTAATTTTTCTAATTTTCTAGTTTCACGCGTCTCATAAACAAAAATTTTTGACAAGTCAATTGTCACGAAATAAAATATACTCCAGAATCAGTGAGAATTTGGATTTAGTGAAAAATGCAGCCTGTAAAATTGCTTATAACGATGTTAGAAAAAGTTTTCCGTTTCATTTTATCTCAGTTATATTGCTTGATGAGACTAGAATGTTTTTCACAAAGGTTAACCGCATTTAGTGAAATTGAAATGTTTGTTAAAAACATTGTTCAGCTCCAATCTGCACGACCAATAAATATCTGCGACATTTACTCTCAACGTCTATGGAGAAGTTTTCACCTGCGAACCCAGCCAGAATCTTACGCTTCGTTGGACGAATTCTTCAATCAGATTTTCAACTTTGATAGATTGACCTTTTTGCTCCCTTACTCACTCAGTAATCAACCAAATGATGAGAATGTTTTAATCAGACATTTATTCAAGTTTTGTTTCTGTACATACAGAAAAAGTATAAAGCAATATGTTAATTCAATTTTGGAATGTTTGAAGAGTTGGTTATAAAATCGGGAAAAGAGGAATCACAGTCCATGGCGAAAAAACATTACAATAATATTAAAAACCTGTGTTCAAAGGGTCATGGAAACATCACAGTCACAAAGAAAAGTGAAAACTGTAAACGAAAAAGACAAAATTTCTAAATTCTAGTTGGGCGTTGACAGTAGAAAGTGTGTACCAGTTAATTGAGCAGGTATTGTGTTCAACAATATTTGAAGAAAGAAGAAAGAAAAGACAAAACCGCAAACTGAAAGTGAAAAGTTATAGAAAGCAATTTCGCGGAAGATTCCGATTGGGCAAACCAATGCAGGAATGAATAAAACTGTTGAGCAGAGACAACTCTAAAAATCGAGATGAGATAGGGTACTTGATTTAAAAAAAAACCCACCATCAAGACCGGGATGATTGATTTTCGAAGTGTCTCGTACACCCGATCTTTACGTTCGGCTTTGGCATTTGTTCTGATCGCCTGAAAATCACATAATTTTTGTTGAGTAAGAGTGTTTTTTGGGAAATGCAGTTCAATAATACTTAAAATTTTCGATATAAACATTTCTGAACGTCTGGAAAGTTGAAAAATAATCCCCATTTTCAATGAAACTTCTGAACTTCCAACTTGAAGACTACCATTTGTTCACTTATCTGGATCCCGAGAATTTTTTGTCAAAAAACATTCCTTGCAAATTTATCCAATTATTTTGATGAACCCATGAATTTTTTAATTAAAAATTTCCAACAGCACATAGTGCATAACATTAACTATTCATTGATGTCTGTCTTTGTCCACAAATATTGACCACGAGAATGAACTTCAATTTTCAACAGGTAAACATAACTTATACTTCCATATAGAAATTGCAGAACATTTTCATAATTAAAGTTTTTGACTGCCGGTCCCAACCGTTGAAAATTTTGAAAACTCTTTTAGCAAAAGTGTTATGCTGAACTTCACTTATTCTGTCGCCGTCGAATTTCATTGAATTCTTTAACAATTTTGTGTGTAAATAAATATACACTTGAAAAATGAAAACTTGAAATATAATTTTGCCTGAAACGTCGACTCACTTGTTGATAGAAATAACTGAAATGAGTTGTGTATTTTGGTGCGATTGCTGCCAATAACAAACAGAATGAAGCGGTGAATGGGTTGATGTATAATCCAGACAAAACTGGAATTGTGACAGCTCCAGAATAAATCAATGCACAAATCAATGTGTGCGTCGCCGTCACAGCAAAGTTTCCGATAAGCAAGAAACCTCCAAGGAACATCACAAAGTATGCGGCGATTGGAACACTGAATTAGATGAATTGTTGTTTGAAACTGATTCCAAACTCACTAAATGATAACACTAGTTGTTTGCTCAATAATATCCACAAATCCGACCTCAGTATCAAATGGATAAGCGCCGAATTTCGGGTATTTTGCAGTCAATGCTCGAAGTTTCCGGAACAATGAAAGTTTATCAGCAAGTGATCTCGTTCCGTTGAACGATACAATATGCACCATGTTTGTAATTGTTGTTTGGTTGCTATATAGAAAACATATTAGTAAAGAACAAAGAAAAAACAAACTTTGCATCGATGGTGTATCTGAGACCTGATTTCCAATTTCCATAAACAAAATGATCCATGAACTCTGAGAAACTCGACATATTCAATGCTGAAAGTTTTTTTTTTTGGTTTATGAAAAACTATTGAAATTACCATCATCAGAAGGTGAACATTCGGCATATGCGCAATAATCACTGATCCATGACATGTCAGTAGAATTATCTTGTTTCATTGGAACTGTTTGAATGTCAGCAATCATTGCTTTGTATTGTCCATACTCCACCGGATCGGCAAAGTTTGGCGGTTTTGTAATGAAAAATATGACCGAAAATACTTGAGGCCAGACAATGTCGGACATAAGATGAACACCTTCGTTGTTTGGAGAAGTTGGTGGCAAAAGTTGGCGATAGTCAAGATTTCCTTTGATCTAAAAACAAGATTGTATGTTTTTCAAGCATCAAGCACTACTAGAAGCTAAGCTGTGTTCTACATAGAGTTTGTCTGGATTCTCCCTTGTTTCTTGCCACACATCGGTTGTTGTCGGTCTCGTTTTTATAGCCTTACGTTATTGAAAGCTTTCACAATTTTTCTTAGGATTAAGCTCTTCCAGATCTTAGGAAAATGTGCAATTAAAAAACTTTTGTTCGCTTGTTTAAAAAACTTAAAAAAAAGCCGTATCGTTTTTTTTTAAAGAAATTTACAACATATAACATCTCATATACATATATTCAAATTGTTCGTTTCTCGAAAAGTCTTTGAAACTGTTTAGGATGAACCAAGATTATTATTTACTTTTTTTCTCACAGCGCATGTGTCATATATTATTTTTTTGAATGTTATTTTCTTTTGTTCAATTATGCGATCCCCTGAATGAATATATATATTTTTTTTTTTTGTGACCATTGGAAGAAAAATCTATGACCGAGGTTTTTTTTTCCGTATAAAATTTGAATAAGGAAACTCCAGTATATAAAATAAATTGAAAGCATTTAGGAAAAAAAATTCAAAAATTCTATACAGAAGCAAAACTTCGGCTACGTTTCCAACAATCAGAAAATTTGAAAAGACGACAAAATATATATATTTACCGAAAAATGTTTTCTTAGTAGTACTCACCTCTACGAAATAAAACGGAAGACTGACACCAATGAAGAGCACTACAATTGCAAATACTTTTAGGTTTGTCGAAGTCGCAACAAGCTCACACACCGCTTCTGTAAAAATAAAACATTGTTTTTTTTTCTTACCACTGTATTTTTTGGAATACAGTGGTAAGAAAAATAAATGTCTTTGAAAAAGTAATTTGAACTTGTTTCAGCATATTTTATACTTATTCTTAATAGTCTCAGGTGAAGTGAAGGCGTCAAAAAACTCACGTGAAAAACCATTTGATGAATTGTTGAAGGATGATCGCGAGAATTCTTGAGTTGGAACAGACAAAAATAGTTTAGCAGGAGCGATAACCATAAGACATGGTGCAAACAGGAAAATCTAAAAAAAATACTTTTTTAAGGCAAATAAACTTATCAACTAACCGTGAAAAATACAGTCGACAACAAGATCAGTCCAATGAACACGGAAAATGCGGCAAAATGTTGGATCGGTAACAATGCGCACAACAGAAAACCGATGGCAGTTGTAGAGGTGACCAAAATTGAAGGCATACAAGTGGCGAACACTTCTCTCAAATGTTCAGTTTTTGCATCGCGTCTAAGTTCCGAATCACTAAGCCACGTGTGTGACAACATAATAACAGTGTCGAGTCCATAAATAATTGCTAAAAATGGGGTGAATAGTGTGATAACTGAGATTGTATAAGAGAAATAATTGTAAATAGCAATTGCTGTGAGGAAACTTCCGATTGGTACAAAGATTGCAGCTATCCAAATGAGTGGGGTACTTGAAATAATCTATGTATGGAAATTATTTCCGGAGATTTGACTTACAATTCACATCTCAACTGATCGAACGTTTTACTAAATGTGATGAATACACAAAATAGTAGAATCGATGAGAGAATTATTCCGTACATCAAATACATAGCAGCGCCTTCCATTCCCTTACTGATCGCTTCCTGAAAAACGTTAATATGAACTAGCAGTCTGTTTTGCTTGCAACACTGATTCAATCACGAACTCCCACAAACACTCACCGACATTCCTGCTTCGCCATGAACTATGAGCCGAACATCAGCACCTTTATACGAATTGAATTTTTCGGCAGACTTCCGAACGAATTTTTCAAAAAGATTCAAGTGTTTGTGTGTAGCCTTATCGTCACTGAATGCCATAAACGCCAGCATTGTTAGATTAGAATAAGCGATGTCTCCATGCTGCAAATTTTCATCATATTGAAACAAAATAATATAGAACGAACCTTGTTCAAAACAACATTGTAAAAATGTTTCCCAATGTTTGCTTTATAAGTCCAGAAATAAAAAATAGGATAGTGAATCCCAAGCCACTCCTCGAACTCTGAAGTTTTGAATAACAAATCATTAAGGTCACAAGTATTTCCACAAAGGTCTAAATACGTTATATTTCGTTTTCTCGTTTCATCATACGTGAACGTTGTGTTTTTTATTTTCTGCAAAAACGTTTATCATAGAATTAGTTGAGAAGAAGAACGTTTACCTTGTAGAAAACTTCCACTTGGCGCAAATGTTTATGAATTGATGAATTTGTGTTTGTTGGAGAAGCAAATAAAGCCATGTACCAAGGTTTTCCCTGAATGAGAAATTCGTATTGGATTGTAACTATATGAAAAAAAAACGAACAGGTTTCCCATAAAAGAATTCGACTTGTTTTTTCATTTCAGTTTTCGATGGTGCATCCTCTGTTGTATAACCATTATCAAAGTCTAGTTCCAACACAGGCCTGAAAAAATTATGTGAGAATCTCCATGGTATATTTTTTATCAAAATTATAGGCTCCGAGAATTCTTAATCGAGCAGAGTAGTACTACAATTTTGGATGGAACAAACGTATTGGTTTCGTTAAAGAGGAGGTAAAGGAAATGGGCAAGTTTATCTATTTTATTTAGGTGCAATCCTCAAAGGATTTTCCACTGAAACTTCTAATATTCGAGAAAATATTTTCAAAGTTAAAAGTTTGGAAGAAGAACTACTTTTCGGTAAAAAATCCTTTGAGGATTGCATTAAAAAAATATCATCTTTCATTTAAGAACAACTTGCCAATTTCCTTATCCAACTTATAAAATCATGTATATTAAAAAGTCTAGAGTATTTCAAATTGTAGTATATTCTCGGAGAAAAGGTTCAAAAAATTATTTCTGAGATTTTTATGAAAATGACATTCTGAAATTTACGATTTGTTTGAAGTGGCCCTATTTGGATGAAATGAAGATGGACGCTGTTTTTTTTTGTTTTGAAAATGACCAAATCTTAAAAACCCCAACCTAGAGGCAAGTTCATAAAGTAACAAACAGTCCAATTTTGAAGAATTTTCAATGCTTTAATTTTCAAATTGATATATATTTTTCAATAGTAAAATTATGATTCTCTTTTTTGGTAAATTGAACCAAAGCAGAGATAAATTCTGTTATTTATACGAATTTTTATACTCAAAAACTAGCCCCAATTCAAACTTTAGTAGGTTTTTTGTTTTCTCATTTCCGAAAAAATATCCATCAAACATTTTTTCGTCGGGAGATTAATTGTGGAACGCAGCCCAATTGTCTTTTCGTGAGTCGTTCGGTTTTTTCATATGAAAAAAAAATACTCTCTGACAGAGAGGATTCATGTAAATTTCACAATTTTTCTACGTATTCGGAAGATGAATGCAAATGTTGGAAAATTCATAAAATTTATCTTGTAAACAACCGGAAAACTTGGTATCAGACATTTTGTAGAAAATATGTAATTTTTTTTTAATCTAGACAAAAAATAAGATTTATTCAGTAAAATCTTTTCATTTTTCAAATACAATAGAAACTTCAAGAATGTTGTGAAGCACATATTTTCTGAACATTTTTCATTTTTTTAGTGCATGAAATGAAATTCGTACGCATGAATATCATTCACGCTCTTAGATTCCACGTTTTTAATTGAAACTGACTATTGGATATCTGTGATTTGGACGAAATGCAATGCAACTTACTTCCAAATGAACAAACTGGATGTGAAAAGTGCGATGATCGAAACCGAGAATAAAATCCAAAACCAAGGCCGTTGTCCGATGAAACTCCCTAACTTCCCCAACGTTGGAGCCAGTATCATCTGAAGACAAAATCAATTAGTACATGATATGAAAACTCATTCTTTTTTTCTTGATAATTTGTGGAAAGTGTCAAGTTACATATACACACACAATTATTATTGACACACACAAAAAATAATTGACATTTCTATTGATAACGGATGGGGTTTGCTAGCCAGTTAAAGAGCAAAATAGAAAAGAAATAAATAGTGATTCGTGGGAACTTGGTATATAAAGTAGAGCAATCAGATGATGGTATTTAGTGTAAAAAACGTGAGAAACCGCGTGTCCAAATATTTGAATCTTTCAAGTGAGAGATATCAAAAGCCAGAAAAAAACGTAAAACAAAAAAATAATAGGATCGAAATTCCAGGCACCAACTGCTCTTGAACATATGATCGTTAGAGAAATTTTAAACCAAAAAAAGAACAACAAGGATTTCATTTTTTTACTTATTTTATTATGTTTTTTTCTTGTTTGTTTGCTATGGAGGAGAAATATAGTATTTGTCAGAAAACAATGATTTTTCAACAACAAAAAAAACTTATTACTCATAACACTTGTTGTTAACATGAAAACTGTTCATTATTTTTAGACTTTTTCAAATCAGTTGTTCTTTTTGTACTTTTGAGCTAGAGAAGTTCACGTGAACTTTCAATCTGAGAAGCAAAAGAAAGACTGAAGAAGAAAGAGAGACGCAGAGATTCTCTTATCGAACATTTTCCAAACTTCTGAACAGTATAGCATTAGATTGAAAGTATGAAAGTTCATTGTGTCAGAAATTATGTTCTATGGAATAAAACTTTCAGGCTTTCAAAAAAAAAAATAAAATAAACGATATAATTTCATTTCTCAGGAACTGAAGTTTTTTTTCGAGTTGGTTAAATTTTCAAACTTGTTGATCTTTTTTTAGTGCATGACACCAAATAAGAAATTAGAAAACTGATATACATTAAAACTTCCGAAAAGGCTGTTTTTGTGAAATGTGTTATCTGGATGTACCTAATTTCTATAAAAACGAGAGATATTGGTATATCATAGCTAGAACATTTTTTCACTTCTGGAAGATCTATTGCACTTTTTTGTAAAAAATCTATAGTGCGATGTTTTTTGTACGATGAAAAATTGTATTATTACATTTTTTAGGGATCGCCATGTAAGTGTATGTGAGGATGCAAACCTATACATCATACTTGATACGATATTTTTTCTAAATTAGACTAAATTGTGTACTTCATTGAAGAGCCGAGAGATTTTTAGAGAAGTGAAAAAAGGTTCTACCATTTAACTAAACGTTCACAAGCAAATTTCAGGCTCTGATACAAAATTTCGTAATATTTTACCCTAAACCATATTCACGTCATTTGAGAAATCATCAAAAGTACATGCGAATCACATATCAATCACTGATTAAGATATATTATCCAAGGTGTTTGATATTTTCCCCCATATAAGCTGATTTATCAACATATGATATTGAACATACCTTCATGTTTCGAAAATATAAAATAAAAGTTTTGATCAAAAATTAGCTACTGTGATATGAATAGCAAATCAAAAAATAGTTTGATTGACGCAACAACTACAAAGAATGAAAGACGTCTATTCAAAGTATACAAAACTTATTTCGATTCGTTATCAAACACAACTCTAAGCCGAAAAAAAGCCCTAAGCAAAAACCCCCAAACAAACGAGCGTTTTTAAAATAATGAATGTGCAAAAATAAAATCCTGATAACTTATCGATGTTTTGGCTCTTTCTACTCTTCAGATAACGGCAAGGTTATTTGCATTTGACTGTTTTACAAGCCAATGGGAAAGAAAAATAATTTTTGAGTAGGAGGAATTATCTAATCAGAATGGGAAAGTTAATGAGATAGAAGTTTACGATCTGGTCAAGTAAATGTTTTGAGCGGTTCGTTTCGGTCTAGACATCAAGAATTGAATCACAATTTCAAACTCTCAATAATAAACTTTGGTCTACCAGAAGTCGAATTAGAAATTCAATATGTGCATAACATTTGTCTTCAGATGGCAAAAAAAAGAGTATTTATGTCCACATGGAAAAAAAACATCAATTTTCCACGAATTGGAGAACACATAACCTCAGCTCCGCGTTTAATTGTACGCGTGGTCGAAAAAAAGGAGAATTTCATGGTGTAATTCTGGAATCATTTTTTTACAGACTTGAATATTGGAGAATCAAGAAACGGAACACATCAGACCTGAGCCACCTTTATAGTAGTGAAATATTTATCGAACTGCATGTTGATTTCATTGAAATTTTCTAGTTTTTCACCCCCATCTCAGAAATTTCCGTCTTTGAATTCAGAGTTTTTTGGACATTTCGGTACATAACTCTCTAGAGATTTCATCAAGTTCAATGCACTTTCTCATTCAGAACTAACTTTCAAAATCTCTTTACTTGGAGAAAACTCCAAATTTCTCAATTTTTGTAATCAATTCTGAAAAATAATTAATCCCATCCATCTGGACTAGTTTTGAATCCACAGAAATAGTACAAATGACACTTCTGACCTCAAAAATGTGCGGAAAAAACATATTTTTTTCCAAATCACAGATGTTATGATGTGTTTGTTGAGTTGGAAAAAAAAATTAACGACTATTCAGAAACAGGTGTCATCAAACTACAAGTGGAAAATGATCATGATTCTCTATCACCCGTCACATTTTTCTATAATATTTCTCATATTTCCGTCATCTGACTCACCTTCTCGGACTCCATGTCCGTTTCTTCCATTATTAGGTTGATATTTACAAGATCCTCCAATCCTAAAAACAGAATAATTGAGTCAAATTAACAAGTAAGAGTGAACAGGAATCGTAAATAATAAGGAACATTTATAGATTTCAAGAAATGATAACCTCCCACCAAGTATCTCCAATCAACTCTCGAAATAAACTGAACAAATGATAAAACTGAAAAGAAGGGATATGCTGTACGAAAGAACCCATCTGAAAAAAGAGTACTTTTTGTTTCTTCTGCTCAAAGAATGCAACAAAAGCCGCTCGACAAATTTATCATTTTGTTGTCTTGTTGGGGCAGCGAAAAAAAAGGACGAAAAAAATAAAATGAGGAAAAATACTCCATCTGGCGTCTTTTCTTAATTTTCTCATTCTTTCTGTCTTTTGGACTATGAAATTTTTCCGAGAAAGCATAAATGACATTTTGAGGCTTTTTTTGGTGTCAACCTAAGTAAAACGTTTCTGTTATTGCGATAAAATGATGGAAGACCTGGAAAAACTGCAAAAAAACTTTAACCAAAGTTATGATAATCGATCATAGAAACTTGATAAGTGTGAAAAAGAAAGGAAAAAAATATAGAAAAATGTGGGAGGTCAGAAAATCCTAGATTATTCAGGACACGGGAAAAACAAAAAAAGAAACCAAAATGAAAATGAAATAAGATTATTCCGAATCTCTGAGCCCCGCCCATTCACAATGAATCATCCAAAAAAAATCTGAGAGAATGGTATAAATATGAGTCATATGGAATAGGCTATACAATGTTTCGCAAAGAAACAAGGAGAAACGATAGACACATTGGCAAAAAAACACATGGGTGATCTGAGAAAAAATAGAAGAAATAAAGGAGCACGTGATGTTTTGTGCTCAACATTAATTATATATTTTTTATTCTTCGAAGAATAAAAAAAATAATCGTGGTCCGCACTGCTTTTTTTGAAGAATGGATCAACTGAGTAAGCGAGTGGGGAAGTAAATAAATATGGATGAACAAAGAAAATATGTTAAAAGGAAATAAAATCTAAATATATGTATACACCAAGAAAAAACCAGGAAAAAATCAAATTAAAATAAATTACCAGCAGCATCTTCAAACTTGTCTAGTTCTAAATATAGTTTGTTTTAAAATAAAACAAAACCTGCAAAAAAGTTACAAATTTAGTCTGATGAGGTGATTCTGGAGTGAGCTCATAATTTTGATCGGTTCAGTATTCATACGACAAGTGACATGTAAAACTCAAATAGTTATTTACTTTTCTTTTATACATGAGACAAAATGAACATTTTGGGAATCTGCAACAAATAGTTCAATTTGAAAGAAACTGAATATACACGTATTTCAAATCGGAACAAAACTGTCATGTTCCAACAATTTAAAAATTTCAACCTGATTAACATGAAATTGTTCACATTTTTGGAATCGTTTTCTTTTAGCCCGGAAGTTTGATTCATTGACTGTATGTGTTCAATAACATGCTTCTTTCATTTTGTATAGTTTATGTGAACCATTTCCTTCTTGTTTTTTATTTTTTCATTTGTAAAATTATTCGAAACTCAGATATGAAACTAGACATGTAGCATTTTCCGGTTTAAAGTTTATCAGTTACAACCAAACACGAAAAACCTTTGCATTGCAGAACGTTTTTATCAATTAGTGATAGAGTGATTCTCTGAAAAATCACGCGTTTTTACTCTGTCTTAGGAAAACATTTCAAACTATTTTTTAAAATAATGGATCGATGGAAAATCACTTTTCGAACATTCTATAAAAGTCTTCATGAAATTAACATAATTTTGAAAGTTCCAATTTTTTTTTTGGATCGAGCTTGAAGCTGATGTTTCTTTATCTATGCACAAAGTTGTCAGTTTCCCCGTACTCTGAAAAAAACATCGATATGTATTGGTCTGAAAGGGATGAGTCAAAAAATATAAATAGGAATGAGTCACCAAATCCAATAAAAATTTAACTTTTCCTGTTGGAATCGAAACTAAAAAATTGATACTTCTTGAAGTTCAGGCAGAATGTTTACTCAAGGTTCAGTCTGGCATTCAGAATTCAGAATAATAAGTTTTTGTAATCTTGTGTTACATTTTTTGAATTTGAGTGTTTTTTTGAGAAGCATGGTTAGCTATGAATCTACTAAAATTTGGAGGTTTATGACTATACACATGTACTATTCCAAAAACCACAAACTCATTAAATCAGAGATTTTAAATTGGAACCACAATACCAAGAGCTTCGACAATAATGAGTTTTTTCTCCGAAAACGAGTTCACATAAATTTTCTTTCTAGGAAAATTGAAAATTTGAAAATTAAATACTGGGTAGAGGGATTGAACAATATCGAAGAACACGATATGATTCCAAGAAGAAAAAATGTACTCATTTTTCAATTCAGGAGAAAAATCGTAATTTTGATGTGCATATGTATGCTCATTTATTAGAAAACACGAGATGTCTTCAATTATGTACAGAGTGAAAAGTCAGCATCGTGAAAAATTACAGCGATATTTCTGTTGTGTTGGCATTTTGAACATTTTTTTCCAGTAATGCTGCAAAGTTTTGATTTCCAAATTTAAAACTCTTTTCCAAACATTTCGTAAATTTCACTTACAGTAGCGTGCATTAATATATACAAAACGGAACCCACGTTTCACGTGATTACACCTTGTGTGCTTCTCAACATCAAAATCTGAAAATTTCCTAGGATTGTAGACGACTCCTGAAAACCCAGAAAAAATTTTGGCGTCGATTGAATCATTTCTAGCAGAGTTCCAGTTTCAGTCATAAATGTGAAATTGTATATATTAATGCACGCTACTGTACCTCTTTCTCAAAACATTTTGGGAAGTTTGAATGAACCTTTTTTGTATTGAGTTCTCAGTATGGGAGTTTTTATATCAATAAGAAAACAATTATTTCATATAAATCTATACAAAGAAACTAAAAATACAATCAAAAAGTACTTCGATGAACATGAATTACAACCTAAAGACCCATATTCAGAAACAAAATGATTGAAATAATGAGTGTGACGATAAACACCTTTGTTACCATAATTCCAGAACCGTTTTTGGTCACTACAACTCCAATCCTCTCCATTGGTATCACTGCATAATGTATAACTCGAGAAATCGTCATTATACCTAAAAAAAAAAAGTTGATGATAGTTCAAAACGTGTAGAACCGAAAAAGTTTTATTCAATTTCCTGATTGAGTTTGCAATTAAAAAGATGTGGTGCGTTGAGAAGTAGATAAAAATAGAACTGTTCTCATTAAGAAGAATATGCTCGAAAATGTAGGGTTCAAGTTTGGACTTTGTGAACTAAAAGTTAAAAAAAAAAACGTTTTGGTCGTTTATATTTGAATGGCTGTATAAGTTCACAATTTTGTTCCCTTTTCAAGTTTTCCCATTTTGAATTATGTGTATGAATGAACTCACCAAATCTCTCTGGGATGATGATAAGGCATTCCATCTCCAGTTGGATTGTCAACATTCAGTGGCGGGAGATGAGGAATGGGATCAGTGTAATGTACAACTCTGAATGCATATGGAACAACCGATGTGAAATATCCAGCAAATAGTAAATCGCCAACTCTTGGTTCACCAAAAGTATGAACCTTTATACGATTCGAATATTGTCGAAAAGCTATCCGAAAAGCTGTGAGTGTAGCCATTGCTCCTCCCAACGAATGACCAGTTATCAAAAAAGTGTAATTTTGCCGGCTGAAATTATGTTTTTTTTTTAATATTCTGAGGTACTTGATGAACTACGAACGTGTTTATGCTTGGATAAACCATATCATCCCACATTTGTCGCATCGCATCGAGAAAATACACGTTGACATGACCGACGCGAACATTATTCCCTGATCCATCTGAAACGCATTGTTTTTTAATAAAAAATTTTATATTTTTCAGTAGTTTTGCTCAATTTTTTTAAAACAACATGAACTTCATTATTTTTACTGTTCAGTGGTTTAACCTTGCATTTTCTGGTGGTAACAATATGTTATGCCTAAATAAATGACACAGTGTTTATTAGTGATTATGATGCTGAACTACATATGTCAACATACTACAAGTTCAGTCAGAAACCACACAAATCTGTGTTCAAAAACTCTGAAACCATGTCGATCAAACAGTTACACGGTGAAAATATGATAAAAACATCCTTCGAGGGTCTAACCTAAAAAATGTGCTCTTTCATTTAAGAGCAACTTGTCGAGTCTCTTTACCCCACCTTTAAGAAAAGGTTCAAGCTAGAATTCTGCAAAACCAATTAAAATATTGCGTTTCACAGTCCATATTTTCACAGAAAATCAAACCTCAAGATATTGCTTGAATTTACTATTAGTGAGCTTTATTTTGAAAAAAAAAACCCTAATGTTTTATATCAATTAATCGTAAAAATGTATATAGTTATCTACATATGTTGAAGACAATACTCCGAAGATTTTTTCAAAAAAAATCATTGGTATTACTGTTTTGCGGGATTTATATTGTTCTCTTTTTGTAATCCTTATACCAGTTTTTTCGCAATAGTCAAATAATCATAAAATGCTCACCGGTTTCAGTATAATTCACATAATCTTCCAGGCCATTGGAAAATTCTGTTAGCAACTGTCCAGCACTATTCGTACCTCGGAAAGAAATAATGACTTGATTCGTAGAATCAGAAATTGCTACATATGCTTGACACTGGTTCCCATGCTAAAAAAAAAGTTATTTCTCAAACAATGTGTATGAAACTATGAGCTCACTTTATCGCATGGAGTTGACATTACCATCAATACCCGGAAGTTGTCGCTTGGATATGACACATCTATACAAGATTGCCGAGCAGTTACATTACTAGAATCCGCATATGCTGCGGCAGCTAAATTTAGGAATTTCTCAGCTTCTACTTCACTATAAGCTACATAACAAGAAACATTTGAAACTAGTAATAAGGAGAATAGTAATATTTTGAACACAGCCTGTAACAATACTATTATTATTATTGTTCATTTATTTTTTCAACTCACAAGTTTTTCATTGGTTGTCGTCATGTACGAAACGAATCAAAGCGATAAAAATTGAGAAGTTTTTTATCATCAAAAAATTTATGTTTTTTTCGTCTTTTGGCACACATGCAGACATGAAATCTTTTGTATGCTTTTGATACGGAACTGAGGTTTGTGAATGAAAAATCGTAAAACCGGATGTGATATAAGTCAGGAAAACTGTTAATTTTCATGAAAATTTAACTTTTAACTGTTCCGATAACGGAAGAATTTAAAGAATTATACAGATTAATAAAAACGTTCAAAGTATTTTAAGATTATGATTGAACGTTTGGCCTTGAAAGTACGAATATTCAGGTTCAAATTAATTGAATCAAAAGTTCAAATTTTATCAAATATGTTTTACATTTTTCAGTAACTGTACTTTCAAATAAAACTAGTTTGAAACGGTTTTCAGATATTTTTCCAGTGTACAAAACAACGTGACTCTCAAGTTTCCATTTACACGTTCAGAGTAACGTTCTTACGAAAAACTCACTTCATTTGTATAACTTTGAAACTGTGTATTTATGTAAAATTTACTCCCTACAATCTGAACATTTTGTTACACTACTCAGAAATCCGTATAATAGGTTCAATCTGTGTATTGAACAATTTTGAAAGTCGAACAAAAAGAGGGTGTTCCGTGTTTTTCAACGCTTCGCTCTTTTTTAAAATGTGTTTTATGTCGTATTTCTTTGACATATAAAACTGCGTATGACGGAACTCTTCTAATTTGTTTGCCCTTTTATCATAACATTTGGACGGAGAATTGAACTGTTCAGTTTGCAAATGATAGTTGTAGTTGTAGTTTAACTGTTTTTCAATACACTTTTTATTCATCCGTAACTTAAAAAGTGAACTTTCATAGTAACTATTGAAAAATGCAATTTTCAAAATACATTTAGCATTTATTGTAACTGTCTGACCACTTAAAAAAACATTTCTAAAAAAACATACTTTATTTTCGAAGCTTTACATATTTTTATGACATTATTAAGAGAATTGAACTCGTATAAAAAAACCAATTAGGTCAACAAAAATTATAATTTTCCGGTAGAACGTAGGCGAAGAAAATTATGATCTTAAATAAACAGAAGAGAGCAACACAACACATTGAGCGATTGAACGTTTTCAGTGGTCGACTAGATATCTTCTTCTTCTTCTTCGTCATCATCGTCCACATAATCGTAATTCATATCATAATCTGGAAATAAATTGTTCTATTAAATCAGAGCTGACAAAAATTAAGTGATCGGAATACAAAACAAATTTTAGAAACAATTTTCCTCATTTACTCCTAATCATAAATTGTGCGAAAGAAAATATCCCAAAAATTAAGTTTTTTGAATTTTTGAAAAATACATATCTAGAACATTCAAAGTAAGAATTTAGGTGTAAGAAATCAGGGGGAAAATAGGTGAAGGATTCGAAAAATACGATAACAATTAAGTTTTGTATTTTTTGTAAACGTTTTTTTTTTTCCAATTTTGTACCATTAAACTTTAAAGAAACGTATTTTTTTTAAATGCAGTACTCAGTTTTCTGAAACTTACCACTTGTATCTGGTTCATCAAAATCATCGCTTGCTGGCATCTCCGACTTCACACAATATTGTTCAATCGTTTCGGGAACCACCACATTGTCTTTTTGGGCTTCTTTTTTCGACTCATCAACGATTTTCTTGATATAATAAAGATAATCTTTATCAGTTCCTTCTTTCCATTTTTTATACATTTTTGATGCATCACAGTTGGCGGGGGATGATAGATTCGGCTCCGTGAGCAATGAAATGATGGACAACAAAATTGTTCTGACTGATTGTGTCGGATTCCATCTCTCATATGTATAGTTCATTCCGGTTGGTTGGAGAATACTGATACATATTTTACCTGTCTGAAATTATTTGGATTTGATAATTTGTATTAAAAACCAAAAAACAACAACGAACCGTGTAAACATTTGGGTGCCATATATCTGACAAGAATTTGAACGTTGGTGGAGCAAATGGATAATTGGTTGGGAAACGTAAGTTTGCTTTGAAGTATCCTCCCTGAAAAATAAGAATTTTACACTTTGTCAATGAGTATGATGTCTAGTAGTGTCAGATGGAATTTCAATGTGTTCACAAAATCGTATTTATTTATTAACGTTTGACCCTGAGAAAAATAATTACCTGATAAACAGTTGCCGGAGGTCCAAAAATTGCCACATTCCAACTGAAGAAATTCCCCTCATCCGGTTGAACTATGAAGCCTTCAAGCGGTTCTGACTTCAAATGTTTGAGTTCTGTTGTGAGTGTTCGGTATGCAGTTTGATATTGTTGAGTCATAGTTCTGAAAAATGAACAATGGTATGATACAAATAAGAATTTCAGAATAAAACAAAAGGGACATTTGTCAAAATCTTTAAAATAACATTTTCCAGGAAATAGAGAACAGATTTTTGAATTTTAATACTTGTTCATAAATATGAGGTAAAAAGAGCAAAGTGTACTGAGAAGGAGTAAAACATAAAAACACCAACAAACACCAAAACCATATAAACTGGGAGTATATAGATCAAAAATTGCGTTTCATCATTCATAACTACCAAAATCTACTGGAATATGATATTTTATAGCAAGACACTTTTTTCAAACTGCAAAATCGAGCACCGTTTCTCAACTGTGAAAATTCACCGAAGTGAGCGAACTCGTGTTTCCAGAAATTTGACTTTTTTGGTTCTACTACAAAAAAATTGGAAGGTTAGATCACAATAATGTTGTTCAAGAATGAAGATGTGGCTAGTTGGATAAACGTTCCTTTTTTGTGCAAAGAATTCATCTGAACAAACGCTACAAAAAATTAACATCTTACGACCTTAAAAAAGAAAATACAGCTATTTCTAGAAAGTTAGCTACGATTGTGAGAATGCTCTACATTTTAACATAATGGAACATTCTCAACTATACGATTCTAAAAGAAAACAAACTACGGGATCAAGCAAGCTTCAATTTTGCAAAAATGTTTCTAGTAACAAAGATAATTAACTTTAACATGAGCAAAATAGAAAACAATTCTATTTGCAAAAAAAGAAAAACAATAAAAATAGAAGTGCACAAACATAAGAAGGGAGAATGGTATGGTGAGATAGGTAAGAATGAATGGCAGGGTGTACTAAAAAATTATTGGAGGCGTGGAAAGTGACTATAATATGGCACTTATTGTGTTTTATACTTTGCTGTTGGGAATCCGCATAACATCAAAATAAGGTTTACATACATACTTTACATTACATAGAATGGCAATTTTTTGTTTTAGGAAACATAATTGAACATTTCAAGAAGAATAGGATGTGAAAGCAAAAAAAAAAAAAACAATACCTGAATTATTCGATCCGAATCTAAACGGGTTTTCATGTTTTCTGCAGCATTTCATTTTTTAACAGCCGATCCCGCGGATCTTTTCGGTCTGATCGGGAAAAAAACTGAAGAAAACAGAAAAATATATAGTCTCTAAATTTCCTCTCCTTTTTTCAAAAATCCCGGATAACACGCACATAGTTTCTCTATATCTGCAAAAGTTCATAGATTTAAATATGGGAGAATAACTTTTAAGTCATCTATCCATATAAGGCTGGGTTAATTTTGCTATTGCTACCAAGTAACATTTCTTAATAAGTTCAAAAAAGTAACCGAAAACGGACCTTTCATTAATTTATGATTTATTGCAGAGAAAACATAACGAATGCACAAAAATATTATGTTTTGTGAGAGAGACAATTGACCATATTCCCATCGTTTATCGTAATAACTATTACACAATTGCCCTTTTTTGTGTTCCTATTTTTCTAGAAAAAAAATGCCGAAATTTTTTTAGGAGAATTGAGATTGATACAAAATTCATTGAATGAAAACATTTTTCGACGATCTTATGTGAATGAAATGCAGAAAAAACGGAAAACACACAAATTGATCTGTCAAAATAGGACATAAGCACATTTTATGGTCAAACGTTTCAGCGGTCTCAATACATAGACATCTTGGACTTCGAGAAAACAATTTTCCGACGTTGTTGTTCGACTTCTATGTTTGTTTTTCTCATATTACTTTAACACCTTTCATTAGTAGGCCCTTTTTTTTACACATTTTCCTCCATTACAAAGAATTTGGACCTCAAAATGTGTTCTTTGTATTCTGCGTCTCTTTTTTCTCACAGACACACCATGCCTCTGTTAACACATTCAATGTCTCAAATTTTGGTGTGCACAGTTTAGCTGTGATGGAGCAAAGAGCCAATAAATCGATTTCTGGTGTTGATGACACAACAAGTCGTATGCAGAGAAAAGATAAAGAGCATAGTTTATATGATGAAGTATATCGTTTAGATTTAAAAAAGAACAAAAGTTAAAAAAAAACAATTTTAGGGAGAAATTTTTTGTAGCATTAATTCTGCTCTGTTCTTCATGAATGTCTTTCAAAGCAATAGCCTATTTTGAATTAGAATACTATATACCGTGAATACTCTGAAATAAGCACTTCGAGACCAGGCTTGTGCGGAACCAGCCTTTCGGAACTTTCGGAACCTACGATTTAGTTCCGAATCAAGCAGTCGAAATAAAGTGGTTCCGGAAAATAATTCCGAATTTTTTTCCGGAACTTTCGGAACTTTTCGGAACCTTTTCGGAACCTTTGGAATGACGAAATTCAACTGAATTTTTTCGCATTTTCAGGTTCGAAATTGGGTAGAAAGATAACAATAACAATAAATGATGAAATTACAAAAGTGTAGTTCAGAACTCAATGAAACAATGGTCTTTATTTCAAAATTTTCAAAAAAGTCCTAAATTTTTCGAAAAATCCCAAGTTTTTTTTTCCGTATTTTTGATTCCGAGTAAGTCCGAAACGATTTCGGAACTAGGTTCCGATTTTCAAAAGTTCCGAAATGACAAGTCGGAACTTGGTTCCGATCCAAATTAGTTCCGAAAACAGTCGGAACTTTCGGAATTTCGGAAAATTCCGGTTCCGGTTCCGCACAAGCCTGTTCGAGACAAGCTTCGAAAAATATAAGCGCACGCGCGTATAACAAAGTATTAACGGTAGCCTTCTGACTCTCGGGAAATATCTGTTTCTAGTTTTTACTGACAATAAGTATGCTAATTGGAATATTATTAGAAGCAGTACATACGATTTGTCTCGAATAGGTATGCTGGTTAGGAAAAAATCGACGAGACATGGAAGATGAGACATTAGGAGCGAATAAGAATTATTTCGTTTTTTGGACGAAAGTTTTTTCCGCAAAATTTCAAACTCAAATTTCGATAATCGTGTGATATTCAATATATTTTTTTTTGCAGAATCATTCAAGTTATGAGGTCAATATGACAACGAGAAGTTCCACGAGCACTCTGTGTCAAACCTTTTTGTGGATGAACATAAAAATCAATCAGTGTTTGAAATTCAGAAACAGGAAACTTTTTGTGCCAAGTCCTTATTGTGAGTAGGGAAAATGTGAGGTCACACTCGATGTTCGTAACATTTTTCATGCAAAAAACTCATCTGATTTTCGCTTATTGAAGTCTTTGAAAGAAACCTGTTGAGAAACTAAAAAATCTCAAAAAACAAATCGAAAATGATTTTTGGAAATACGACGGGCGGTGAAAAATAAGATTTTTCATAAGAGTTACCAAAAAAATTTGAAAAACATCAGGTGAAAATTCGAAAAATATAACATTTTCATTTTTCATATTTCGGACCAAAAACTCAACAAGTTCTATTTTATGGTATATACAGCAGTAATTAACTAAGGTCAACTTTATTTATGTTCTTCAGATAGTTTTCGAGTATATGATTTACTTGTGTTTTTACACATATTCTGAGAAGCCTGATTTTATTTGAAACAATTTTTTTCACTTTTAATGAAACACTTTATTCAGTTAATTCAATTTTAAAAAATTTTTTAGGTGCGCAGGAAAGAAAAATCGCCAATGTTTGAGTGACGAATATTTTTCTGTGTTCATCCATCTTATTGTTCGTCTTAAAAATATATAATCCCAAACTATTTCTTCAGGTGATATTAGGAAAAACTTTTATGCCTAAAAATTGACAGAGAGATACTGAGTTTGATAATATACTTGTGAACAGGAGAACTGGAAGATGGCGCAGCACCAAAAAACACATTTCCCTGAATAAAAAATAAATTCCAATCGTCAAAATTTTTTTGTTGAAAATATACAAAAAGTCTTTTAGATTTTGTTTTGTAAAACGAATTCCTCCTGGGTGATGTCGCAAAAAACAAATGTCTCAGGAAATGGATGTTTTGTTCCTGAACCAAATTTTCCCTGATTTCTTTGCCGGTAAATGAAGGAAAATTATCGATAAAAATCGTATAGTAAAAAGAAATAAAATGAAATTTCAATTGAATAATCGAATTACAATAATGTTAAAAATATGTATAAAAACAATCTTTTGATTTTTCATAACATAGAAGATGTTATTTCAATTTCTCATTTCTTTATGGATCTTGGCTTTTATTGTCAACGCCCAGAGCGACCCTCGACCGTGTAAAGATGATTTGGATTGTGATTATGGAGAGATGTGCTTCATGGGAGAACTTTCGAACATTGGAATGTGCCTTTTCAAGGGGTGTAAGAACAATTTCGACTGTTCAATCAACGAATGGTGTTACCGACGTTCTTATATTGAACCTTCCATGTGTATCAAAAAATAACAATCTTTGATGTTGTTGAAATTCATCAAAGTAATAAATTTTTGCATTCCAACAGTGTTTTTGTTTTTTTTTTATTGGTGGTAGTTCATACACCCACTTTCTCATAACAGTGTATTTTAGTTTTGAGCTCAATTCAAAAAAAAGTCGATTCAAACAGCCTAAAAATGAGATACTTTCCAAAAAAGGTGTTCTTCTTTTCATCATTAAATTGAAAAATAACTTGCATATTGAAAAACATTCCAGAACTGTAGAATTTTTCCAAATATATCCAAAAACATGAGAAACACGTATGATGATCATTTTTCAGATTTAAAATAAGTAATAGCATTTCAAACAAAACTGAAACTGTGGCCCACACAAAGCTGTTTGTTTGGCAACTTTGACCAAGGTGTCCAGAGCCGATTATTCCACACAAAATGATATCAACTGATGTTTGAAGAATGATAGCCCAAAACTTTGAAATCAACTACACCACAGTGAAACTTCGAAGCTTTTTTAATTTTATCACTAAGTAATCGAAGAAGGTGGATTAATTTTCTTGAATTTTTGGCGCTTTTTAGGTATAAAAGTATTTTCATCTAGAATTTATTCGTCTTATAAACTTTGCATTTCATCCTCTAGTTAATATTTGTAATTTGATATATTTTTCTTTTTTGAGATCCACTTACTGAATCTCACTTTGTGAGTATATATTTTGTGCCCAGTTTAAATTCTTGAAATGTTTGGCTCAAAAATAGTTATTCAAATAATTAGGAATGATCGGATGTATATTATGGTTTTTTTTTGTGCCTGAAACATTTTAGTCGTTTTCATCATTTTCAGAAAACTCACAGCTGAAATTCGAAATAATTGGTGATCATTCATTGAAAAATGTGGGTTTTGAACTATGCTTTTTCATTATTCATTTATCAAAAAAAAAAACTAATCTGAAAAATTTCGCAATTCAAATAACACCTCCACCAATCCTATGAAAATAACTGATAACAGGAATTTCAAGGAGGAATTTCTGAATTGACCTAAGACAGATAATTTGAAAAAAACGAAAGCAATTTTCATTGATCATATTTTAACAGAAAGTGTATCTGAAACATCTTGCAATTCAAATAACATTTTCACAAATTCTATGAAAACAACTGATCGAAGGAACTTCACGACGGAACTTCTAAATTGACTCAAGAAAGATAATTATTTTTGAAAAAACAGAGCAATATACGTTCACGTGTTGGAATATTTGTACACTTAGAAGAGAAATGGAAATGGATAACTGCATGAAACAACATTTTTTCAACTCGAACTTTGAATTGAAGCGCTCCGGAAAAAACACTGAACAGTCTGAGAAACACTTTTCCAAAAAAAAAACCGAACAGAAAAAATGTGAGCTGGGATAAAGCTTTATCAATCTCCAAACATTCAAACTTTCGACGAACGAATTTATCTGAGGAAACTGCTTCCAAATGATTTTGGTACCCATTGTTTTATCTGAATTTTCCATGAAAATCCATATATTCATGGAAAATATGAAGGTCTGCGAATTCTGAAAATTTCCCTGAATGAACTTTTTCTGAAAAAAAAACAGTTTTTGATTAAAGTGTTTTATTGCGGATGAAAATACCAAGAAAACCTCGTGAAGAATTACAAAAAATCGAGGCGAAACGTGGGAATAAAAAAAATCAACGAAACACAAATATACCAAGTTTAGAGGGTAAAAAAAAAACAGAGAAAAACAGATTAACATCCGATGAAAGCACGAGCTTTTGCCCACATAACACTCAAACATCCACGACGACCATTTGCTTCGATTCCACTTTCCGAACCAGTCGAAGTACGCTGAAAAAACACATTATTAATCTGAAAAAACGGCTGAAAAACTTACTGGAACAGCCGAAGTGGCTTGTTCGTTTTCCTTCGATTTCTTGATGGGCTCATTTTATTCTTTCAACAACTTCTTGTCACAATTGTCTTTCGCACCATCAGCATCCGCCTTCGACTTTTCGTTAGCCTTCTTGACAGGTTTTTTCGCCTTCTCTCCTTTTGGGGCTCCTTGTTTGTTTTTCGAAGCTCTTGGCAGCTTCGACTTCTTCATCTTTACGGCACCCGGATACAACTCAAAACCCGCATTTGTTCCCATCGAAGATGGCATCTTTTTCTTCGGTGGTGCAAGGGTCTTCTTATTCTTCTTTTTCAGCTCCTCATTTTCAGCAAGCAAATCCAGATCATCCTGTAAATTTGGCTCTGCTTCGTGGTCCAACTTCTTCTCTTGCTGTTCTGGCTTCTTCTCCACTTCCTTCTCCTTGTCGTCACTTTCTTTCTTCAAATTACCAGTGTTCATTCTGCTTACAAACTCGGTTGACCCTGAAATTCAAGTTTTTTCAATGTTAATGAAACATGCCATAAAAAGTTACAAGAACAAAATATGCGAAAATTTGAGAAGAAATTAGAAAAACTGGGATTTCGGAAACGGAGAGAACAGACATCTCAACTTGAGTTATTAGAAGAAATCAAATGAAACTATCCTAAAACGACAAATAGGATAAACTATTTCGTGTAGTAATAAAAAAGGACAGAGAAGTAAAAAAAAAAGAATAAATGAAAAAATGAAATGAGTGAGAAAATGAGCTCCTTTTATAGAGATATCGTCACATATCGACTCAACTACGACTACGCGTAGAAATTCCCGAACGGGTTTCAAAGAGTTTACCGAACGGGTCTCAACCAATGGCCCATATACAAATTCCATGTTTTCTTGAGAAACAAAACATAGAATCAAGAAGTCAACAAAAATTTAACAGTCTATATTCGTAACCCAGTTATTTAATCTGGAAGTGTAATGAAAAACAGTTAAAAAGTGTCAAAATTTAAACACCTTTTTCATTTTAATTATGCATACTTTTTATGAATAGGGGTTTGTGACACGGAAAGTTATAGACGAATACACAAAATCAAGATTTTTTTCGCAAATATGCTTTTCTATCTGATATTTGCACAAACATTCAAAAATTTAAAGTCATGGTCAGACAGCTATATATTTGAACGGATTTTTTTCACAACCTACGCTCAAGTCACGACTTTCGTTCACACCCATATATTGCCTATTTTTTTCTATTCTCTTCGCTTTGAGATATTTCGATCTACAAGTGTCTGATTCTCTCATTTTCACGTTTTGTCTAATAGATCAAAAAACTGTGTGAACAAGTAAATTTATACATTCGATTATTCCTGATCATTTGAATAACTATTTTTGAAGCGAAAATTCAAACGTTGAAATTGAGCTCTCTCCGGACGTTAGTTACAAGTTTCAAAATTCCTGTAAATTTCAATATATGCTCACAAAGTGAACTCCAGTAAATCAATCTCAAAAAACAAAATTTTCATCCGATTTGTTCATGCTAAGACCACTCAACACAAATATAACCGCTGAAAGTATTACGATTATCTAAAAGAAGAACAGCAAAGGACGAAAAATTCTGAATGAAAATATTTTTGAACCAGAAAGCGCCAAATATTCAAGAAAAGTATACTATCTTGATCAATTGTTTGATGATGAAACCAAAAAAGCCTCAATGTTTCACTGTGGTGTAGTTGATTTAATATACAGGGTATGTTGTTGTCACACTTTCATTATTAGTTTTATAAAAATCAAGTTCCATAAACTTATTGAAAAGTTTTGTTTTCAAAAATTCAAGCCACTGAAATCCTATTCCATTCATTTCTTTCCAAACGTTGAAAAAAATCCATTCAATTGAATCATAATCGTCTTTTTTGTCTAAGAGGAATCGTCCCTGTGAACAAACAAGTGAAGAGAGAAAGTGCGCTCTAACGAAAAATAGCAGGGACGACGCTACTTATTCTCCGAGAGAACTACATATAATATATACATTTATTTATTTTTTTTTTAAACTTTTAACAATGATTTTGCGATAGTTTGATTGGCTTTTTTGTTATATTTGGATAGTCCAAAAATGAAATATCATTCCAGATTCAATCTCCTTGCATAATGTATCAATTCAACTTTCCAACTGCTTTAACTTCCCAAGAACTGCAACTTCAACGAATATTGGAGACACATGAAAAAATAGTGAGTATTTTAACAGATTTCAGAGATGTGATTTCAATATTTCAGAGAACTATGTTAGATGCTGACAAAAGTAAAGAAGATGCTCCCAAACGTCCTTCAAAATCCGGTGGTAAATAGAATTCCTATAGAATCAATTAGAATTGGTTTATATTTAGAAATCGATGGAGGTTGGAAGCCAAAAAAGCGTAACCGTCTAGCATCAGATCGAAAGTCAACAGGAGATAGCTTTACGAACAGAATTCCCGACTTGGAAGACGGAGAAATTCTAGATGATGATGATGACGATAGTGAGCCACTGAGTCCGCCTGCTCCTAGTTGCTCTGTAATTGTCAGAGGAATGGATTTGTTCGAAGACAAACTGAGAAAAGCCTTCAAACAAAATGGAGATCTAACTTGCGGTAAAATTATCGTTGATAGTAAGCAAAAGTGAGTTTTTTTTCGATTTTCATCAATTCATGTTGTGATGTTTTTTTCGAACCGCAACGATTCATTTCCGCACTCAAGCTGAAGTCGAAAAAGCAGTCTCAAAGGTAAGCAGTTCGTACTTTTTTCTAAAATACCAAACGTAGTTTTCAGATGAATGGATACATCCTGAATGGAATTTCTATACGAGTAGTAGTCGATAGATCCAGTGAAAGGGTGATGCAACACACCTCAATCACGATAAATACTACCCAGAAAAAACCGAAAGAAGAAAAAGTCAAAGTGGACAAAAAAGGTGCAGCACCATGAGGGTTTGAACGAGATTATATCGAAAATCCAATTATCCTTGTATATTTATTTCAATATTTCATCTGCTTTTGTTCTTACCATGTAAATAACAATAAAATTATAGTTTGACTGAAATTCTTTCATGATATTTCGAAAAACCGAGTGTTTATAACTCTCAATTAGTGGTTGAAAAATCATGCTGTCAGATACAGTAGCGGCCATAAAGATACGAAAATCTATGTTTCATGGCACAAGTTTGCTGAAATGTGTCCAATGAGCCATTAAATCAGTCAAGTTTTGATAAATTGAAATCATTATGCAAATTACTTCCGATAGACCTCAAACATCGATTTAATACCTAACCTTTCATATCCGAACTCATTCCGACTCATTTAGGACCTCTAAAGTCAAAATCAACATTTTCGTATTTTCACATGAATCGCTAAAACCCGAATAAAATTTTTTTCGAGAAACCTGACACCACCAAAATTTTTTTTTAGTTTTCTGATACTGTCACACATACCGGAAAAATAATTCAGGCTCATTGGACACATTTCAGCAAACTTGTGCCATGAAACATAGATTTTCATATCTTTATGACTTCTACTGTAGAACTTAGTCGTGCATCTGAAAATTGTGAATTAGTTTAACCATGTTGATGATTAGAGAGGATGGATATAGATAATTGCCGACAGAAATCCATGGCGCACAAGCGAAACTCGGAAGATTGTTTGATTAAAAGCTACATGTTTGAAAATCGACCACCAGAGTAATAAAAGTGCAACAGTTACCTATCAACTCGTTGAAAGCATTTTCTGATATTGGTTAACATGTTTTGCTAATTCAAAGAAAAACACCACAAAACACCATTTACAAAAATTTATTGATTTTAACCCAAATCAAAAAGGAGAAGTCCTGATCTACCAGAAACAGAAATAATTACTTTTTTTATACATCTGAAAAACAAACAAATTTTCACAACGGATGATTCTGGTTGAACATCAACACTAAAAGAAAAATGTTCCCCATCAAGCTTTCAAAACATACAAATACAAAAAAGTGGAAAAAAGTGGATAGATACATTATCACAACACATTATTTACGCGTTACTCATTTTGAAATATGAAAAAGAGGTTTCGTAAAAAGAAGAAAGAGGAGTTGTTGAATGAATGAACGTAACATTCAGATATGGATAGAATTAAAAATATTGAGATAAAAACACGTAAAAGATATGCGGTGTGCAGAAAAAAAAAGCCTTATGGGCTTGACGAAATAGTTTCCGAATCATCTGTGTCGAGTTGCTCGGTGAGATTAGTAGTCTCCTCATCCTCTTCCTCAACAGCCATACTCATTTGTTGCCAATTACGCCAACCAGCATGTTCTACAAAAAAAAATCAATTTAGTTCAAACTTTGATGAAAACTCACCATTCTCGAGAATTTCAATCGAATCCAAGAACTGGTTTCCATTAAAACCACCAAGAGCAAAAATCGAGTTACCGGCTGTGACAACAGCATGTGTGTTTGCACGTGGAATTGTGATAGCCGGTCCGGCGCGCCAAGTACCAGTGAAACCATCAAGAATCTCAACAGAGTCAAGAGATTGAGTTCCATCATGTCCACCGATGACGTAGAGCGAATCACGAACGACAGCAACAGCGCAACCACGACGAGATTGACGCAATTTGGCGAGTTGACGCCATGCGTTGGTTTTTGGATCATACATCTCGACGGTGTCCATACAACTCCATCTAAAAGTTTAAAATGATATAAAATTGTTGCGAATAAAATTAATACATACCTGTCACATCCTCCTGCAGCAATAATGTATCCTTTCCATGAACAAACACCGGCTTGATATCTTGCAAACTCCATAGGAGCAATATTTTCCCATTCAGATGTTTGAATATTAAAACGTTCACAGTCCTTGAGAACTACTTGATCAGTTGAACCACCAATGCAATATACAAAGTTATCAAGTGAAGCACAACCATTGTGACATCTGGCATTTTTGAGACTTGGAATTGGACTCCAAGTATCAGTTTTTGGATCATAAATTTCAGCCGATTTCAAGTCATTGTTTCCATTACTTCCAGCAATAGCATAAACTTTTCCACCACTGACCGCGCAATCGAATCGACCTCTCTCCGTTTTCATGCTCGCAACTTTATGCCACTTTCCAGTCAAAACATCATAAACCTCGACGCTTTTCATACATTCTCCACGATCATAACCTCCACACACGTAGATCTTTCCATTGAGGAAAGAAGCACCGATTGAGCAACGTGGGTTGCTCATGGTAGCTAATGGTGTTCTTTGTCGACCGGTGCATGAGATGAGACGAGAAAGAAGTGCTTGTTTTTGAGCGTCGATTGAATTTGCGTCACGTTTTGGTTTGAGCAACTCTTCGTTGTCCGTGATTTGAATACTGAGAACACAAAGACGACGATAGAGAACGACAAGAGAACTCCAATATTGTGCTGAAAATTTTTCTTTTTTTTAATATGATGTGCGTTGAGTTGAGTTTTCATTTAATCAGAAAATGTATACCCATTTTGTGTGCTAAGAATGCAACTTAAGAAGAATAATTTTCACATTTTCAAATCATAGTTTATGGATGAAGGTTATCTAAATATGAACAACCGGTAGTTGACTTCTTGCCCATGCTTTTAGTTTATTTTCAAATTATGTGTGGTACATCTTTGAACATGAATTTCACAAGTCTTTCAAAAAATTATATCAGTTCATCATTGAAAATAACCATGTTAGTTAATTTTCAATGAATAAGGGCTTTTTCCCGTTCTATTCCAAACAACAGTATTTCGTAACCACCAAACAACTCCAAAAATTAGTTTCACAAAGTGCGCTAACCTGTCGGTATTGGCGCATTCTTTGTGCATAATTGATTTTTTTTTAAATTTTGAATGTTTTTTTTTATCCCTCCAAAATTATATTTCTTTTTTGAACCGTTCCTACTTTTTTGCAAGTTTTTTTTCGATTGCCTGTAGTAGAAAATTTCTTAAACGATATGATATGTATTGAAACTTACGAGCAGTTCTATCAGTTGCAATCAACAACGTCTCAATAGTCTCTTGTGGATTAGAATCTTCACTTCCGATTGAATCCAAACTTTCGTTAGAAGCTCTCATATTTTGAATTCTCGACGCATTCAATCGAACTGGCACTGCTCCATTAACGCGATGATTAACCGTGTGGTTCGAGACCGGCTCTTGAACCGCTTTTGCAACATCTTTACGATCCTTTCCAGATTTCTTGTAATCTTGAATTATGTCACAACTTCCAACCGATGATCGCTCATCCATTTCAAGGCAATCAGCAAGATGATTTTCATCCATGTACAAGATATGAGTCTGAAAAAAAAAACATTATCACATTGTTCAATGTTTGTAATCTATCTCACTTTGCACGTCAAAATATCAATTGAATGTTCAACTCGATCGTGTGGAACACTTTGGAAATATTGCAATGCCATTTCGGCCAGTCCACCACAGTTTTCAGCATTCATTGTAACATTTCCATCGTTGATTGGAACAATGATTCTTGTTTGAATGCAAGGAAGGGTGGTAAATTCCTTGCTGTTGTTGACAATTTGCTCAAAGTTATCTTGGATGAACTTGTCAACTTTGCTCATCAACGACGAATCATTATGGAAGTTTGCTTGACGGCGAATTCCGATACAATTGTTGACTTGTAAGTTTTCTGCCAAGAAATATCCACACGCCTTGATAACTGGTTCCATTCGTAATGCGTAGGCGGTTTTGTAAAGCTCAGCCACTTTGATAGAATTTATTTCCAAGCTGCAAAGAAAACATTTTTTCTTGCAAAATCAATTATTCCGAATATCTTATCTACACATGATTTTGTTGTTCTTTGATCGTTCCAATCATGTGAACAATGATAAAAATAAAGTGGTTCAAATGTGTCCATCAAAACCAACTGAACCTTGGTCAATATTTGATTCTTATGTTTTTCTCACGATTGATAAGAAAATTAAGAACTTCCGAAATATTTTTGACAAGAGATATCTCAAACTTACTAGGCTGTGTAAGAAAAGTTGACAAGCGCCTCGAAGCAGTCATAATCGGTTTGAGCGAACTCGAAGAATAAAGAGTGGTTTTGTTTATTTTTTCCATTATTCATCGCATGACCGTTTGTTGTCGCTCCATTGACATGATTAATTGTACCATTCACATTTTCTGAAATAACAAATAGTTATTGTCTTTGTCAATATATCGAGAATTGCTCTACCTTTCTCTTTCTCTGATTCTCCAATGAACATGTCCATAAGAGCTGGTGAAACGGCAGCTAAAACAACTTTGTGTGCGAAGATCTCGCGTTCTCTGACGAATAACACAACATCGCATAGCTCGCGGTTTCTTCTGAATGTGTTCAAGCGATCCAGCAACTCGTTCTGAAAAAAAAAACATCATATGTATGTACGTATGTATGTGCGTTTTCTCATGATTTCAATAAAGAAAACAACAACATGACTTTCAAAACCAAATTAAATCAAGTGTGAAAAATATTTACCTTCACGCTTGGATCTCTGAGCATCAGAGTAAACGGCTCTTTTTCGTCCAACGCTTCCTGGCCCCAACGATCAGTGTCGTCAGCACGCATTGAAACCGCCGATCTTGTTCGTTTCGGGATCAAAGTCAAAACATCACCCTGCAAAGAAAAAAGTAATTTGTGGATTGTGAGATTTTTTCAGGTTTGTGAATATTTTTTAGTTGTAGATTTCTAATGAGAAAACATCGAATGAACACTTGTTAAGTAGCCCCATCATCTTTCAATTCTGAGAAACTTTTTTTAAGATTATGTTGTTGTTTTTGGAAAATCGAATTACATAGTGATGAGAATATTAGCTCACAACAACTTTTTCAGAAGTTTAGTTCAAAAGATAGAAAACCAAAGAAAATTTTCACTTCCGTTATTTCTATCTTCCATTGTTTTTGTTGCAAAATTTAGTTTTTTTCAGGGAGTGTGGAGACGCACATGTTGGCTGGCACAACAGTTGTGGATATCAAAGTATTCTGGTCTATATCCTCTTATCAAAATAATCGGAGTTCAATCAACCAGCAAAATTTTGATGACCGGAAATCATTCTATATTTTATCCTAAGAATTCCCAAGAGCAAAACAATTTACTCAAAAACTCTCTTTTTTCATCTTTTTGGTTTTTCATCATTTTTCTCACCTTGGTGGTTTGTTTTTCGTTTGCGATCACTTGAACGGACACTTTTCGCTGTTCCTCGAGTAAATCAACATTGACATCAAGCGGCATCTTGTCGTCTTTCAGGCACAAGCAAAAGAAACTTGGTAGAGTATTATAATCGGTTTTGTGCACCAAAGAAGGAGCCGAGGCTGAAAATTTACAATCGTTTAATGAACATTCTTGCAAGAAAGAAATAACGAAAAAAAAGCATTGGTCAAAAAAAACGAAGCAAGCAACATCGAGTAGAGAAATTGAAAAAAAAACACACACACACAAGATGTACATATAATATAAAAAATAGTTTTGCCGCCATCGGAGAATGCAGAGAAAAAGGGGTGGAGAGTGAGAGAGTGTATGGTTGTGAGTGTGGAGAGTGTTTGGCTCGATCGAAAAAAATACACCACCCTCTATTACTACTACCAGCGCCATGTCCTTTTTGGAGACTTTTTTCTTCGTTTTTTGTTTTTCTCCCAAGCTAAATGTGTTTTCGTCTTACGAAAGCGCTCGTGGGAGTGCAAAATTTTGTAAATATTTACAACAAAAAGGTACTGTATTTTATGAGAAGAAGCACGTGCTGATTTATGATCAACAAAAATAAACATGTGATAGATCGGAACGCATTTATAAGAAGGGGATGAATGAAATATTATAACCTCAACAAAGACAATAAATTTTGTGAAGTATATGCAGAAAAAAAGGATATCAGAATCTAAGAAAATGAACATATTGTTGCTGTTAAAAACTTTTTCAAGAGAGAGAGAGACGCAGAAAAAACAGTGACTCAACAACGGTTTCATAAGGGAACCGCGACGCAGCCGCGAGCGAGCCGCGCTCGCATACCCCCAAAAAGAGATTTTTCAATGTTTTTTATTTCGCGAAGTGAAAAGTTTTTCACAGCAATAATAATTTGCTGGAAATGTTTGACTTAAATACTTTCTAAAACTCGTTATGTTAAAAGATGACGTCAGAATCACAGAATCATTGAACATCTTTGTTTCGCCCATAAATCAAGTTTTTTACTTGAGAAAGCCGGAAACCAAGCTTGAAAAATTAAGTAGAAAGGAAATTAAGTAGAAGGTGAGAGAAACTTGGTGAATCTTCAAATTCTGACAAACCCAGATTCAGTTTGCACTCTTACATTGAAGGTTTGAAAAATGAAAATGGATGTATCACGATGAGTCAAAACTACAGGAATAAGAGTGTACGAGATGCAGAAGTGAGAAGTGGGAGGAGCAATAGTCAGTGGGTCAAATTCGCTCCATAGAGACATCGTTTTCTAAGTTTCTTGTGGTATTGTCATTCTGTTTATAGGTAACTGTTTTCAGAGGTTAGTGCAAAAAAAAAGTTTTGCCTATCAAGAATTTTATTTGCAGAAAAAAAAGGATATCAGAATCTAAGAAAGTTAATATATTGTTGCTGTGAAAAACTTTTCAAGAGAGAGAGAGAAAAAGAGAGACGCAGACAAAACAGTGACTCAACAACGGTTTCATAAGTGAACCGCGACGCAGCCGCGAGCGAGCCGCGCTCGCATACCCCCAAAAAGAGATTTTTCAATTTTTCAATTTTTTATTTTGCGGGGTGAAAAGCTTTTTACAACAACAATAATTTGTTAAAAATGTTTGACTTAAATACTTTTTAAAACTCGTTATGTAAAAAGATGACGTCAGAAACGAAAAATCACTGAACATCTTTGTTTCGCCCATTAAATCAAGTTTTATACTTGAAAAAGCCGGAAATCAAGCTTGAAAAATTGATCAGAAGGATGTGAGAGAACTTGGTGAATCTTCAAATTCTGACAAACCCAGATTCTGTTTGCACTTTTACATTCAGGGGTTGAAAAATGAAAATGGACGTATCACGATGAGTCAAAACTACAGGAATAAGAGTGTACGAGATGCAGAAGTGAGACAAAATCAGCGAGCCGCTGAAAAGACGCTAGAAAAGTGGGAGGAGCAAAAGTCAGTGGGTCAAATTCGCTCCATAGAGACATCGTTTTCTCAGTTTCTCTCGGTATTGTCATTCTGTTTATAAGTGACTGTTTTCAGAGGTTAGTGAGAAAAACTCATGGATCTATGGAGGTTAGAATTCTGGTAACTCAATGGAAATGATTGGTTTTCATCATGTTTGGATATGGAAAACTGTGTTCAATGCTGAAAATTGCGATTATCTGGAAAAAACACAGCTTCACCTGGAAAATTAGTTGATTATCAAAACAAAAATCAAACATCTGCAGAATTTTGTAAACGTAAAGGTTAAGAATTGGAAAGAGACTTCAAAACAATAAAAGTGCGGAACAAGTTCGAAAGTATGGTAACCCAGCCGGGAAAGCCCTATGATAAGAGTACATACAACTAACTCCACAAAAATGAAGTACATAAAAAGTGTAAATCTAAATAGAATACCTGTGTTGTGAAAGTGCAATCGAATGAAAAACGGCAACACCAAATCGTTTGTATACTTTTCTTCGAAAAAAAAGCAGTGGTCATTAATAGAGACACAGACAAAAAGTGAAATGATTATTATGAGGAGGGAAAAAAGATGAAGAAGAGAAGGGACACCCTTTTGCCTTTCGAACTGATCACTTTTGTGTCTATGATATTAATGAATGTTTTAGCAACGTCATAAGATCAAACATGGTAAATTAAATATGTTGAAGGTTTTACAAATGGAATAAAATACATAAGATATAGAAAACACGTTTTGATTGTCAAAACGTTTTTGCAAAAATTTCCATTCAAATGTCTTGTGATTATGTTAAAGGTTTTCCCAAAGCAAAGATTATTCAAGGATTTCGCAATACTTTATTGATGATTCATGGATTATTTCCAGGACAAATAATTTTATAATAAAAATTTGATATGTTTTTGGACGAAATATCGAATATGGGAAAACGATCATAATCGATTGTTCGAAAATAATTTTTTTTAAAGGGAGGAGAAAAATGGCATAATTGAAATCAGGAAAACAATAAAATATCGATTACTATACGATATAAAATGATGGAATGAGAACATTTCGAGAAAAATAATACATAATGCACATTTTTTGTGTTGGTCGGGGACACTGTGATTCTAGCTGATCACCATATGACAATTACAAATTGCTTCCAATTGGATTACCTAACCGTGAAGAAAATTATTTTGTTGTATCAGAACAGAGAAACATTTTCACTCAGAGAAATTTTTTAATGCAGAGTTGAAACGTATGTATAAAATTTAGGCCATCCAATAGATAATACACAGAAAACTGATTATTAAAAGATTTTGTTTTGAGCATGGTTGCTCTCATGGGTTTCTCTTATATTCTCGGAGTAATTTATAATGAGCGTGACACTTCCTAGAAGTTTGATTTTTATGGTTAATTTGGTTCAACCAGCAATTTGTTCTGTAACAAACGAAGGTCGGAAAAATTCAAAACAAAATTAGATAACGCATGCCAAAAATTAACTCAACAGAAGAATTATGCTTTCATCCAGAAAATCAAAACACATTTTCACTGAATCTCGAAGATCACTAAACAGATTGAAAATGTACTTTCAACTAACCTGAAGATGTAGATAAAACAAAGTAAAACAAGTTTTGTCTTCTTTCTTGACTGGAAATGTTACACTCACCCGATCCATCAAAATATGGAAAGCAGACATTTTTTGTATCAATATGAAAAACCAAAAAGTATCCTGGGCGGGGTTTCCTCCAAAAGAAAAAGAGGGGAAAAAGTTCAACATTGATAAAAAAAACCAAGTGAATATCATATGGACATTGATAATAATGGAGTTTTACTTTTCAAAAAATAAACTTATTGATACGGAAAATATATAATTTCTCAGTTTGAAATGAGGTAGAAAGAGAAAAAGATTTCTGATTTTCAACATCAATCACAGCAGGAAAGAACAGATGGATAAGAACAAAAAATAAGACTAATTCTGAAATGAAGATATTAGAAACGTTCTGCAAGAAGACAAGAGACAAACTTTTCTTGCGTTTGTCACGTTTCGTGCAAGCAGGTAGAAATTGAGAGCACGTGTGTAAATAATATTGGTCAAATCAAAAAAAAAAATATTTGAGAGAAAATAGATGGATGGGCGGCTGAGAGCAAAAAGTTGACAATGGGAAATGTCACAAATGATATTTGATTCCCCGAAAGATTACTGGGTATTCCGGTCTCACTTCCTACCAAAGGACGAACAATATTTCAAGTAACTTGGAACTACTTCAATCGTCAACAGGATTTTATTTCTCGAGAAAATATAAAACATATCAATTTCTACATTATTGAAGTGTTTCTATAATTTGCGAAAAAAACTCTAGTTTGTCTAGGATTTTATTTTCTGAACGAAGCCAAAAATCTGGATTTTCATTTGTATACATAAGTTCACATTTATTTTCTCTCACAAAAAAAAACAAAAACGTCATATCATCCATTTATTTTCTAGAACAAAGACCTATATTCTCTCCGGAAATTGAGATTGAAAAGTTCCTATTTCACTCGGAAGTTTTACATATTTCCAGAAAGTGTGTATTTTAACTATAACATACGCAATGAACTTTTTGTTAACCACAAATTTTCAGGTACAATTTGCAAAGCGTGGGACAGTTACAAACCACATGTTTATTCTGCAAATTTGCAGGAAAACACGTATTCTAGTTGCTTATGTGTTCTGTTTCAGATTTTGCAAGGATTCAATTAATTGAGAGTGGTTTATACATAATTAGTCGAGATGTACATGTGTGTGTTTTGAGCTTCATGAAATCCTAGAGTTTTGGTTTCAGTTGAAAGAATAGGAGTTCTAAATTACTATAGGTAACATTTCAGAAAATGTATGTGAGAAATGAGGTCTAACTTTTTCTCCAGAAAAGTTTTTGAATAATTCTATGTTTCTTAGCAACTCTCGAAAAAAAACTAAAAATAGAAGTGTTTGTTTTTTCCAGACGCCTGAAATAAATTTTTCATCCAACCAGAAAGAAAAAATAAACATTGTTGTGAAATCAAAACACATCGATTCGATTTGATTTATCAACTTATGTCGGCAAGTCAAAAAAAAATACTTTTTTTTATCAATTTTAATTCGAATTGATTCATGACCTGTGAACATTTTCAATCGAAAAAAAACCTGAAAAACACTTTTACACAATTAATTTTTTTCCGGAAAGAAGATAAGAGGATTTATTATTTTTTCATTCTTTGCTTTTTGTTTTTTTTCGCGTGGGATGGATGGACAATTTATTTATAAGTGTATAGCAAGAAAACATCATTCAATGTTTACGTTTTCTAACAGGGCATTTACAATATCCAGCATCTTCTCCAGGGCTTCCAGCTTCACCGTAGTTTCCGATACCTCCATCGTAACCTGGTGCTCCATTCTTTCCGCTTGGTCCTTGTTCTCCTTCAGGTCCAGGTTCTCCAACATTTCCAGGTGGTCCGGAATTACCACTGAATCCTTTAGGTCCAACCAATCCTGGCAATCCTTGTGGTCCGGTTGGCCCCTTTTCTCCTCTAACACCTTCACGTCCAGCCAATCCTTGTTCACCTTCTTTTCCAAGATCTCCCATCATTCCCATATCTCCGATTGGTCCGATTGGTCCAGGCGCTCCTTGTCGTCCAATTTCTCCTTGTACACCTTGCATTCCTGGAAGTCCTTGTGGTCCTGGTTGACCTGGATATCCAGCAGGTCCTTGTGGACCAGGTGGGCAAACACGGCAACCATCTCTGACTTTTTCAACGTGTGGAATGATACCAGAGAGACCTTGTTCTCCTTGCTCTCCTGGAGTTCCTGGAAGACCGTCTAGACCATCAGCTCCGTTACGTCCTTTTGGTCCAGGTGGGCACAAATTCTGAGTGTCACAATCTGAAAAACAAAAACATAATATATTATTTTTGCTGGACTCCCTTACCGCATTGATCATTACCAGCCTGTCTTTTCTCAATAACCCTTTTTATTATCAGAGGTAATCCTTTTCTCAAATGCACCATATCACCCCATACTTCGGCCTACACATTATAGATTCTTTTAAAAGTACAAATAATGAAAATGTACCTGCATGTTGTTAAATTCCTCCATATTGAAAGCCAAACTCGATCGAATACTCTCAATACGAGAAATGAAAAGAGGAACATAGAAAAGTGTGGCAGCAATTGAAATGGTGCAAATGGTGATTGCACCATACGCAGCAAATGCCCCTTTTGGTTGTGACATTGATATCTGTTAGTTTCATAAGTTATAATCGCGCTTATATTTGAAGCGCAAAGTGGGCGGGACGCCGCAGTCGCGCATTTTTGTACGTTCAGGTATTGTGACAGCTGATGAGGTAAAAAGAGGAGGGGCAAAACGAGATAACTGAAATAAGATGGGGTTGATTGATATCTGAGATGGAAAACTGTTTTAGATGTTTTTTTTTTGATGGAATCGGACTTCTTTTTGAAATAATTTGAATTGAAACTTTATCAAATACAACATAGAGTTGGGCGGTATTACGATTTCAGAGTTGGGCGGTATTACGATTTCCGACTTCCGCATGTTTTTAGAGCTTCCGACTTCCGACTTCCGAATTCCGACATTTTATGTTCAGTCCCATGATCGGATGTCGGCTCATCTTATAGTAAAAATACACTATTTTTATTTCGAAAATCGGTTTTCCGCGTTTTTTTTCTCATTTTTCGTTTAGTTTATCTAATTTTTACAAACAAAAAGTTGTTTCGGACGGAAAAATAAACACCAGAAGCACTTCCGACTTCCGACTTCCGAGTTCCGAAAAACTAAAATCTACTTCCGACTTCCGCAAAAATGAAAACTAATTCCGAATTCCGCAAAACAATTTTTAATTCCGACTTCCGACTTTTCAAAAATTGACTTCCGCCCAACTCTGATATGTACATGGAATGAAAAATGAATTTTCGAAGATGTTGATTTTTATTATTGATCCACTTTTGAATTTTCATAAGTCATAATGCTCTGAAGCAATCAAATATGTGTTCATTAAAAATGATTTGTGATTGGCAGGCACAAAATACTTCAAAACTCACATTCAAAATTTGAACAGGTTTGCACAATCTGCAGTTCCAAGTTTAGCAGACATTTTTCACGTGATTTTTTCCATATTGTGGTCATTGCTCTTATCTTTTTCATTTTCTACATAAACTTTATCTCCAAGATTTTTTTCAATGATAAAAACACAAGAGAAAGTACATTTTCCTCGTTGTTGTATGTATGTATATCATACCTCATTGATCTCACCTATATGTGTACAAAAAGAGAAGTGAAAAAGTGATTGCGCATAAAGATCGTCTCACCTGTTCGTCCGTTTTTAACAACAACAACGAAACCGATCAAAATGGCAGAAGAAGAAATAAAATACATATAGGAGAAGAAAATTATAGGTTACTGAAACATGATGTATTCCATTGTTGGTTTTTCTAAATGTTCGTTTAGTTTTCAAAATGAGAAATTTGACGAAAACGATGGAATTTTGGAGTTTACCAATTTAAGAAAATATCATTCGATGTCGAAGTAAATTTCTGTTATTCTTGAAATTAACTAGTGAACTGTATGGAACTTGTCCTTTTTTCGATATTCTTTTTTTCTTAAACTATGTGAGGAACACCTCAAACAGAATCTTCTTCATATTTGTGAATGAATCAGATTGACGTTTTCAACATTTTTGAAATTCTAAAATATGATTTGTGAAGCTTGATTTGTGAGCCTATGACAGCTGAAAAACAGTCACAAATGACATTTCTAAAAAAAAAATAAGATAACACTGCATTATTAGTAACAAAAATACTGAAATTCACATCTTAATATATGAGTTTCCATATATTAAAATGTGAAATAATTGTTTTTCGCGCCAAAAAACCTGGCTGAACTCTGAAAACTGTGTCCATGTACAACCTCACAAGTCAAAACATGTAAAATCATAATCACAAAGTTTGTTTCACCAATTTCTCCCGAATAAATTTCTTCTCCAAGTTTTCACTATCCAATACTTTCAGAAAACACTTGAAAATTTATTCAATTTACTTGAACAAAAACCTTAACTCACTTTTCTATCTTGCTCGAATTGTATGCTGTCAAAAATCCAGTTTTTTTGAAAGTTTCGAAAAAATTTTATTAAACCAACACAAATATGGACATAACTGTTTCATTGGGAAGATGATTATCAGAATTATCAAATGGGAAGATAGCAGAATTCGTAACTGGAAGCATTTCGGAATTGGAGATTCAGAATAACCCGTGAAAGAAAAAGAAAATTCACATTATTAGAATGATATTTTGAACTGTATTTTAGACTTTTTTGCCGTACATGGCTTGTTCGATTGGTTGTTCGAGTACAATAACAGAATGCATTGGTTGATGGTTTTGTTGATAATCATCAGTGTTCATACGATTCCGTCGTGAACTCCAAGAATAGATCTGCAAATATGTTTTGTTCGTTTTGTGATCACTTGTTGATAACACAAATAATTTTCAAGGAAAAAATGAATTCTAATATTCTTATCAATAAAAATGTTGCGATCACGCTTGATGACATTTTTTTGACCTTTTTTCTGTGAAAGGGGTTACCTTGTAACATCTATACGCAATTGAAGCAAGGATGACATGTGCAAAGCAAATGAATATCAAGTGTAGTACCAATTTCACCATCGTTCGAACTGAAATACATTAATTTTATTTCAGAAATTTTTGTTGGTATATCTTGACTTACGAGTTTTGTGTTCATTATCGTAGTGTAGCGCGGGAACATTGATGTTAGGTCTGAAAATGATAAAACTCAGAGGTTGTTAATGTTGCGGTTTTATTACCTCTCATATTCTTTTCCACCATCGGTGAACATTTTGACGATGTAGTAAATAATTACCATAACCAGACAGGCACATCTTGCACACTGAAAAACAAAAAAACCATGAATCTGAGAGATTATTTCTAAACACTACAGGAGAACATCATTTCAGATCTGACTTTTACAGTAATTCTTCCTAAAAAATGCAAAAAATATTAGAATTCGGCATTTTCTCAATAAGGAATTTTTTTTCACATAAACACAATATCATTCGAATTTCATAAAAGTGAATAATATATTTTTAAAAGGGTTAGGTTACATTAAAAAATGGAATTACACTTTTTTCTTTGGACTCGAAGTTTTCTTGTTAATTTTACCTGTTGGTATATTGTGTAGACGAAAAAATTAGAACCTTGGAAACAGAACCAATATGGCCTGGAAAATGCCGAAAGTACACTTCACGATAGATAAAAAAATTTTGAGTCTAATAATACAATACATGTGTTTGGAATTTGACATGAATTAAAAAAAATTAAAAATGTTCAAATACTATGAGAAAACAATCAGGTGTTTTTTGTGAAATTCGATAAGTTTCAGAGATAATAACAAAGTAATTTTTCAGATTCAAAATTTTTCTTTATCTTTTTGAGAGAGAACGTGTACTGTCGGCATTTTCTAGGCCATATTGGTTGTCTTCCAAGGCAAGTTCTGATGAATATTCTTTGATTTGGTATTTATACATATAGGTCTCCAGTCTTACCTCAGCAACGAAAAACGGCAAGAACAACAATGTTCTCTCATTGAATAGGGCATTGATGAAAACCAAAAAACAGATCATTTCAAACAGAAATAACACAGCATGACCTAAAAATTCTCAACATATATTTTTTTTTGCTAATTAAAACTCACCAACTGATGGAACTACCAATTTGAAATGATCAATGAAGAAAAATTGCATGATCCCCGAAGCGAAGAGCAGAAAAAATGTGACCGCGCAGAGCACAGATTTCTGCAAGAAAATTCTTATTTTTTTTTCCAAGAAAAAAACAACAATCGAAATACCTTCATATTAATATTGCAATATTTGCCAGAAGATGTGAGCCATTCATCAACACCGAAAAACAAAATCATCTCTGCAAAAATGGAAATTTTATGCGAAATTAAAAATCGCATAAACACACACATAAAAGTGATATTTCTCAAGACTACGGTAGCAGCTTAATTTCTTCCTTAATTTCTTCCATCAAATTTTCGTGTCAAAATTAAGTCAAGCGGAAAATGCCGAAACTAATTGATGATTTCCAAGAAAATAAAAAGGACGATCAATATTAAAAAAATGAATTTGGAAAAAAAAGTGATGAAAATTATTTTTCCTTTGGAAATGTTAATATAATAATTAATATTTTCCAAGTTAATAATAAAAAAGGGTGCGATCAAACTATAAAACTATTATTAGAAACGATATAGAATGTATAACAGATTTTCGCTAAACCACAGGTGGTATAAATCCCCCTCATAAATTGTCAGGCACAGTGGGAGGTCCGAAGGACAGGCGAACATCATAGCAAAGAAAAAAAGAAATGAGAGAGGAATCGAAAAATATTATAATTTCATGAATAAATAATAATGCAAAGAACGTTTTTATGGCAATCAACATGGGTATGAGAGAGAAACAAAAAACTACTTCGAGGAATGTCTAGAAATTTTTGAATTTTATGAGGAGTAGGAATGTATCATTTCAGAAAAGGTTAGATCGCAATGCAATATATGAAAAAATTCCCCGATTATGATAATTTTTCTTACGTTGCATGAAGACAAATGTCAAGACAAACAAGACAAACAAATTTCAACCAATGTCGAAATAGGTTTCTGGAAATCTGACTACTTTAGAATGCTGGTTTTTTGATATATTTCTTTTCAGAAAATTTAATATTCTAAATATTGCAGAAAGAAAGAAATATATTCATCCAATTTTCGAAATATTTTCTAAAATCCAAAATCACAACATAAAATATCAAGTAAATTTTTTTGATAATCTCGAAAAAGGCAAACCATTCCGAACATTCTGGATGTACTGTGAAATATCAGTTTTATGCATAGGTTATTAGAGAAAGAGAGAACTCAAAAGAAAGAAAAAAATACACCGATTTCTGGGAACATATTCTCAACATTAATGAGATTCACAAAAATAAGAATTTGGTCAATGGAAAAATAGGATCTATCGGAATGCTGGTCAACTATTTTCAATAAAACCACAGATCTGTCAATGAGAAAAGGAATCAAAAAAAGGTTTTGTGATAGGACAAACTTAGAAGACTATAAAAACCGAATCCGAGAGACATTAAAAAAATCGTGAATGAAAAAAAAAGTTGTTGTTGTTATTTCAAAATCGATTGAAAAGTGAAAGGCCAGTCGACCCTCAACTTAAGAGGGTTGACTAGTACAAAAGAGAGAAACACAATGAAATAATAGGAAAAATTAAGAGAATCTAGAGAAAAGTTATTTTATGTTTTTTCATGTGTCTTCTTTTTTTCTTTGAAAATATATGTTTTCGAAATTTTGTTTGTTTTTTTTCTGTTTTTCTCTGGAGAGATGTGACGCTTATCAAGTGACTATAAAAGGACCACACCGATAAAAAAAACGATGTTTCCCCGAAGCAAAAAGAACATATACACATACAAATTAGATTTATGGGGCTATCTGACGTTTTTTTTTCTCATTTTGTCCACTTTTTTTTTCTTCTTTCAACATTCGAATGAGTCATAGTTCTTTCTATAGTAGTTTCAAAAACGCAACATTTTTGGTGGCCTACTATTAAAAAACCATAAAATGAAGATGTTGAGAAACATAAAATGACTTTTGTTTTATTTTTAGATGGAAGATATCTATTTATTTGCGGAGAATTTGGGAGACGATAAAACGAGGGAAATGAGATGTGACAAACAAAATGAGAATTTTTGCAGAAAGGAGCGAATTCTTTATCTTGATCTGATGAAAAGAAATTGGCTTTTGGATTCATTATGGATATGCTGTGAGGAAGTTTGAATTGTGTCAACTCATCTCGAAAAATGTGTACAAATTACTGAATCTGCAATTCGAAAATGCAACTGAAACCGAAAATATGGCTCTGAGTTCCACAAAAAAAAACCCAATAATCATTACTGATTTCATTTTTTACTCAATATTTGTATTTCACAATAAAATTTGGAAATCTGTGCTTTGAATCTGATATTTTATGAATTTTGCTTCACAGCATTTTCCGGATTCAGACAATTCATAAATCTGAGTTCTATGTTCCATACCCGTTGAATGAGAGTTATTTCAAAGTTTTATCATTTAATTGAATGGTTTCTTTCGAAATCCCCCAAGTTCTAACGTAAAAACAATTATTGTTCTAGTTTTTTACCAAATATGTGGCAAGAAAACGTGTCAGAAATGTTTGTGACGAAAACAAGATTTTTCGAAACTAAGAAGCATGTGTTTTATACTAACATCAACAACATTACGAACAGCTGAAAAATAATTTTTGGTCTCAACATTTACATGAAAACCATATTTTTTCCCTAGTGACTAATCAGTAGATCATAAGGTCTTTGAAAAAAAAAATACTGAGAATGTTCGAAAAAAACGACTCTCATAAATCTTCTCATATTTCGATAAAACATACAAACTTTCCTGGAAATTTGGAGAAAAATCTCCTCGGACACAAACATGGATCCAACAAAAAAGTGACTAAAAAGCTAAAAAAAAAAAAAAGAAAAAAAAGAAGCGAGAGCAATGAGAGAAAAACACTTGCTGACGGGCGCCCTTCCCCTACACGAACAATTTCATTTGCTCAAAAATTTATTTTTTCTCGTTTTCAATTTCATATAAGCCAAAAAATAACGAAGGAGACACAAAAACAATGGCTCATTGTACAAACAAAAACAATAGAGTCGGAAATGATTGATAGGTAGCTTGATGAAATTATAAAGGGAGGTAGAAAATAGAACATTTTGCAGAAACAGGTTACTGTGATTTTATGTGATTCAAAAAAAAAATTTAGTGAAACATACACAACAGTAGTACTTGCATAGAAAATACTCTTTGAAGTACCGTATTCCTCGTCACCTTCTTCATTTTATTATAAACAAGATATTCATGGAAAAGAACCATATTTGCTCATTGTGTTAGACATAAAATATCCCTAATTTCTTTTGTTCAATATCAAATCTCTGTATCTCAGTTAGACGTTTTTTTTCGTGTAGCGGAAAATGAAAAATATATTAGTTAAAAATTTTTATTTCCAAAAAAGCTACTGTTTATGGAAAGGGATAAAATTTTTTTAGTGAAAATTAGTTTCACACGATACATGGGAATAAACAACAGTTTAATGTCACATGCTGAACCATATTGAGAACAAAGAATGGAAAACTTTGGAATAAAGTTCCGTGCATTTAACTGATTGATTTTTCATCGTCAGTTAACCGATTTTTTTTCTGAGAAATACATTACAAAAGTCAAAGAAACGATGAGGCACACAAAAAATGAAAACCGTAAACCTTCAGAACAATCTCAACAACTTCGATATTCACTTTTCCGTGTATGTAGTGCTACCTTCAAAAATTATCTGTCAAATTCTCGAAGCTTTTTTTCTTTTATAATTTTGTTTTTGAATTGGTTCCTACGAAAAAGTAAAGTACACAGATTTCGATTTTATTTTAAAAATTAGATTTTTTTTTGTAAAAATTCTAAGAGAAAACAAGAATTCTCGAGTTTTCTTTCCAAAGGGATCCACTTCAACAAATATATCTCATAACCTTATGTTATTTTCCCATTCCTTAAAAAATACGATTTATCATTATTGTAATATAATAATTATTCATAAGTATACCATTAAAAATATACATTTTTTGGGGGGGGGGGGCATTATTTAAACAATTGCTCATGAACCTCCTCAGTCCACAAATTGGTCATCGTTCACACATAACACATTTTGTACTACTTCTCAATTGTAAAACGCAGTTAGTTGTAGTAGGAGAGGAAGACCGAACCTAGTAATTATTCTGGTTGACCCTATTTTTCATATTACGTTTTGCTGAACTAAAAGGTTCAAACTTGGCTTGTTATTAAAAGTAACAAATGAGGTCGAATTTAGGATTTTTTAATTTACTATCAATTATTGTTACAATTATTTTTTTTGGGGTGAGTTCAAAGAGCGTTTTCAATAGATTCATGTTTTAAAAGAAACACAAAAAAATCTGAAAAATTTACAGAAATCATGTCAAAATCGGGTCAAGAGATATTCAATAGAAGGTGAGTAGAAACATCTAAAAATAAAAGTGTGAAAACTAAAAATGTCTCATAATGACATGAAACACGAGGAAGAAGCAAATTGAACTAATTTACAGGTTCATTCTGGGGCAGCCGTGTCATAACGTACAAATTGAAGAGACCCAGTAAAACGATGAGCTTGAGCCAACAACTTGCGGTCTTCGACAAAGCGTTTGCGGTTAGTGATTGAGTATTTGTTTAGAGAGGAAAAAAGAAAACGAGTCAGAGTTTCGGGGAACTTTCTACTTGTTATATGAATCATTGTTTATAGTTTGTTTTAGAGTGTTGATCGTAATGTTTTTTGAGTGTTGTGAAATTAAATCTAGATTATGATTCATTAACAAAGTGAGCTTGAACATTGGAAATGTTACTAGTAATATTTTTAGTTAGTTTTAAAAAAACTTCCCCGTTTTTTTCCGAAAATCAAAATGGTTTCTAGTCGCGAAAGCTGATATTATTGCTAGAAAAAAAAATTTTTATGAACATCTTCAAAAAACGTAGTGGCAATACGATTCAGCAAGTTACAATCAAATTGAACAAAATTTTCAATCTGTCCGGGGTTTCGCTACCATATAGAAATCGATAGAGAAAACTTCTGCAGATAAAAAAATTGGAAGTCTGAAAAAATCAAACTGCAAAACTACCTTCAGCTTTGGTTAGAGATTCTCAAAAAATTCGTGGAAGGTTAACATTATGGTTGAACATGTTCTTATTTTTTGTTTTACTGATGTTCAATTTCCAACAATAGTTGTGAAATTTATTTTTTCCAGACCTCCAATTTTTTTTGATCTTGAGAAAACAATTTTTGAAATTTCTACACGGTAGCAAAATTCGGCCCCGTTTCCAACAATCAACAAAATTCGAATTGAGAATACACACAAAATAATGTTTCAAAAAGCCTAAATTTAAAACGTTCGAAGCCAGTTTTTTTTAAAGTTTTCCTTTTCGATTTTACGAAACTTTCAGAACGCCTGTTTTTTCTCATTTTCGCTTTCAGTTCAGCGGAGAATATTTCTCCAATTACTAGGCTTAGCTTTTTTCTTTGAATGATTCGCCACAGCTTCATTTATTGTAGTCAACTCGGAGAAGACACGAAACCTTTCGAAATTATCAATATTTGTTTGCTATTTTGAATTTTCTTGGATTGGGGTTTTCACATTTAGACTATTTTTTGAAAGTCTAAACTCATTTTACAGACATGGCAAGAGCACACACAATTGAAGTTCAGAAGAGAAATCGACAATTCAAAATCGGCTAACATTGATATCATTTTCGCATCTGGCAATCATCATGATGATGAGCCATTCGATGGAAAAGGTGACAATTGTTACTAATTATTTTTCTAAAAGAATACACCCATGATTTCAGGAAACATACTGGCTCATGCATTTTTCCCTAGATATGGTGGTGATGTTCATTTTGACGAAGATGAACATTGGAGTTGGAACAAATCAATGGGCCTCGATCTTTATGCAGTTGCAGTACATGAAATTGGTCATGCATTGGGTTTGAAACACAGTGTGAATAGATTATCGATAATGGCCCCATTCTACAAACAATATAGTGGTAACTATTTGCATTTGCATCAAGGTTCGTGGGAAAATGAGTAAAAAACGCTTGTAAATGGTAATTGTATATTTTGTGACATCAGTAATTCTTTTTGCAAATACTTGCTTATTTCGAAATGCACAGAATTTGTAATTATTTGAGGGATTATTTGTGAGTAAGACTCGAAGTTCTCTGTTTCGCAGAAATGTTTTTTTTTCACTGTGATTTCAATGTTTGAGATAAATAACTTCCATAACAATATTTTCAAATATGAAACATTATTGTTCAAAATTTTAAGTTGCCTTAAAAATTTGAAAATTCAAACAAAAAAGAGTTTTTTTTCAATGAATACTCAGAATCTTATAGTTTGGGAATATTTCAGAAACTTAAAAAAATAGTTTTCCTCTAAACATTTTTTTTCATTAATGGAAAATTAACAAAGATCACAATATAGCAGGTTATCGGTTCAAAATAACGTGATAAGAAGTGATGTTGAAAAAAGGAGATACATTATTTTCTTATACTTGAATCTAAATTGATAGTGATATAATCATTGTCTGGAGAGAATCAATACAAACAAAGTCACTTCTTCAAAACATTTCCCAGAAAAAAAGAAAAAGCTATTATATGTGTATTCAGACTTTCTGGAATTGAAAATTTGAATGAATTCCAATTTATTTTGTTATCAAAATGCCTATAACATATTTTTCAGATGATATTTTGGCAATCAAGCGACTTTACGGTAACATTCCTCAACAATTTACGGATCAAGCACAGGAGAAATTGAATCGAGATATTTGTCAGAATCCATATCTTGATGCTATTACAAAACTGAGAAATGGCACAATTATCGGGTTTCGAGGCTATTATTTTTACGAGTTGGAACGATACAAAAACCCTTCACAACCTATGAAGATTCTTGATCACTTTCCATTTAATGGTCCCATTGATGCAGCAACAACTGACAAAAACGGCAATTTATATGTTTTCCGCAAAGATTTATATTGGATTATCTCAAAATTTGGACATGTAGTTGCTAACTATCCGAAGAAGATCGGAATAGGGTTGTCAGACATGCCGGAAGGAATTTCAGCTGCTTTGCATTATCATGAAGACATGAAGCCATATTTTTTCAGAAGTTAGTCTTATTTTCCATTGTATTTTTCGAATTTTGAGCATTTTCAGAAAACATGTACTGGCAGTACTCAAGACATGGAATGAGAAGATCTTGGCCTCGAGGGATTTTATCCATTTTTGATTATAGACAGAATTTTCCGAGCGAAATTGATGCTGCATTCCAGGCTGATTCGAATACATCCTATATTTTCAACAGAGACAAATATTGGAGAATTTCTGGTCTCCCAATGAAAGCACATAGTTCTCGATCTGTTTCTAGAGACTGGTTTAATTGTTTGTGAATTTTTATTGTTAGTTTTTTCAGTAATAAATACTGAGACGTTGTTATTAATTCGTGTTATTCTTACCTACAGGAACTTCAATAACTTTTGATCCGTCATATTACGGAATTTTAAAATTCTTCACCAACTCTTCATTAATTGTCTGAGACTGATGTTGCACTAATTCAACATTTTGTCAATTTTAGTTATTTTCTAAAAAAAGCTCAATTCTTAGCTTTATTTTCTGAAACTTTTTGTTTTTCGAAAAACTAATTTTTGATTTTACTTTGTTGTAAAAAAAATTATGCCTAATTTCTTAGTGAAGAATTGATATGGAACATTTAATTAAATACTAATTTCTCAGTGAAAAAACACTCAAAATGTTTTCTCGTTTTTGTTTTTGAAAACATCCACAACAAAACAAACAAAAAAAAAACAAAATCTTTCCTCTTTCTCAAACCCATTTTCCTATATCAAGACTCCTTTCAAAAATTCCGCGTCTATTGTCTCCACTATCGCCAAGAAAATTGAGACCCAAAAAAAAAGAACGTCGGAACGTGTGTGTGTGTGTGTGTGCCGGTCCGTGTCCGCTGTTCAGTGTTATGCGGAGTCAAGGCGCGCCTCTCTTCTTTTCCCCCTTCTATTTTTTGTTTGTGCGTTCCCCCAGGCGAACGTTGCTTTTTTATCGCCTGCGCCCACTAGTATTACTGACCTACTGACCAGTTTCACTTTTTTCCTATGCTTGTTTGAACACCTCTGGCACTGGTTTGGTAGAAGTTATTGTTTTGGAGTGTTTTGATTGTTCGTGAGTTAATAATTTTCAGGAAATAAATATTTTGTGTTTAAAGCTACCGTAATATTTACTGAGAGTAATGAAATTAAGAAATAATGATTTCGAAAATTTCATTTTCTTAATCGCCTAAAAATGAACTTAAATTGAAATGTTGGTAGAAGAACTTTATTTTTTTTTTCCTGCTCAAACTTTGTTCAGTAGATTCTTTCCACGGCAGACATTTTCAAAAATAAATGTTAAAATTATTGTGAATAACTTCGATTTTTCCGTAAGTTTTTAAAAGCTATATCCAAAATCGTCTAACCGCTGACTGAAAAAATTAAATTTTTTTGTATGTTTGTCATTTTTTGTTTGTCAATTTTTTTGGCCATTAGACTGATTTTGTGAGTCACAATTGTTTTTGCAGACCAATATTTTTTGTAAGCTCAAAAAAATATTATGTCACCAAAAACAAATCCCACAGCGTCTATGCTGATTCGAATATATAATATTATTTTCGATGTTCTAGAGTTAATATATTTTTAGTGTCCGCATTTGATTTTTCACGTTTTTCAACCATCCTAGAGAAGGTATCATTCATCATTTTTGAGTTAGAAGTACTGAAAATTTTAGATCAGGATTTCGAAAGTTTTCGTTTTTTTTTTCATACATGACTCATCCTAATTAAGCTTCTCTCATTTTTTCCCTCATGATTCCTTCGTTTTTTTCATCCATCCACTTGGTACTGGGTGATACTGAAACTAAAAAGTAAGAGCCATATACTAGAAACATCTTCTCCGTTTTTTTTTCGTCTTTTTTCTTCTTCTTCTCAAATATGGAGGGGCAAGCTAAAAGTGCAAACAACGATGCATAGTGTAAGCGAAAGAGAACACCGAGAGAAAACAACGAACACCCCGTTCATTTTTCCTTCTTCTTTTTTTTTGCTGTTGTTGCGAAAAAAGTGCAAGCGCGGGCCGCGGAATGGATGGCGGTGCCAGGAGGAAGGCTGGAATGAAAAAATAACATAAAATGTGAACGCGAACAGCACCTACGGGCGGAACGGGCGGACGGAGAACGGAGAGATGGACGTTTACTTGTTTTCACTTTGTGTGTTCGCATTTTTTTTTGTGAATGTATGTTCACTCACTGGTTTCACTTTTCATTTAATGTTTATGAAAGTAGTACGAGAGATGTCATAGTTGATGATGGATTTCAATGAAGTTCCATTCTAATACAATTTTGAAAGGAACTTCAGACTTTTCATGAGATTTCGAAATTTTCAATTATTTCTGAACTTTATCAGAGAAAAAAAATTGTTGAATTAACTTTTTTCTTTCATAACTAAAAGAATTTCGAATCATTTCGAACTATTTTAACCCAAAATTATGTGAACGAGCAGTTTAACGATTTCCAAAGTATGTTCATGTAATACTTGCCGCCTCGTGAATTCTCCGATGAATTTGCAATTTTTTCCTTGGTATGATTTCAAGTGTCCAACACTTCAAAACAAATCCATGAACATTTTTCAGCTCTTAGTGCATTCAGGTGACTTTTTTGTTGTAAGAATGATAGAGTATAGCCATTTTGCCAAGTTTTGTAATTTTTAACAAACAGACAAACGCTGACTCATAACCAATATTTTTAATATAAAATGCCATAATCACCAATATTTATGTAAAGTGCATTGTCATTACAAAAAATTACGCTCTCTCATAATCTCACTCAATTTTGTGATAAAATCAAGCACGTCACAAGGTTTTTTGAATGTTGCATCAATTAAATTTTTGGATATAACGTTATTGAGTACTTACAGTTTTTGGATAAATGTTTTTAATTCAATTTATGTATGATTGATCTAAACGTACGGGTATTCTCAAATAACTCCTATCTAAAAGTTTTTATCGAATCAATACGTCTTCGCTGTTTTTCAGCACTGTTTCGGTTTTTTATTACACTCTTCCGATTCTGTACAATTTTTTCCAGAAAAGGTCTCTTCATTTTTCTTGGCTGAAACTGGTTCTTATCAAGTTTTGCTGAAAAAATTTCTATAAAATGACTTGTCTTCTAGTTGTATTCCCAGTTGTTGAAAACACGCACTTTTTTTGCCCTTTCCTCTGGCGTCCCAATCTTTTTGACTTTATTGATTTTGTCTTCGTCACTGTTCTTTTTTGCTTCGAATTTCTCAACCAAACGTTTTATTTTCAGGCTTATGCCTCAAACTTGGTGCATTAGATCTACATAATCACGACGGTCGTTTTACGGTAAGACATCAAAATTTCCAGTTGAATTCATTCAAAAAAAAAATATTTGCAGATAGTCGGTAAGAATGTTGAAACCCAATTAGACAAGGCTAAACCAAAAAGATGTAGTGCTATCAATTTATCAAATATTCATGTTACAACAATTTTCCATACTCTTTCCTTCAATATTTCACTTTATTGCGATATACACCCTGTCTTCTTTCAACATTAACAACGCGGTCAATTCACTAACGGTGCACAACAAAATACCTTGTCATAAAAAGGAAAATTGAATGAAATCCGTGAGTTTTTTCTTGATTCTTAGACACGATAAAGAATAGAGTTTTTCAGACCCTTGGAGTATCAACATACATTTTGCAAATATATAGCTAAACAATTCAATGAGGTGGAGAAAATCGATAGAATTTCAACATTTTTCGCTGATTATGTGATACGTGATGATCGATTGTACTGGAGGATCATTTACTATAACAATTAATCAATAAAAAATTTCTTCGGAAACCATTATGTTCTTTTTTTTAGTTTCAGATTTTTTATTCGGAAATAAAAACAGCATGATATTTCTCGAATTGAATTTATTTGAAAAAAAAACCAAATGTCTGAGGTACTAATGAGTTACAAAGGTAGGTAGTAGGAGAGAATAGTGCGATAATGAGCGGTCATTGAATTATGAAACAATAGTTTTCACGATTTGTTTGTCTGGAAAATTTTGATTGGACTCGAACTTTTGTCTGGTGTGTTAGCACTAACTGCAGAATTGTTTTCAGTTAGTATCGTATGTATGTTGCATGGTCTGTAGTCAATTAGGTTGTTTGCAGATACTCACTTGTATTTTTTGTTTTCAAGAACATTGAGATTTTTAATGGATATATTTGTTTGACTGTGAAAAATTCAATTTCATTCATGAGCTGAGCTGAGTTTCAGCTCGGATGTGAAAATAACTTGTAACGGACAGCCACTAAAGCAAACTCCACCAGAAGTGCTCTCAAAGGTACGAAATGGCGTCTAATCGTGATGTTGAAAAAAAAGCAAACAAAAGAGTGTCAAATTCACTAATCAAAATTCCTGATTTTTTTAAAAACTTATACACACTTTAATTTTATCGGGCATACTAATGGGATAAAGCAAGTAGTATAGTGAAGTAGTGAACTACATATGTATATGAATACGGCGAAGTGTTCCTCCTATGTGCTCAAATTTAAAGGTGTTTTGACCAGTTTTTGATAATTCCAGATGTTTCTGTTCTACTGAAGTTCTGTTGTTTTTGGACATTGAACTATCTACCCCTCTATAAAATCCAATAAAATATCTTGTTAGAAAATATATATATCTTGTAGTATACGATTTTCTTATTAGGTTAGTTTTACGTTATCAAAAAATTGAATTACACTCCGACTAGTAGTAATTCTCGCAATGTCCCTTTACGACAATCTATATTTTGAGTTGAACCTATTTTCAGAACGAGTTGTGTAATTTGAGAAGATAACAAGACAAATAAAAGACCCATCATCACAATAACCGTTTATGCGAAAGAGGCATAAAAGATTGTTTATCTCATCCGACAAAATATAGAATTTGTGATTACTTTAATTATTTTATATGCTTTTACTTCTGAGAAGTCGACTGTTTATTGGAATTGCGCATAAAACACTGGGAGTTGCTCGATTTCTTGAAGCGTTGGGATGTCATTGTCATGAGATACCTGAAAAATTATTCTTATTTTTAAAAAGGAAGTGAAAGCAAAACATTTTTGAAGTAGTTTGTTTCCTCTTGAATACTTCAATGTCTCGAACTCACCACAGCAACACTGCGCTTTTGTGGGATCATGTAGTCGTACAAATTCTGTTGTTGCAGACTAAGTGGTCGGTTGCGAATACCAGATCTACCTGATCGAAAAAGGGCACCGCGCAATGCATTGCAACTCAGAACCGAGCATAGCACGAGAAGAGCTGCAATTAAGGTTTATTTTGCACCTCTATCATGAGATTAGAGTTATTTTCCGATGTCTATCTCACTAAACCTAGGTTCTGGTCTATTTTTTCTCTGTTTGATGATACCGGTGGTCATTTTCAATGTTGAGGTTTTCTTTCATTATTTCAATTGTTATGATTCTGACATTCTGCCTATTTTAAATGCATTTTTTTTATAAGACTAAACTGAAATCTTTCCTTCTGTAACCTAAAATGATTGGTTTGCTACATAACACAATATGATATTCCGTGATTATTGTTTTTTTCTGGTTTGATAAGATACGTGACTTTTTTCTTATCAAATACATTTCTCTTATAATGGAATCAGACACGCGAAGTAATTAATATAAAAAACAAAGTGGACTAGCATTTCAAAGTGGCCAACAGAAACCAAGTTTCCTGTTTCTATCAGAGTACTTCAGCTTTTTTTGTTCACATATACCAAATTATTCCTTTAAATTTGCTAGCGGCTTTCATTATTAAAAATCACAATTCTCATATTTTAAATGGACCATAAAATATTGTGTCCAGAAAATAAAATTTTGATTTCTGAAATTGTTGCTTGGGTGTAAAAATCACATAATATAATCGTTAGAATTTATTGGTGTTCAGCTTTTTGAAACAATTGTTTCAATATCAAAAAAAAAAAAAAAGATTTATTATCAAAAACTCATGTCCCAGAACTTACCAATAACGAAAAATCGGTTCATGCTAGCAGGTGTGCGATGCGAAATCGAAATGAAACTAGAGCCAAAACAAAAAAGCGCGCGACTTTCACACCTTTTCAACCAAGCTCCGCCTTTTTCTAACTACGGTAGGTGCTCCGGTCAAATTGAATTCCCTAAAATTTCGCGGAAATTGTACGTTTTGATTGAGATATAAACATTCTTTATTGGGCAACAAGTAATAAGGTATTACGTACGTACAAAGGAGATCAGAAAAACGTTTAAAATTGAAATTTGAAATATGATGAAAGTGGTTACCCGATTCTTGCTTTGGAAAAGATGTCCATGGAATGATTTGATACATGAAAATACTAGAGAGATATGTAAAGTAGATCGAATCGATGACTTTCGATGTATTTGAAAAACCTACGTTTCTGAGCAGTCAAAACAAATAAAATTTGAAAAAAATATCTAATAGGGGAACTATATGAATGTATATTAAAACTAAAAATAGGAGAAATCCGGATAACTTCGTGATATTTCCATTGTAAATGGGTGGGGTTGCATGAGTTCGAAGGTTTCAATTGTGCATAATGTTTCACGTTTGAAAGCAGCCACTTTCTGAAAAAAGAACCATTTTGATGAAAAATCCAAATAAATTTGCCCATTTTTCTAGTTTCGACTTTTAGTCTTTCCTAGGATGCAAATCATAATAACTCTATCAACAGATACTCATGGGTCCTTGACAAAGTTGTTTGTTTTTAGAAAATATTTTCGGCACATTCAAAGCCCGATTATTTTCCCAGTAGTTAGACAAAAAAAGAGGCTACAAAACGTCATGAACATGATTATAGGACGTGGACATTGTACTACAAACTTGATTATTCTTTCAAAGTGGTTCATTGTAACCGAGCTTGTTGTCAAAAAGATTGGTTGGCCTATACTTCTGAATTTATAAAACTCAGAAAGTGAACTAGGCAAAATTTAATTGAAACTCATGACCATGAATAAAAGATCACTAATTCAGATCAGTTCTACAAATACGCTACTTGCGTTGATCTGTTTTGGGTTCTTAACGATTAGAATATTTGTTGACTTAGCAACAGGATGATCAGAAGTAGAAAATCAGATTTTTCTGCTTCAATGGTCTGACTCTAACAGTATTCAAAATCCTGAGCGAATCAAAATTACTCATATTTCTAATTTCAAAATTAACGGATTTTTCTGTCGTCAGTGTTGTTTATTTTGTTTTTCTCAATGTTCCAAAAAATATATAAGAATTAATTCGATTATCAATTCAGGTGTGAACTATTATTCCCAAATGTATAAATTTTCCTTGAAATACTATATTGTTATTCTTTTTGTTGTAACATTGTTTGTTATTGTCTTTTGTCTGTCACACACCTGAACATTACAAATTCTTAACAAAATCTCCGCATATCGTGTTGATGCTTCGATAGAGTCTTTCAATTGTTGTCGGAGATATCGTTGCAAGGAGTCCAAAAGACGTCGACGTTTTGCGGCAATTAATTGAGTTGCGTGGTTTGTCAGCGACAAACAATCTGCAAATACTAGTACACACGTTGTATAATTGTTTTGCGCTACTAATAAAATCCGAGTTATGACATTTGTCGGGATAATTGAATTGTACGCCCAAGTACGTGCGTCATTTGATAAAAAACTAGGTTTATAAATAACATGACTTGCGTGAAACAATTCAATTTTTTGATATAATACAAAACATTACCTGGATCATAAAAAATGATTGCTTGAAGTAGTACATATTCTATCCGATTTAGACGCATTCGACGAATTGGAACCAGGATGTCATTGATAACTGCAACTACGGTTGGGGTTAGACCGAAGGTGCGACTGGCAACAGCATCACTGGCAACTGTTTGTGCAACGTTACGAAACCTAGAAAAATTATGATAATTCAGAATTTTTATATGTTCTGAAGTTCAATTTTGTTGGACCATGTTCAGAACTATCAGTTCAAACAGTTCATTGTTTCAATATGCTCAAGTATTCCATACGTGCAAAAGTGAAATTTTGAAAACAATATGAAAAAAAAAACGTTTTTTGAATAGTTTTTGTTTTCGCCTCTGTTTTTGTTCGAACTTAATTGGTGTAGCTCAAATGTTTTCTGACAAGGCTTTCTAAAATACTTTTTGAGCGACATAGATATACATGGAACGTTTTTTTTTGGAATTTTGATCTCAATTCTAAGATTAACTGTTTCATCTATACTTCACAAACCCTATATTTTTGTAACCGACATTGAGAAAAAAAATTGTAAAACAAGAATGGGTCAAAAATTCAAATTGGTTACTTCAGGTACAGACAGCCAAAACAAACATAGTTTTAAACAGACAATATCGTTTTCTGGAAAGTAGACCGAGAAGAGTGAAGAAGAAATATACCCAACTGAAAACCCCTTTAAGATTACTGCGGATCGGTAGATTCTGAACAAAGAAACTAGTGGTTCAAAAAGGATTGTATGATGACAATAAAAACTTCTGTCCCGAAAAAAACCAATGTATCATTAAGCTAAGCCTATTTACGACTGGGTGGTTGACGAGAATAGTATATAGTCTATATCGATGGTTTTCAAGATTTTTTTTGATTGTGTTTAAAAAAATGGTATTTTTTGTCTAAAACCAGGCCTCTAAAAGTATCACGTTTCGAGAAAATGTATTTTAAGAACAAACTATTATTTCCTTCCCAGTTAACTATTTTTTGTTTGTGAATTTCATTTCATCTATTTTCTCGACTTGTGTGGATTAAAGTGAATTAATTCCACAATCGTTTCCAAGAAAACATTAGTGGCTTATAAAATGTGTGTATTTGTTTCAAAAAATTTGTCACGTAACATGTAAAAAAAAAGAACGGTCTATATATGAAGTTTCCGTCTGTACCCAATTCTTTTACTAATTTCTCTATATAAAATGATATTAACCGTGGTTCTAAGAATCTCTTCCAAAAAAAAACTCACCCACACAAACCATCCGGAAACACTACTCGATCCGTATATTTTTCTGGTGTATGAAAAGCTTCAGCCAAGACGAGATTTGAAAATGCCGTATGAATGAATAACCGCTTCTGATCATCACGATCTAATCGTGAGAATACTTCAAATGATTTTGCCCATTCTGCGAGAACACTCAGAATTTTTGCCCGCCAAAATGAGAAGTTTGTTGGGTATTTTGGATCCATCCGTTTGGCATACTGCAACTCAACTGTTTTAGGAAAGACCAAAAAAGGAATTGCTACCCTGGTATATGCCTCATCAAACGCTCTCTGACCATTGTTCAATGCTTCATGAAGAGTTGTATGAATTTTCATCTCGGATGATATTAACAATGTTTGATATCTGTGAATGAAAGAAAATGAACAACTGGACAGTCGAAACGAAAAATATGAGACAAACCTGTTTTCTTTATCTAATAACAGTTCGATTAGTGGATCTTTCACTTCGATTTCTTGAATATCATCACCAGATATACCATTGATCTTTTTCCGTTTTCTCCGTCGTTCCATACTTAATTCTGAAAAAAAAAACTTTGTTTTAAAACAGAAAGAAAAAAACCATCTACTTTGAAAAATCACATTTCCAGTAGCATCAATTGAAATTTTTTGCACGTTATTTGGTTTTGAGTTCAATTCCAAATTCAACCTATACACTTCGAAATTTTCGAAAAACGAATTGTTAGTAATTGGGATAATTTGAGGTTTTTTATAATCTTTGGATTAGATTCCACTATTTGAAAAAAAATGAGCAACCTATGCCATAAAACTTGCAACGAAATTATTTTTATTTATTATCTGCTTGGTCATACGTTCTTACTATATTGTTTTCTGATAGAAGCTACATTTTTGTAACATTTTTAGAATTCATGTTTTTTTTTTATTTTGAAAGACAAAGATGTGTCATTCCTTCTCATCTAATCGGGTTCATTAAAAATTTTAGGTTTGTTGCAAACCTTTTTGTTGTGCTATTGACGTTTTTTTTTTCAAATATGTACAAGGAATGAGAAATAAAACACATCAAGCCGTTTCAAAAATTCGATTTTCGCTGAAGAGAATAACATTGTATAGAAATATACACACAACTTAGTTCGATAGAAATTTTGTATTTATTCTTTCAGAAATTTTTCAGTTTTGAAAATCAACAAGGAACAATGGAACTGTCGAGAGTTTTCTGTAATTTTTTATTGAGCCAAATAAGAGACCAAAAAAACAATCTCAATTACAAATTTCGTAAAACTATACTATCTTGAAAAAAACATAAAGCTGTCAAGCATAATCAGTTGAAAACACTGTAAAAAATGTTTCTTACGGTCACTGTAAGTATGTGCCAGAACCATGGACCACAAAATGTCACTATGAGTTTAGTGGACTTTTTTTTTTAGAGTTTTCTTGATATAAAAAAAACTGCCTAGTTGATCCATTTAACTGAAAAAAACAAATTTCATCGTGTTCCGAAAAAAGGCACAATGGAAATTCTACTAAAAAAATGTCATCGAACCTCATTCCCCTTACCGCCATGTATGCTTCGTCTTCACAAATCTTTTAATTTTTAATTTTCCATTGCATAACGTGGTGTTTATTCTCAAACATCACACAACAACAAAAAGTGCAAATTTTTCCAGACAAAATCTCACCTGCTCTATCCATACCAGCTACTATACATTTTTTATAACGACAATGACGACATGAGCAACGCATTGACTTATCTATTATACAATCACCGTTGTTTTTACAGGAATATGTACGATTCTAAAGAGCACAATTGATTTACTATTATTGGAGATGTTGTAAAATGAACCACAAACCTCTAATACTACTCTACGAAAAAATGTTTTACACCCATTACAAGCTGGAACCGAATAATGTATACCAGACGCCGTATCTCCACATACACAGCATAGTTCACCTGATAAAAAGTACTGTAGTTATTATATTGTTGAAAACAATTTTTATTATTACTATACCTGGATTAAATTTTTTGACTGCTTCTTTGTGTTTTTGCCGGATATATGATGACGTATCCGGTGACGGTTCCCCAAAAGCTATCATACCTGAAATAAATGTCCTTTCTGTTTTTCAAAACGAACTTCTCATAAAGAGTACAAAGACGAAAAAAAAACGTTATTGAAAAATATTGGAAAAAAGTGAAAATCTGTCATCAACAAAAAAGAGAGAGAAGCAATCATTTATCGGCAATTTCTCCTCTATCTCTCATCTGGGGGTATAGCTCAGTGGTAGAGCGCTCCCTTAGCATGGGAGAGGGCTGGGGTTCAATTCCCCATACCTCCAAGATATTTTTTCAATTTTTTTCCCACAACCAAGATATGAAAACCTAACTAGAACTTTTAAGTATATGATGAAGTTAATTGTAATACTTTCAAGATATTGGAAAAAATCCAATCTCCGCGAAAGTGGTCAAATCAGCCTTTCCGGTAATTCTCAAAGATATCAAAAAATACTCATGTACACGGGTTAAAAAAAACCTAGACTGATTTTTACTCGAATTATAATATTTTTCAGCAGACAAGCTAGGTGATCCATTTGAGAATTCGATAATTGTTTATATGTACTACAGTTTTGGAAAAATATATTAGCATGAGCGAAAACAAAAATATATATAATTCTGAACATTTTCCAGGATAGTGTTTCAAGGTGAAAACATATTTCGTTGCACTCGTTTATCAGTTGAACATTTTAATGGTTTTTTTACTATCAAGTTATTGTCTTCGCAACAAATTTTGTTGAACTTGGTACATGTTGAGTTAGTGAGAACAAGGAGTTAAAGTAAAATCACAATGTGTGAGAAAAACAGTTTTTACAAGGGAAGAACTTTTCAACTGTTTCATGATAATTCTCGATATTCGAAAAATTGCGAATATAAAAATTTCGAACGTTTTTCACGAAAGAAACTCTTCGCAAAAACCACAGATATTTTCATTACGTAAGAGCACGTATGCAAATATACGTGGAAACTCCGATTGCTTGGAATGATAACACATTTTCAACAAAAATAATCTCGAACGAACATTTTTTCTCAATCAGAAATTTTTAACATGAATTTTTTCCAGGATCATAATATGTCGGTGTTTTTTCAATAAAGGCCGCCAACCTGGAAATGAATATGGCAAAAATAAATTCAGCCCAAATTAGGAAAACAACTATATTTCAAGTTGTTTCATAAAAACTAAGATCTTGAAAATATGCCACGATCATGAAGAAAACCCAAAAAAAAACTTTCAAGGAAACTTTCAAAGCAAACAATGTTGAAAGTTGACAAAAAACATTTGACACTCAGAAGTCGAAAAACCAAACTATATTGATTTTGTTCGAAACTATCACAAAAATGTATTGAAAAAAAAAAATGAAATTTGAGAAAAAACTAACAAAAAGTTGTCATCCGTAAGATCTCAAAGATTGAAGTAGAACAAACCAAGAAATCTTATTCATTTTACTATGAAATTTTGAAGAAAACATGGAAAAATCCGGATGTTATTAATAATTGAAACGGAAAATATTATGAATTATGTGAAAATCTCGCGAGAATTACAAATTTATCATGAATACTACTATTTCATGAGAAAAAATTATCTAAGGAAAAGTTGAATTAAATTAATAAAATACAAAAAAAAATCATTCGACAAAAAAAGTCCAATCTGCATGTAACACTGAGGGAGACATAAAAGACGCAGAAATGCAAGAAAATGCGAGAGAAAATGAAAATGGAAGAGGAGGAAGAGAAATACGACGATCAATAAGTGAGTAGTATTAGTGTTGTTATTGTGTTGTGAATATTTACAATGATGAGAAGGTAAATTTCAATTAAATTTCATTCAAGAGTTCATTTACGTGATCGGCTGAACTACAAAAACAAATGAATGACTTTTTCAACAGGTGAAAACTAATACATCAAGATAAGTGGAAATGAACGAGAACATTTCGCGAAACAAAAAACTTTCAACTTTGAGAATTTTGTATGTATTGTTTTTGTGAATCATAATCTTGGATTTGTTTTGTTGATTTACAATGATATCTCATTATGACAAATACTCATAGGCTACAGATTACAAATTTATGACTACATATTTTAAACCAAATTTCATGTATTTGAGAAAGCGAAAAACTAAAACTAAAAATCACCTATCTTGAAAAAACATAGAAATCAAGAACTACTTGTTGTTTTCTCGCAAGGAATACTACCTACTTCCCCCTTCTTTTATTTTCTCTTGTTTGTGACATAATAACATATGCGCACACACATACATACACAAAACATTTGCAAGTTCACTCTTTCCAAGAACTTTTGTTAAATGCACTTTTCATATTTTACAACGTTTCCACGAAAAAGTTCAGAAAACATCGCTCGCAGAAATAAAGTGTAGTGTTAACAGAGATTTGCACGTTTTCTTTTTGATTTTTAATCTTATCAAAAACAGATTTTGTTTTCAAGACATTGAATTTTACACATGCTGAATCATGATGACGTACTCTGTCAGATTTATAAAACTGACAAGGAATGATACCCAAAGTTCCCCCCTGAGAATTTTTCTAACTATGTGGAAGTTGTAGCATCTGGTGAGGTAGGAAATACTACGAGGGGAATTTGTAATTAAAAATTTTGTACTCGAGATATTTGGGGTGAAACACCATTTTTTGTTAAAAAAGTATGTGTTTTTCGAAAAATCGTATCTCAGCTGAACCTTGACGAATTCCGTTGGTTAAAAAACCATTTTGAAGAGAAATTGCTCTAGTTTTTTATAAAATTTAAGCCGTTGCATGAAACATAATTTGAGCCTATGAAAAAGTGGAAAAATTACCTATTTTGATGATTTATTATAACCCTGAGTAAAATGACAGCAACGAGACCTAGCCTATCTTTTTCTACGTAAAAAGTTACGTATATATACATTTTTAAATATGGGGGTAGCCTTGCTCTTACAAAAAATATGAGGCCATTTGTAAAATAAGAAGAAAAAAACAAGGCTAACAAAAAATGGTTTTTTACGTTTCGGCCCGAAAAAAGAGGGACTATGTGCAAATTGGAGTACTGTGAAAAGTAAGAAAAACCACAAGTGGAAATCACCTGACACATTTCCATTTTCGAGAAATTTAGATTTTTTGAATTTCTCGATAAAAAAAGTTTGTCCAACTTCAAAAAATCGTAACTTATCTCATAGTGCACTAATAATGTTGATCAAAAAAGCATTTTGAAGCACAATTTTCGGAGCTTATCATGACAGTATGCAAAACAGATGGAACTTGTGAAAAAATTTCAAAAATATGAAAAAACTGGAAATTTCGAAAAAATTGACGAGAAGTTCGTCATGAAGGAGACATTTCTGTGAAACGTGGAGTCCATTTTTGGAAAATGCGTTCAAAATAAGGTATATAGACAAAATTCTATTTGTATTTTTTTGAGCTGAAAAATGTGAAATTCAAAAAATCTAAATTTCTCAAAAATGAAAATGTGTCAGGTGATTTCCACTTGTGGTTTTTCTTACTTTTCACAGTACTCCAATTTGCACATAGTCCCTCTTTTTTTCGGGCCGAAAAGTAAAAAACCATTTTTTGTTAGCCTTGTTGTTTTCTTTTTATTTTACAAATGGCCTCATATTTTTTGTAAGAGCAAGGCTACCCCCATATTTAAAAATGTATATATACGTAACTTTTTACGTAGAAAAAGATAGGCTAAAAAACTAGAGCAATTTTTCTTTAAAATGGTTTTTTAACCAACGGAATTCGTCAAGTTTCAGCTGAGATACGATTTTTCGAAAAACACATACTTTTTTAACAAAAAAAGGTGTTTCACCCCAAATATCTCGAGGACAAAATTTTTATTTACAAATTGCCCTTGTAGTATTTCCTACCTCACCAGATGCTACAACTTCCACATAGTTAGAAAAATTCTCAGGGGGGAACTTTGGGTATCATTCCTTGTCAGTTTTATAAATCTGACAGAGTACGTCATCATGATTCAGCATGTGTAAAATTCAATGTCTTGAAAACAAAATCTGTTTTTGATAAGATTAAAAATCAAAAAGAAAACGTGCAAATCTCTGTTAACACTACACTTTATTTCTGCGAGCGATGTTTTCTGAACTTTTTCGTGGAAACGTTGTAAAATATCAAAAGTGCATTTAACAAAAGTTCTTGGAAAGAGTGAACTTGTAAATGTTTTGTGTATGTATGTGTGTGCGCATATGTTATTATGTCACAAACAAGAGAAAATAAAAGAAGGGGGAGGTAGGTAGTAGGTGATTGCTATTCTTCTAACACATGCCTACATTGTGGGGTATAAACTACATTTATCGAAGATCTCTGAATCAGACAAAGTCCCGTGAGAGCTCAGGTCTGGTTTTTTGTTTGACAATGCGTGTTGTGGTGATTCAGAATTTTTTAAGATTGAAAACCAAATTTCAAAGATTCTCAACAAACATGAAGACTTACTTGTTGTCCTAACTGTGTTACCAAATAAAAAGTTTTAATTTCTTCTGTTAACTGAATCATGCATCACGTTTTCAAAACTACAATTGATATTGAAGTTTAGACAATCCTAATTCAACTTACTCATTGTGTCTTACAGAATATTCACTGAAAACCAGTGAATAAATATGAGACAAGTAAAGTTCACTTCAAAAAAAGTTGCTTCCACATGAAAAACTTTGCGAAATGTTTTATATCCATCTAATAGGCAAAAATAAATGAATTTCTAATTTCTTTTGGGTCAATGTATTCATACTTCAGAAGAATGCTCATGAAAATAAACTATTTGATGCAATAATTGCTAGTTGCAGAGCAGCTTTTAACTAGTTCCGGTTTTGTTGAGAAGGATGTTTCGAAACAAATCAAAGAATTGAGTCACGTTTTGTTGTTCAAGAATGAAATTTTCGAAGTAAACTGATAAATTCAAAAATACTACATACTTCGATATTTTTGGTCTTGTATCCTGAGTAACTATGATGTTGTCATGAAATTATTGGAATATGTTTCATATATGAACTGATTCTGATAATCATTCCTATTGATCAGAACTGTATCGGATTAGGGTGTTTTTGATTCAATTTTTCTTCAGAAGCGGACTTCTCACAATCTTCTCACAAATTTTGAAAAAAAAACTATAAAAAACAACATTGGGCAGCGAAAAACTTGTTTATTTAAAAAAATCAAAAAAAAAAAAAACAAATCTGTATCGGGCCAAAATAAAAATTTATAACACATAGTGCAACATTCAATTTATATTCATATTTATTCACAAAAAGACACACGAGAAAAACTGAATGGAAACCATTGGAGTATGGAAAAATTGGAAGAAGAAACAATTTTCTACTTTTTCAGTGGTGAAAACGAATAGAAATTCTTTGAACTTTCTGAACGTGATTAATTCGATTTGATGAAAAAAGTTTATTCAATGGTGATATTACGAAAAGTCTGTTGGAATATAATAATGACTCACTTGGAAACATTTCATAATCACTAAACTCAAGAGAACTCAAGTAAAACAATAAAACTGAAAAAAATTATGTGAAGTGAATAACTGTATCCGATCGCTGAATAAAAATGTTGACGTTGCATAAAAACAAAGGTTTACAAATGCTTCAAAATGTTTCATATGACATTGGAAAACTTCAAAACATTCCAAATGAAGTACTTTAACAAACAGTGCAGAAAATAATTTTAAAAAAATGTTGAAAAGTTTCTGAAGTTTTAATGGTTTTTTTTAATTTCCAATTTTGAAAAAATGTTTTTTTTGTTTCAGTTGTTAAGTCTTTTCAGAAGTAAGCAACATTTGAATTCGCCTGCAGGATTTTTTTTGGAACAGTACCACAGCTATCAAATACAAAAAAAATTCCAGACTTCTAGTTGTATTTTTTATGTTAGTTATACTATATTGTGTTTTTTCTTTGCAAACAGTTTTCTAAACCAACACAAAACGTCACATTTGTTTGTGTTTTTGAAATGTATATATTCCAGGAATTTTTTATTATTTCGCATATTTTTCTTATTTTATGTTCAAAGTACTGTAAGTCTCACTATACGAACTACTACCAAACCAACAAAAAACAACACATACCAGTAGGTTCAATTTTTTTTTTTTTGGTCACATATAGTCACATCCTTGTCAATAATGATATACCTACATGTTTTCGTTATATTCTATGCATGATCATTCATCCATTAAAACTACTGAAACGTTTCAAAGCCTATCCAATTTTCGATTTTTTGCCTGCAAAAAAGTGACCAGTAGCCGCCAAACGAGAACAAAAAACTAGTAAGTTAATATTGTATTGGCAATTGAAGTGTCCGACTAGTAATCGTCATCATCATAATTATTCGGTGGCCACTAGAAATCCTCGTCGGCTTGGCCGGTTGCAGGTTTTGCGCTTCTCCTAATCTTTGCGTTCGACATGAATCAGTCTATTTCAATTGACGCGCTGTTTTGTTTTATTGCACTGCTAGTGGTTGTGGTTTATAATAGTAGCGTTTGAAACTTTTACTTTTCTTGACACTTTTTTGTTTCATTTACATTTCGATGTCTTGTTTTTTAGTTTTATGATGGACCTTGTAAAATAGAATTTATAATGTTCAAATCCGCATTGTTTTTCTCGCTTTTCTCGCCCCAGAATTGGACCGAGTTTTTTTTATCACAAAAAAATGTTTCAACTTTACCCAATCATTATTTGATAAATCCTTGTGATAAAAAAAAAATAGCATTTGAGGTTTTTTAATCAAAAACATTTTGTTAATTCAGTTTTACGAGCTTTACTGACCTGTGAATATTCCGTTTATATCTGAATTAATCAATTTGTAAGCTCGTACGAGAATTAATGTTTTTTCCTGTGAAATCAAAGAATTTTTGAAAGAAAACTGCAAACATTGAACGTTGATCACAAACAAATTTGCTAATTTCGTCATTTCTATTATGCAGAATTCTTATGAACAAACAAACAGCGAGCCTGCGTTCGTTTTCAGTGTGCTTTCTGTTTTTGGTTGACCACGGAAGAGGCTACGTTTGTCAAAATCTCACAACATCAGGAAAAATGGTTTTTTTTAAAATAAATTTTAAAAGTTTCGAAAAAAACCGTCCAGAGCTTTTGAAAAAATGAAGAATATCACTTTCTGCTGAAAAACCTTGAATAACTCAAGTTTTCTTATAAAATAATCATTTTTCTAAAGATGCAACTCTCCAAACACTTTTTGAAAACTTAAATTAATACAGTTTTAAATGTGTGTAAAGTTTTATTCCTCCATTTTGAAGTTTGGCCTTGTACCTAAAGCGACACTTCCCTTCTGAGATATATAAGATATCTGTTAAGATTAATCTCTACTCATTAAAAACAGAAAAAAAATCATCTAAAACATATGTATTACAAAAGTTCCAAACACCATTATTCTTACAGATGATAAATAAATATAAAGTTTTTTCTTACAACAAATTTATTGGTTCTGATTTTTTGAAGCTGATAGGAAGAAAGAGATTAGTTATCTCACTTTATTACAACGTTCATAATCATAACATGACAAAAACGAAAGTTATTCAAGTTTCAGATGTCTATTTTTCAGTTGTTTCTTAAATGGCAAATCTGGCCGCTTCATGCTTGTTGATTATGTAGATTGCCCTTGGCATATGTCTATTGGATCACTCTGTGATTCATATGAAATAGAGAGAATGAGAGGGATTGAAAACCGGTTGACGGTTTCAATTAGCAACCTATCGCTTACATATATCGCCTTCATCCATCCCTCGTTTTTTGCCTCTTTTTTATTAATAATTTTCATAATAATAAAAATAACATTTTCATATCATCGTTTTTTTGTTCTTGATTATTTTTAATTTCGCGCGCAACAGCGAAACACAAAATATACATGTGTACATACATAATAATTTCGGCAGTCAGCCGATGATGATGATGATACCTGGCCGGTTTCGCTTTTCGCCATCTCAAAAAGTAGCCATTGCCATAATTTCACTTTTTTTCGCCGGCTGCTGTTTCAATTTCAAGTTGTGTTGCAACCGCAATATGCCAAAAATTTATGAATCTTTGATTTTTTTTGGTAACTGTGTCCATTTTTCCATGAAGCTGGAAAAGCAAAATTATGAAATGAGAAGTTATCATCAATATTTTATTATAATTCATCACGTATTCATTTACCGATGTTCAATTGTTCTGTAATTTTTTTCTCATTTTTGTTCTGTAAAGTGAATAACTCCAGACGTTTTTCATTCTAGAAAATTTTTTTTGAATAGCTTTTTGAATAATTCGGAAAAACAACTCTCTGTTCTCCTCATAACTTTTCTTACGAGAAGATTGATGATCTCGAAATTATAAGTATTAAAGAAAAAATTATCTTGAAAGCAGTATTCATTGAATGAAATTATTTTTTAATTCATTTGAGAACATTTTTTGTTATACATTTAGTGACTAACCGAATACAAAGTACATATTATTAAAAAACTCAAAAAATCATAGTTCAGGGTATAAAAATTTTAGATTAGCAAGAAATAAAAGACTTTCATCCAAATGACTACACATTCAAAAAAACCAAAGCATCAAACATTTTTGATTCTTCAAATTCCTTTATATGTCTGATTCTCCTTTATACTATTTCAAGAGTCAAAACGATATTGTATAATAGATGAAATGAATCGGGCAAGGACTCAATATATATAATATATACACATACATACACATATGAATATCGAACCGGTTAGGATGATGTTCGTGAGTAGTAGAGTGTCGTCTTGTTTTCTCCCTCGTCTCGCTCGTTTTTATGCTTTTCAGGACGACGATTATTTTGAAATCATCAACATGATCATTGAAAACACCTCATTCTTTTTTGTTTTTTATTGGTGTCTATCATTTTTTCCGTTTTTGAGGTCACTATGCTTGTTTCTTGATTGTGAAAAAACCGATACAGTGTTTTCATGCTCTTTTTTGTTTAGTATTTTGGTTTTATATAATATTCAAACAATTCAATGAAATAAAAGGTGACCTAAAATAGTTCGAAAATAACACTAGTATTTTTTAAATCAGAATTATGAGGATTCATGTATCTAATTTTTCTTGTGAGTTGAACAATTAAAAAAAAGATTTTCGAGTCTCCGAAAAAATACAAAGCAATTTTGTTCAATGGTTTGAAAATAAAATCTAGAAAAAAGTACCATAGGAGTAATTACCATGTATGAGCAATATAGCATGTAGGATAATATAATTACGCACAGACGTTCTTTTTTTGGTATTCAGTTCAAAGAGTCACAAATTCGAAATAGCTGAGTTTCCATCATAGTATTTTTGATTTTTTTTGAAATGAAATGCAACTTCGTGCTTCCAAGTTTTTTTTCCGCACAAGAATTGAAAGTTACCTACAGTCCATGAGAGTTCACGAGAGAACTGCTTCAAATTTCCGAGTCACACTTTGAACCTTCATTTAAGGTCTTATAAAATCTTATATAAAGGTCTAATGTTATATACTATTATTACAATCTCACGATGGATAAAAGTTTGAAAAACAGTTGCCACATTTTCGAAACGAAATATGCTTAGTTTTATCCTGATCAAATATACAATTACATTGGATTGATCACCAAAAAATACTAGGTGTAGCAAAAAAACAATTTTTTTAGATATTAAAAAACGATTGATTATATGTAGTGATTATTCACCTTTGGTATGTTCTTATTCTGAATGGCCCAGGATTTTTATAGCTTCATCATAAAGACTGTCTGCGATTGATCGACGCATCTTGGAAGTACAGTTTGAAAACTTTCTTACAAGTTCTTTCTCCCTTTCCTTTCTGTGTTCTGTTCTCAGATACCTTTACACGTTTTCCTTTTCATTCGAATAAACCTATCACGCTCCTCCAAATCCCTCATGATTACTGTAGATTTAGCAAATTCGCTTTCTCTCTATACTTTGTATTTCCCGCCTCTTTATCACTTTCTCTATGTCTCTGACTTTTCCCTTATATAAATATACAACAATTTTACAGTTTACAGTGATTCATCTAACATAAAATATCGTGTTAGTGAAGCTTATGAGCGAAACACATCACACGGGCACATGCCACCTCTATCATCTTTAATATTTTTGTTATTTGTACAGCTATTTGGATTTTCACAGGTATTTTGAAATTTTTTCGACTGATCTTATAATAAAGTATCGTTTCAGACAATACATCATCATTTAAACGAAGAAGAGCTCAAACAAGTGTTCGGTGTTTCAAATAAAAATGAAGTTCCGGAATATTCCCTCATTCAAACATCACGTGTTAAGAAATCATCAGATGGAAACCTTGAGATGAAATTCATCGCATGGAACGATACTTATCACCTTGATCTTCAGAAGAATTCGCGTATCGTAAGCCCACATATTGTAAGTTGCTTATCATATCCAAAAAAGATGAAAGTGAATGGGTTGCGAAAGCTGGTGAACGCTTATGTAATCACTTTCCATTTTTTTCAGATTTCTGTGATTCGACAAGGCGATGACATCACCACTTTCAATGGTTTACGAGATTATGAACAATGCCACTATCAGGTTCGCTTTCATTTTTATTACACTTAAAAAAATTCTATACGTACAAAAGTGATGAGTAATAACAGCATGGGTGGTCTGAGAAAGATATTTTTGTAGATTAGGAGAACCATATACAGAATTTCGAAAAATACAAACACATAACAATTTTGGTTGAATAATAGAACACTACAAGCCTGATTTTGAAAAAAATTGCATTTTTTGTGGGTAAAAACGAAGTCTTTTTCTACTAGTTAATATTTTATTAATAGTAAATATTTTTGGCAATTTTTTACTGGTATTGTTATTAATTTTTTGCGACCAGTTGAATGGGTTTTATTTCAATTAGAAAAAGTACACAGCTGGTTTCTTGAAAATATGGACAACCCTTAAAAATTGTGTTTTTTTCAGGGAACTGTTAAATCTCATAACAACATGAAAGCAGCAATTTCCGACTGTGGTGCACTTATGGGATCAATTGTGATGGAGGATCATTTTCTCGTTTTGCAAACTCTCCCCAAACGAGTTCAACATCTTCAGGTTTTTTCTCTTTTTTTAATCCGCTTATTCCGAAATCGAAAACTAGCTTTCTTTTTAGAAAGAACAACATTTGGTGTATAAACGAGCTGCTGGATTGTTGACCGATTCAGAAAGGCGGATAAGGGAAGAAATTACAAAATTACAAGAGTCTCAAGAGTCATTTTGTGATACCAGTGAATCATTGGATGATCCATCGATGAGTTAGTTTTTTGTTTTGACAAGCTTCTGCGAAATGCTCATAAATATATTAACTTGCTTTGCTTATGATTTTAAATGCTTTTTCTATTCAGCAATTCCAGCCCATCTGCATTTCAATTATACCGTCCCTTCATCAGCTCAACTGGATTCACCGTTTATTTTCCCAAATATGGACCCAATAACTTTGGAAATTGGATTGTTTCTGGACTCAAAGCTTTATGAGCATTTCCAAAGGTAGAAATTTTGATATACGTAGAAAGCCATAGTTTCTGGCTCTATTCAAAATTTCAGTTTCAAATTCAAAATTCCAGAGAATACATCCAAAGTGCAGAACAACATCTTCTCGAGTTTTCTTTAGCTTTGATCAACAATGTTCATGTTCTATACCAACAAGATACTCTAACACCAAATCTTGAAATCGTCATTGTCCGGTATGAGATGTGGAAAACCCAGCCTGTAAGTCTACATTTTTTCTCCGAGTACTCAATAAATTTTTCTTACAGAGCGCTCTAAGTACTGCAGTCCATAAAAATGGTCAAGCTCAAAGTCTTCTTGACGCCTTTTGTCGTTATCAAGCTCACATGAATCCAGGAACCGATTTGACTGATATGAATCACTGGGATCATGGTGTACTTCTTACCGGTTATGATATTTACCACACCACAACATCAGTAGCTGGAGTGGCACCAGTCGCAAGAATGTGCGATCCTCTTTTCGCTTGTTCTCTGGTAGAAGGATTACATCTAGGAAGAAGTTTTGTCTTAGCACATGAAATGGGGCATAAGTAAGTTGATATCTCGATTATCTAGATTTAGAATGTTTTTGTAGCATGGGTATGGTTCATGATGGTGTACAAAATCAGTGTAGTAGATCGTGTTGTTTGATGTCGGCAGTGAATGGAGCTGGAAAAACTACATGGTCGGAATGTTCAGTTCGAGAGTTCAACGCTTTTCTGTTACAATTAGAGTGAGTTATTTTTTTTTTATATTTAGAAGACTCATGAGAGAAAAATATTGACCTAACTTTAATGTTGCCCACCAAGAAACAAAATTATAGATAAAATGAAATTTTCCAGTGAGTCTGGTAGAGGAAATTGTCTCCGAGATGCATCGCCAGGTCTAGTAGGAACAAACCATCTTAGCGACAATCGTCTTCCTGGTCAACGATTCACTGCTGATCAACAATGCGCCTATTTCTGGGGTCGAGACTATCGCGTTGAAATTCCAAATGGTCGTGTTATGGATGATATTTGTCGCATTTTATGGTGCGGAAACAGTGGATCTACAATCTCAACAGCACATCCTGCATTGGAAGGAAGTTGGTGCGGTGAAAACAAGGTAAAGTTACCCGACTTTTTTTTTGAAATCTAAACTTTGATTTTCAGTGGTGTCGAAAAGGCCAATGCAGCTTCTGGCCGTTTGGACAACAACCTCCTCCACCAATTGATGGAGCATGGAGTGAATGGGGTGGATCAGACAAAGGATGTCCGATTCAACAATGTCAAGTTTCTGGAAGTATTGTTGTTCAATCACAACATCGAGACTGTGTTGATCCAGCGTGAGTTTTTGGTATTCAAGTTTGAGAAAAAAAAACCTGGTAATTTAAAGGCCAAACAATGGTGGAAAGTCATGTGAAGGTTCAAACATTCGAGGAATAGTATGCGGTTCGACAAGTAGTAATTGTCTCGGGTTCAGTCGTGAAGAGTTTGGTAATAAGATTTGCTCATCGATCAAATATGACCCACATAAACCTGATCATCAATTAACTGGTGAAGGATTTGAACGTAAGCTAATTTTCCGTATGAAATGAAAAAGTCATACTGAGTATTTCAGATTCCACACAACCTTGTCGAGTATGGTGTCATTTGATAGATTCGGAATTGATTCGTAACAAAGGACAGTTTCCGGATGGAACACCATGTGCACCTGATTCTTATTGTGTTGGTGGACAATGTTTGGTGAGTGCACAAGCTAAGAATTATAGGAGACTAACAAATTGTTGGAGTTGTTCATAATTCTATACAACGTCTACAGAAAATAAATTCATCATTGTGTTCAACCTTATGACCAAAAGTCTCCGAACACGCTATTTTTAAACGTAATTTTTGGTTAATAGATAAGATATGTTTCTGAATATTGGTAATGTTCAAAAACATTTATTATTGAAAAAATACCAATTTTTACTTCATCCAATCCAAATTAGTTGTTTTATTCCAGCCACTCTCATGCGACGACAAAGCATTAGTCGAGCAACAAGAAGACTGTCCAAGACTTGAAGGACGATCTGTAGCTGAATGGCAAGATTGGTCCTCATGGTCGGAGTGTAGTCAAACATGCGGGAAAGGCGGAACTCAACTACGTAAACGTCAGTGTTCATCCGGTCAAAATTGTCGGGGAGTGTCAGAAGAATCAAAACGCTGTGAACAAATATTGCCAGAATGTCAAGAATTTGGAGAATGGCAAAAATGGGGTGACTGTAGTGCGAAGTGCTCAATCGGAACTCAGAATAGATATCGATCATGTTTGACCGCGTTCTGCTCAGAGAAAGAGCTCAAAGAGGAAAGACCATGTGATAATGTAAGTCAACTGTAAAGTATGGAAGTCCATGGCTGTTTTGTTTCAGGAAGGATGTTGGACTGAGTGGGATGAATGGTCTTCGTGCTCACAAACATATGGAGGAGGCAAAAAGTATCGAGTTCGGAAGTGTCTTGACGACAAATGTGTCGGTGATGATTTGGAAAAAGAAACCTGTAATGAAGAAAAATGTGTGCAACAAACATGGGGAGATTGGCTACCTTGCTCAGTGTCGTGTGGAATTGGATTCCAGATTCGTGAAAGATTATGTGACGGGCAACTATGTCAAGTTGCTAACAAACAAGCTCGAACATGCAATCAACAACAATGTCCATCACTATTGTCAGTTGCAGTATGGAATGAATGGGGAGAATGGTCAACATGTACCGCTTCTTGTGGAGAAGGTTTGCAAGTTAGAGATCGAGGTTGTCGACGAGGATCATGTTCGGAGAGTGAATCGAGTCAAACTCGTCGATGCGTTAATGGACCGTGTGATAGTTCATATTTTGAATGGAGTGAATGGACAAATTGTAATTCTTGTTCTTCATTTGATGTTAGACAGCGATTTGCTAAATGCGATGGAAGTAATACAGAATGTCAAGATAAAATGGAAGAAGAATCTTGTGACAATGTTTGTATTCGAGAACATACAACTAGCTCAAGGCGACCTAAACTCATCACCAGTAATGATCTAAGAAAAGTATAAATATAAATAAACCCCGTAGTTTTTTTTGAATATGAATATATTTCAGGCGTTCGGCAAACCAATTCTACCAATTGATTCAGCTTCGAACTGGTCGGAATGGTCTAGTTGTAGTGTAACATGTGGATCTGGTCTTCAAAAACGAACTCGCGACTGCAGAGAGGGAACATGTTCTCAAACTCAAGAATGTTCTTCAATCAGTTGTTTAGAAATGTTTGTATGGAGTGACTGGTCAGAATGTTCGAAATCATGTGGAAAGGATGGTGTCCAAACAAGACAAAAACTGTGTCTTTTCAATACAGCTGAGGTAATTTTTTGAGTTCATCATACTGAATCGAAGAAGTATTTCCAGTGTTCGAATTTTGCTGAAAGTCGCAAGTGTTATAATTTACCTGAGTGTGATGGAAATTTAGTCACCGGTTATGATTTTGATGCACCGTCATGGTCTAATTGGTCATCGTGGAGCGCATGTTCTTGTTTCTCTTTAACTTCCACCAGACGGCGGTTCTGCCAAGTAGCGGATCCTACAGTTCAAGGATTCTGTGCTGGACCGATTCTAGAACAAATCCCATGTGTTCCTGCTAGTTGTACACCTTCAGCTGGAAGTTGGTCAGGATGGTCGAATTGGTCGTCATGTTCAAAAGATTGTGGAGAGACTGGACATCAAATACGTAATCGAATGTGTGGTGAGCCGATACCTTCAAATCGGGGTGCCTATTGTCCTGGTTATTCATTCGACCAACGACCATGTAAAATTGATCATGAATGTGGTGTGAAAGTTGATGGAGGATGGACTGAATGGACTGATTGGAGTGAATGTAGTGATCATTGCCGAAATGGACATCGCAGTCGGACAAGGTTCTGTGCAAATCCTAAACCATCTCAAGGAGGAGCTGCTTGTTCTGGATCAGACTTTGAACTCCAACCATGTTATGATCCAGCTAAATGTCACTGTGAGTCTGATTTAGAGTGCGCATGATTTAATTTAATTTTTATATTATTTTATTAGTTTATTGAGTTATAGTTCAAAGCTGAACACGCAAAATCACTGTTTTCTTTTTCACAAACTTTTTTTTCGAAATTACCAATTTACACATAAGTTTGTAAAAAAGTCATATATACGAAGAAAGTTCGTTCCCTCGAGTTGGGAAAATTATGAAATTATCATGATCCGATGTCTTATCAAATAAAAACCATTTTCGTTTTGAGTTCGATTGATATTGGTTTCACTTTTCCGTAACAATTGCAAGACTTCTTTGTGTTGAGACAACTTCCTGGTTAAAAAATTGATCTTCTCACTCTGATTTCCGATTTTTATTCATATAGTACCAAAAAGGTGAGATTTTACATTTATCTATTCAAGAAACAAATTGAGAAACCTAACATTTTAATCAGAAAAACCAGAATGCACAAAATACTTTTTGAATTCTTTTGTTTATAGTAAACACAGAACGTTTTTCTCATTCAAAAACAAGTCGTTTTTTTTCCAGATATTCACAATTTTTCGGAGAACAAATTTTTTATAAGTTGTTTTAAAATGGTGATCTACAAACTAAGTTTTATTATTTTATTTTTTTTTGAATCTTGAAAACTATACATTTGTAAAAAATGTGAAATGACAGACCAAAAAACATTATCATAGTTCTGAAAAATAACCACAATTTGACTGGTACTTTTCAAGCAGTTATTTTATTTGATAATGTTAGGTGATTTTGAAAAATGAAAATTACAAGAACTCAAAAAGTCTTCAGAAAACACACAGAAAGACTATTTTTAATTGTTCAGTTATGCACATTTATTGAGTTTTGCATGTTTTTTTTATTTTCTCAGCACGTGATGGTAGCTGGTCATCCTGGTCAGATTGGACATCTTGCTCAGCATCTTGCGGATTTGGCTATCAATCAAGAGATCGGACGTGTAGCTCCCCAATGCCCATGGGTGGAAGATCTTGTGACGGATTAGCTCATCAAAAGTCCCTTTGTGATTTGCCAGCATGCAATTATGGTATTTAGTTTAGCACTTTGTTTCATTTAATCTATCCCGATAATCTTCTTATGTCAAGTTTTGTTTCCAGAAAGTGATGGTGAATGGTCAGCATGGAATGAATGGTCAAATTGTATAGGCAATTGTGGTGTTGGAACTAGAACAAGGTGAGCAGTAACCCTCATGAATATAAATATCCAAGTGTGAAAAAGAATAGCCTTTGTTTTGTTTGCTCACTCAAGATAGAAGTAGTGAAAATTGAGAAGTGCACTTTTTCGATTCTCCCAAAATGTCTCCTTTTTTCACTTTCTTTCTTTCTTTCTTCCTTTCTTCGTCCATCGAATAAGATTTGCGATTAGCTATAAATCATTTACACTTGGGAAAGAAGAAGAAGAGAGGAGAATTTTGAATGCAAATTCAATTCAAAGCTGTCGCATTAATCAAACGCTACTAAACATACATAAACCTTCCCTATTAATTATTATATTATGTTAAAGTGGCCATATGCCGCCTCAAAATTTGCATTAGCGGTCTGAATGTATAAACAATGAGCCTTAAATTGGAAAACGACATTAATTGAGAACAAACAACCATGTGACGCTGATTTTGATTGAGATTAGGCGATGTACCGAGTTAGTCCATTTACAATTAGAATGAAATTGAATAAGAAAAATATTCAAATTGAACAAATGGCCTTTGTTACGATAATTTATTGCAGTAACACTGTGGAAAATCGTCTATTTCCCATTGTTTTGTTCTTTCCAAAACATTGAGAATCGTATATCAAATGTTAGAATAGATGTATTTTTCTCATCTGCTAGAAAAATTGGCTACGGATGTTTTTTTTTCATTCCCCGAGACAAGATGTGTTGAGTAACGTGAGAATTTACAATGTCTGAAAAAACAAAAATATATAGTTTTATGTATTTTAAAAATAATTTGTTGTCTTTTATGACAATTTTCCAGTCTACTACAATATATTGTTCAAAGTTGCTCTAATGTAAGAAATACCTTAAAAATTTTTTCGTCCAAGTTTGGCGTAATAAATCGATATTTCGAATTTTGTGCTGAAAAATGTAAAAGTCAAAAAATTCTAAGAAATTCTCCTCTCAGAGCTCTCGAATTCAGATTTAATCTCTAAGAAAGGCTCTCATTTTCATTATAAATTTGAGATTACACAACTTTACGAGTTCCTTGAAAAAATTAAAGCCCAATTGTTTTGCATTTGAAAAATAAAAATTTTTTATAGTTCTCCAATGTCCGCTGAAAAAGCTCGAACTTTTGAAAAAAAACTTCAGCGTGAACAAATCTTTCATCATATTGTATCATATATGTAGTACGAAAATAAATAAATATACTATTTTTAAAGTGTGATATTATTGACCATTAGATTAGTCATGATTTTATTATCTTTTTGGAATCAGATACTTGGGAAACGACAATGTCAAAAAAAAAGTTATATACCAAAATAACAATTTCAGAATACGTGCTTGTGTCAGTCCTCCATCTCTCAACGGGGGTCAACCATGTTTTGGTAGATCATCCGAAATTGAAGAATGCCAAACATCTGCAAATATCTGTTCATCCTTCATCACATCATCAATCCAAGCAGATGGCTTTTTCATCGATATTGATCAGTAGGAATATATTATTTATTTATTTTCTAATTTATTTTCGTCCATCTGTATATTTTTGTTGAATCTCATCTGCTTTACTAACTGAAGTGGGCAAACGCTACCGTATACCAAAACAAACCCAAAGTTTCATTTCTCTCTAGAGACATTTCTTTTTCGAAAAAGTAATCCTTCACAACACACGCCAAAACCCCAGAAGGCTCATAAATCGACAAGATAAGAATCTGGCGCGCATTTTTCGAAACGAAAACGCTCTTGCGATGCCACGCCCACTTTAGTAGTAGTAGTAGTCCTCCTTTTCATTCTCCATTTTCTTTCTTCACTCATTCGTCAGTTTTTGGGGTGCCTTTTCTTTCAAAGTAAGTTTTTCTTCTCTTCTTTTCGTAGAAACCGAACCAATTAGAAATGTTTTTGTTCGGAGTGCAAAAGATTTTTTCGCTTCTCCTCTTTTAGTTTGAAGAAACATTAGTACAGTAATCTGTGCCTTGTTGCCCTGTGTCTTTCAGTATATATTTATTAGGTATGGTTCTTTCATTACAATTCTTTCATGTTTTATGTGATCTCAAGGTTTTATGATTATTTTCTCTATTTCATAAATAATTTTATATTGAATAAGATTAACAAAAACACAAAATAATTTTTAGTTTGGGGTTTTCTAAAGTAATACATATTTTTGAAAACATCTGATCTATTCCGAAACAAATATACATACATATTAATTGTGAAGAAAAAATGAAATGTAGTGAAATAAGGAGCTGCAATAAGCCTGTGAGAATTAGGATCAGATGATAATTATTCCCGAGAAAGCTAAGATCTATGTAGGTTCTCATTTTGTTCGTTTCCTCATTGTAAATGGGTCAAGAATCGTTCAAAAATTTCTTCCTGGTTTAGATATAACAACAAAGAACTATTGGATTGATACCAAGGTCAAAACCAATTGTACTTTTATCAGTTGCTCCGCCTATATCTTATCAATTTTTTACCCAACAAAAAGAAATAAATACACAAATATACAATAATACACTAAGTACCTATTCTAATATTCGCCACCCGTTGTTATGACCACCAAACACAATGGGGTGCATAAGAAAAATTATTCTTTGTTGTCTTTTGCTCGCCTTTGTGAATGGTGCCAAAATATTAGTCTATTGTCCTTCAATTGGTAAAAGTCATGTGCTTTTGTGTGCAAAGCATGCCGACCTTCTACATAATGCTCAACATGACACGGTTTGTGAAAAGGGACACTTTTTTTTCATTTTTACTTTTTCGTTTTCTTCTCCTTCTCGTTGGTTCAGTGTGAGTGAGAAATGTGAGGGAGGGATGGAGTGAGTGAAGAAAAAGAAGAGATAACATAAGTGAGCCAAGCGGCCAAATGTATTTCAACGAGGCAAAGGAAAACACATTTTCTCATCTTATTCTAAATAACTACGAAGAAGGTCCCGTCCTTTTCTTTTTTGTGCCTGAAGATATAGACTTTGAAAGTGAGAGAGTGAAGAGAAATCGTTCAATCATTTCATTGTATGTTTTCGTCTTTCTTCAATTTTTCGTGCACTCAATCGAAATTGAATTTCACTTTTTATTCACATACATATTTATAGGTTCTCTTCATACCCTCTTACACTTCACAACTCGATGATTTCGATGGCGCAAAACATGCAAAAGTCTGGAGACTACAAAACATCAGTGAGTTATTTCAAATTTTGAAGCAGATGGAGGTCTGGCCTTGAAAAAAAGGGCATGTTGCGAAAACATTTTATATAACCTTGCGGCTATGCGACCTTCAAAGAAAAAGTATACTGTAGTAAAGAAACTGTACCCCACCTCTGATGAGATAATTAAAGGTTACCAAACCATTCATTTTTTTTGTAGGCAGTGGTCATGAAGGTCTTCGAAAAACAATTTCAAATGTTTTGGAAAATTCGCACCTCGGATTTTTCGATCGGTTAGACTTCGAATATCGATGGATACCAATGTGTCGGGAAATGGCAAAACAACGAGAACGCCTTCAACATCTTATCGACTATCAGTTTGATATGGCAATCGTTGAAGATATTGATTATTGTAACTTTGCAGTTGTCAGGTGAGTTAGATCTCATATCCTTCCGAGAAATGGTAATGATATGTAATCTAGCTTACAGGTCTCTTGGAATCAAAAACATTGCGTTACTCTCGTCGGAACCTTTAATGGACAAAATTGCGTGGGATTTAGGTATTCCGGCTCCAGCGTCTTATGTACCATCAATAGAGGAGAATCCAAGACATGATCGAATGGGGATCTATGATAGGATGGTGAATATGTATAAGTATGCACAGGCTATAGTTGTACACCATATGGTCAACAAATGGGTAGTGGATATCTTTCGAGAGATTGTGGATCCAAATTTTCCTTCCGTTATTGAATTGGTTCGAAATGTCTCAATTGTTTTTGTCAACACCAATGAGATGTTTGATATTGCAAGACCAATCTCACCAAAAATTGTCTATGTTGGAATGCTTCAAGATTCTCATGAAAATGCAACACTGATAAGTGTGAGTTTTTTCATTCCGAAAAAAACATGATGATTTTGCACTTTTTTTTTATTTTAGTCTCCGCAATTAATTTAACTCAAAAATTTTTTGAAACATATCAAACATGTCTTATCAGTTCTGCAAAGACTAATTATCAGACAAAAATTTTCCTTAAACAAAACTTTTCAGGAACTCGAATCAGTATTTGACAAAGGAAACAACGGATCAATATTTGTTTCATTTGGCACAATTGCTCCATTCCATATCATTCCTCACCGGATAAAAACTTCGCTCTACAATGCTATACAGAAGCTACAAAATTATCATTTTGTGTTGAGAGTGGCTGAAAATGATTTGAAATCAAGAACAATGTTCGGTGTTTTGAAAAATGTTGATTTCGTCGATTGGGTTCCTCAAAACGCAGTGCTGAGTATGTCGGAAGCATTTCTGAATTGATCAAAGAGCTACTGATGTTTTTACAGAACATCCAAACTTGAAACTATTTGTCTCACACGGAGGAATGAACAGTGTTCTGGAATCAATGTCATATGGAGTTCCAATGGTTATAATGCCAGTGTTCTCAGATCAATTCAAAAACGCCAAAACCGTTGAACGGCGAGGAGCAGGAAAGATGATACCAAGAGAGGAAATTGTGATGGCAACTTTCTATAATGAAATTTCGAGTGTTCTGAACAATTCAGAATACAAGGAGAATGCGAGGAGAATTGCAAAACTGATCGAAACGCGACCTTTTTCATCGAATGAAAGGGTTTTGAAGTGGATAGATTTTGTTCTCAAGTATTATCCAATCGATCTAGATCTTCAATCAAATAATTTCAATTTGATCTCATATTTTCATTTCGATATTGTTATTTTTATTTTTATTCTGTTTTCGTTTGTCATCGGATCGTTCTTGTATCATAATGTTCATATTAAAATAGAAAAACAATAAATTATTCCAACTGTGTTTTCTTTTATCTCTTGACTACTTTAAAACATTCAAAAATTGGGCAATAAGGAAGTTTTGTTATCGCATCTAAAATATTAAAACATGAGTGCAATATGATAATATTGACTTACTGATCGAATGAGTGAAACAAGGCATAAATGAACCAAAATAGATTTGTTTGATGTAGAAGCCACAAAAATTTTCAAATTTTAATTCACAACATATACAGAATTCAAGCTATGCAGTTGTTTCATGATCTTAGTCTTAGTTCGATTTGCTCCACTGTAATATTTTCAGCACATTTATTGTTATTTTCCGTGAATCAGTTTTGAAGTTATACCCATCGAAACTTAAATTCTAGGAACGACAACATTATGAATACATCATTCTTGCTCTATAAAGAATTTTATCAAAAACTGATTGGCCGGTCATCTCTGGGATGAAGTGTGTGTTCCCAGAGCCAAACTATGCCTTTTCTGAATATTCAATATCCATAAGCGTTGGAAACAAGTTGACTCACTGAGAGATTCCTTGATTTTTTATTCATATCTCATCTTGGATTCTGTCCTAATCGAGCCATTTTTCATTTCAAAAAGTTTACATGAAAATCGCACTAGTTCTATCTTTCAAAAAACACTATGGTATCCAATTATAATTTTTTATCGAATATAATAACTTTGTCGGCACAATTTTTCCAATTTTCAATATAATAATTTTCTTTTTGTTAATTGTGGGAAAACTCCGAAGTCTACATTTAATGGATAACTCGGTATAATTGTGAGAAGTTTATTTTCAACCATTTTTTGATGTAACGCTTTTTCAAATGTTGTAGCTGTGGCATGTATTAAATATGTATATATCATAGTCTCAAAAATACTGTTCAACTGTATTGAGAATGTTTTCTACAAATTTTTGGCATCTTGTCCAGAAAAGCAGTTTTCTCAACATTTCGATGAATATGATTTCAGTTCTTTTTCAAAAAGTGTCACCAAAAGTGTTTGGGTGATTTGTTGTCTTTTTAGTGAGATCTGCTTTCTACATTAAATTTATTTTTGTTTTTTATGAAGTTTTACTTGCCCCATATATTCAAATCTCGCTAACACTTTACATTTTTCATTGTAAAATATCATTTGTACAATTCCCAAAAGAATGTTCAACTGAAAACAATTTTGTGAACTTTGATTAGTGCATTCGAGGGCGTTTGACATTTGAAATTTTATTTTCAATAATTTTTACTTGCATATTGCAATGTCATTGAGTTCAAAAAAAAACTGAAATCAGTTCGAACCATTTTCGTGTGTTATTTATGCCCATCCCTCATCTGCAGGTTCTTCTCGCTTAACATCAGCGAACAAAAAAAAATAACAAAAGAAAGGAACGAGCACATTTGCAGTCAGGAAGTCATAAAAACAATTGTTTTTTGCCACATTTTCCAATTAAACAAAGGATTTATGGTAGATCAATTTCGAATCAAACCTATGATTAAGTTGACTATCTTTCATGTCTTGTGAAATGGTGTGTGAAATTGAATTGTTTTTGTAATATGTTTTCTAGAACATAGATTATTGAGCTTTTCAGAAAAAAAAGATCAAGGATTGGAACAAAACCAAACTCACATCTGGATGAAACATAGAACAAGCCTGTTTTAAGAGACGTTTTTTCTAATTTTCAAAATACAGTGGCACAATAAAAAATTCATAGTCACCGATTCGGCTGATTTTTTATGTACGGATACTTTCACGTCTGACTAAGTGTAGAAACATGTTAAAACCGCGAGTTTGAAATTTTTCTTCTAGGGGTGACCGGCAGTAGGCGGAAACTTCAAATGACAATAACTCGGCTCTCCGTGAACATTTTTCGAAAATTAAAAGACCATTTTTCTGCATTTTTTGAGGATCACATTTTTTGTGTTGAGACCAAAAAATAATGATTTTTTTGAAGTATAGAAAACACCTTGTTTGAAGCTAAAATTTTGCATTTCTCAATGAAGGACAAAAAAGCGCTGTCTAAAAACATTTTTAAAAGATTCCTCATACCTTTTTACGTATTTTGAACAATGTTTGAAAAAAATTTGAGGTGGGCGGTTTTTTGCTAGAGAGCGTTGAACAGCTCCAACTCAAAAAAAAATTTCTGGATTCACACGATAAAGTTTTTTTACTTTACAGTTATCATCTGATTATTTATTTTTGAGTCATTTTCGTTCACAAAAAACATTTTCAGAGCATGAAAAATATAAATTCTGGAATTATAGTGCTTGTCTGTCACAATAGACCTTCTCTTTTTATTTGGAGGTTGCATCTGCTGTTTTTTGTTTGGATTCACGAAAAATACAATTCACTTTTGTTTTTTCATTGTTCGAAACTATGTTTTGTTGAAAATAAAAGTATAAATTAGCTTCCAACTGAGAAATATCATTTGAAATACTGTTATAAAGTAAGAAAATATCATTTTAATAGTTCAGAACGCGATTTTCTCAAGGAAGAACGTGGAAGCGCTCTTTCTAACTGTTTTTAAAATATTTCTCGCGTGTTTTTACATAAGTTACATCTTGTTTTTGAACTTTTTTCGATATGCGGTTTTTTGGTATAAGCCAAAATTCTAATTCTAACACATATTACATTGAAAATTATGTTTTTGGAAAGTTTATAAGAGTTTCATGGGATTGTCGAAGTCAGAATTGAATTATTCATATCGGATTACTCCATAAACGTGTTTTTGAAAAGTATCGGAAATTTTTTTCAAAGAAAAACTCAAGTGCGAAAACTGAAAACATGTCTGCGATTGAATTTTGGGTTATTGCAAAGAACCGCATATCAAAAAAATTTTAAAAACAAAGTGTAACTTATGTAAAAACACGCGAGAAATATTTTAAAAACAGTTAGAAAGAGCGCTTCCACGTTCTTCCTTGAGAAAATCGCGTTCTGAACTATTAAAATGATATTTTCTTACTTTATAACAGTATTTCAAATTATATTTCTCAGTTGGAAGCTAATTTATACTTTTATTTTCAACAAAACATAGTTTCAAACAATGAAAAAACAAAAGTGAATTGTATTTTTCGTGAATCCAAACAAAAAACAGCAGATGCTAAATCCAAATAAAAAGAGAAGGTCTATTGTGACAGACAAGCACTATAATTCCAGAATTTATATTTTTCATGCTCTGAAAATGTTTTTTGTGAACGAAAATGACTCAAAAATAAATAATCAGATGATAACTGTAAAGTAAAAAAACTTTATCGTGTGAATCCAGAAATTTTTTTTTTGAGTTGGAGCTGTTCAACGCTCTCTAGCAAAAAACCGCCCACCTCAAATTTTTTTCAAACATTGTTTAAAACACGTAAAAAGGTATGAGGAATCTTTTAAAAATGTTTTTAGACAGCGCTTTTTTTTCCTTCATTGAGAAATTCAAAATTTTAGCTCCAAACAAGGTGTTTTCTATACTTCAAAAAAATTATTATTTTTTGGTCTCAACACAAAAAATGCAGAAAAATGATTTTTTAATTTTCAAAAAATGTTCACGGAGAGCCGAGTTATTGTCATTTGAAGTGTACACCTACCACCGGTCACCCAGAGTGTGAAAATTTTCAAACCGCTCTTTTAACCTGTTTTTATGTTCAGACGTGGAAGTGTTTTCACAAAAAAAAATCAGCCGAAATTATTTTTTTGTTCTTCCACGTATTATCGTAATTTTCGAGTTTTTACAAATAGTGTCTCTTAATGATCAGAGACGTCATCCTTCATTATCTCAGAAAATATGTCTGATGCTGAGTTGGCTTGTCAGAAATGTGAAAACAAAAAAAAGAAAACAATTTCAAAATTTTACTTCTCATTTTTTCTGCTTAAAAACAGAAGGATTTTTCAAATTTTTTTGCCAATCTGAAAACTTGAGCTGATTATCTAATCTAGTTGATCGTGTTCCATTTTTTTTTGAAACTTGCCCCCCAAAAACTAATGGTTCACGTTCCATCTGTATATAAAAATAAAATTATATATAATATAAAAAATTTCAATGTCTTTTCACTTCAATTTCAAGCGTTTTAGATGTACAACTGACATTTTTTGATGTCTTGCTTTGGTTCATGTTCAAAATCTGTCAGTTGAATTTGTGATTGAAATTACCACTTCAAAAAAGAATATAAAAAAACGTTTTTCAGAAAATTAATCATAGGCAGAGAACAACTGGATCTAGAATTTCTACGTCAACCGTGTCAGCCGTTTGTTGTATTGACGTAACATCGCCAAAATCTGGAAAAATATGTTTTCATTCAGTAATTCCGAAAATTATCTGAAATGAATTCCGAATTTTGATGTCGAAATTCTAAAGAAGCCTAAATTAAACAGTTATTTTTGGACCATGACGGAAAAACTGATCTGATGTTCCGAAAGTTTTGTGAGGTCTTTTAACCATGCTTAACTGTCAAGCGTGATCTTCAAAAACCTTTTTTTTATGTCTGATTTTTGAGAAATATTTCGTGAAAATTTGTAATAACGAGGAGCATCTTTTTGAACCCTGTCAAACACATTTTTCGTTCAGAATCTCTGTGAATCCAATCAATGATTCTCACCAGCACATGTGTGCCAAACGTTTATTGTCAAAAAAAAAACAAACGGAAACATTGCATTTTTTAATATATTGGTTTTTCCGATCATCATTTTTTGTTTCTTTTGTTGTTTTCCGCCTACTGTCGAACGAAACAAATCTGACAAACTTTTTTTTTGACTCATTCACTTATGTATATTTTTTCTGGTGACCAAGTAATTATTCATGTGAATTGTCCACGCTTTCCCGTTTTTTCTTCTTTTTGGCTACTTGGTGTTGTCTTCCATTTTTTTTCTCTTTTTTTTTCTTTATCTTCCATATATATGACAATTTCCGGCAACGTATGAATTTGAATGAGTAAAAAAAGAACAAATTGGATTTCTTCCTCACATATATATACACAAACATAGATGTATTCAATTTGAGATATCTTCTGTTGTTTGCTCTTATGAGCTCTAATTTACTGCAAAAAACACATCGCGCGAGAGCAGTGGCAATGAATAGCGCAGTAGAAAAAAACGTTTTTCGGCAAAATATATAACTCAATTTTCATCTTCGACATGCGATCGTTCTCAATTGGAGGAGAAAGTCTCTTATTTCCAATCACGCATGTGGAAAATATTTACTTTTGTATGTAGTTTGAACTTTTTCTTGCTAAAATCTCATGATTTTGTTTGTTTACTTTCATTGAACTTTGTTTTTTGTCCAAAAAATTACGTTTTAGTGTGTTTCACCTCTTGTATTATCGAATTTGATATCACGAAAAATACAACTATATGGTTTTATGTTAATTTGTAAATTGTTGAATTTATAATGAAAAATAGTTTTTTGAAAAAGGAAACCAGATAGAAGAGTTCCTGATATGGATGTCGACACCAAAAAAGGTCAAAATTTTAACTTCGTGTTACTTGTAAAATATGATTCTTTGAATGTTATGTTTTATAAACACCGTCAAGTTTTTTTTTAATCAAACATAGATTTCGCGAAATGAAAAACAAAATAAAAAACATCTGTTAATTTTTTATATAGAACTATACATATAATAAATAGAAATCATCCACAGAAAAACTTAGAGACCACAGTTTGGGTGATGAAACATGTAGCAAATAATATTTGAGAGGTTTTTTATCCCAGCACAAACTGTTGAGCAATTCTCGAAAAATGTCAATAATATCAATAACATCTGAAAACATTAATCATAATATATTTCAGTATAGTTTTTCAGGTGCAGTTCATATAACGCATTATGACTGCAAAACAAAAAATATAAGAACATCCAGTCGAACTTTTGTTGATTTGAATTTTGTATTTTATATATATTATTCATTGCCCTTTTCGTAATTTGAGAACATTGTCTTTGTCTCAATCATTGTTTACCACCCAGTTTTTATATCGATCTACAGGTGAATAATTCATTCATCAATTTTTTTCTTTTTTTCAAAAACCCTGTACTTTGGAACATTGGAACTTTGATGACTACCGTATCCCTTTTTTTCCCGCATCACTTTTTCTCCGAATTGCATGTAAGCTCTCCACAATTAAATTTTTTTCGTGGAAGTTTAATTAAATTTCAATTCCAAAGCGCTTTTTCCATTTTGTTATCCAAATACTTTCAGATTTTATTGGACTTCAACTTTTTTTCTCACAGGGAGGTGTGAGAACCAAAACTTTCTGGGTAATCGTTTCTAAAACTATTATTATCGGAAATGGCTTGTGCTGGTGATTGTTTTAGTCGAATTATTGTATGCGTATCTCAATCCAATGGCAAGGCTTATGTGAGGTCAGTCAATAGAAGAGGTTGATCCTTTGTTACACACATAAAAAAAAAACGACGACGCCCAAGAAGTGGGAGGAGCGAAAACATGAAAAAGAAAATTGTAGAGGGTAATTGGCACCTTCTGAGACTACCTAACCCCTTGACTGAAACTAGCACATTTGTCTGCTTGTTATTCGCAAGCGAGCACTGAAAATGCTCTACAAAATTTTCAATACGTTGAAGAGTTTGTTCTGCTGCTTTGACTCGATCAACACAGCAATATTCAAGCAAAGGTCAGTATATTAATATATATCTTGAAATGTTGATGTTTGAAATCCAGCTATAAAAAAATGCAGATCAGAATATCTTAATTAAAGCAGATGACCTTAAGGAGAAATATGATATGCTCAGTTCCAGATGCAATTTCATTCATAAAAATGTTGAGATTGAAGAAATCTTGATCGTATTTTAATGAACCTGAGCTTTCTAACGTCAATTGAGTTCCTAGCTAACCTCAAACCTGGATTCGTATGTTTCTGACGCAGAAAACTTATACGCTTTGTGTGGTACTTATCGTTCATGTTTAGGCTTTTGAGTTTTCTGGGGTCGCGGTGTTAGGCGGGGAGCACGGTTTGCTTTCGATTTTAATAAACCCAGAAATCTATATTAGTTATCTCGAGAAGGAAAAATACAATTAGAACTTCAAAGAAATTCTTGTCTGATACTATCGAGAACACATCTCTGCAAATCCCAATTTCATTAGAAATGACGTCTTGCATTCTGCATGATGTCATCTTGCTTTAAATGTATTCTAGAACTACTGTTGTGAATACGTAGGTCTATTCTATAAATACAAATAAGAGTACAATTTATGTTTATGATAACACGTCAGAAATATTCATAACCATTTGTTTTAATCATTCTTTATTTTTTAGTTGTTAGCGAATCTCCGGGCTTTTCAAGTTTTGTTTCGTTTTTATCTGAAAAATTACAAAATATGAACAGCATAAATTAATGCTCTAATATAGACAGGTGTTCCTGAAAAAACAAAACATTTTTTCTTGAAATGATAAACAGTTGTTGAGAGTTCAGTTTTTCCTACCAGTTCTCGGAGAATTGAAGAAAATTTGAAATTTGAAAAGTCGAAACCCTGATATCTTTAAAAAAACTTGTTTGTGTATTCCAATATATTAGTCTTCACAATAGGAATCCAGAGAGAGTTGTCTGTTATCAGAATTATCGTAATCATAACAACTCTCTCAGTCTTATGATTTTATTTTGTCACTCAAAATGAATCATGGTGAAAATGAGGTTGTAAAAACAAAATGAGTAGTCAGGAATACGGTATTACCTCAGAAAAATGCATCAAAATAATTTTCGATCAAAACAGGACACCAAGCTGTAGCTTGTCAAAAATCAGGCAAAAAGATTCTGCTGAAGTTCGCTTGTCCGAACGCACTAAGTACAGTGAACGGCGTTCGGACATCAAGTTCATGGCAGCTAAAGAAACAAGTAAAACATTTTGAACATCTAGACATGTGGGCGTTATTGTAATTGGGCACGGATATTTGAAAAAGACGTTGTAACGTTTCCCATTTCCATTGTTCGGTTTTCCAGATCTCAACCCATAAATGAAGAGCGAAAATGCTCGATTTGGAGAAAAAGTTTCCGATTTTTCCTCAAGTTTCCGTTTGGAACACAGTTCGCAAAGAAGACCAGAAGTTTCAAAGTTTTTTCCGTTTTCCGGGTTTTCTATTCCGGCACAGCACTTGTTCACAACCCTTTTTGTCACAATTGTTCCTTCATCCAATGATTTCTACAGTTCATATACACGCTCTAAACTAGATTATCGTATCGTATTGGAGCTAGACATGACATCCATCAGATCAAAACTCATAGTACTGAAAAAAAGATGATGTTAGATTAACTTCTTCCATTCAAAAAACAAGCTCCGCCTCTTATCACCTAGATACCAGTTATATCTCCAAATAACCATATATCTCTCATTCATTCTTCTCTACTTTATGGGCGGAGGAAAATTATTAGTAAAGTCGTCAAAAATCAACCTTTTCTCTAAGAACTTTTTGAGTCAACAAATCTTCTGAAACCATCGAAATTCAAGCAACGTGCAATGTTTTTCCAAATATGCAACAAATCGGAGGAAACACGCAATTTCGGGTATGTTGAGGGATTGGAGTACATTCGTTTTCCTAAAAGTCCTCCCCCTCCCCCTCCCGGGCGATTCTGGACAACATCTCTCATCTCTGCACCCTCGAATATCTTCAGACCTGAATTCGTAGGCTGGCCCATTCCCTTGGCTGCGTGTCTCTATCCCTCAGTCGCACTCGCTTGAAACCCCGTTCCTTTGAACGTCATCAGACCTGGGCTCATGTCTGTCGAACAACCTAGTTGCATACCTATTTCTCGCACGCACAAGACGCGGACGGTGTGACAAGACAAAAATCGCAAACGTATAGAAACTTTCAACCTACCATACCTTTGGAACTAAATTCATATGTGTTTGGGCAACCCCGGGTTCCGAAGATATCATATATGTGGTTGCTATATATTCTTAGTTGATAAAAATTGCTCCAACAAAACCAAGAAGTTGTAATTTAATGTCATCAAAAGAAGAGAAACCGTAGTTGTCGTGGTAACAAGGTTTTCTTCTTTTTAAATAGTATTCTCCAAGGGGAACACATTTTTGAGAAAAATGGTTTGTGAAAACATCATTTGAAGTATCTAAAAATGATCACGGTAATGTTAATGTTGCATCAAAAGGTAGATGCACTCCAGTTTTCACCTATTTTAAGTCCAATAGTGACTAATCTAGATTCTGCTAAAATTTTGACACACAGGGTTTTGAAGCGTGCCTAGCGTGCCTGGTCCTATTGATTTTTCAAGTAAGCGAGTTGTATCCAAGTTTTCACCTATTTCACGTCGAAAATCAATTGAAACGGATTTTTGTGAAAATTTTGAGACAACGGTGTGGCGAAACACAGGTGATAGTTACTTCACACCATGTTGGAGCTTTACATGAGTTTCATTTCATTTTAGGCTTAAAAAATTATTTTAGTAGTAGTAAGGCTTTCATTTATGCTGAATAACGTGGTAAACGAGCTGCATCCGAGTTCTAACGTATTTTACGTAAAAAATCGACTAATACGGAATTTGCTAAAGTTTTCAAACAAACGGTCTTTGAATTGGGAAAAAAATCCGTATTCTTCAATTTTTGACGTAAAGTATTTGAACACTTGGGTGCAGCCTGCTTACGTGAAAAATCAATGAAATCTTGATCTTTCTCACACTCAAAAACAAGTTGTCTCAAAATGTCAGCAGAATCTAGGTTAGTCACTATTGGACCTAAAATAGGTGAAAACTCGGGTGCAGGTACATTTTTGTGCGAAATTAACATTACCATCGTATTTGCCACACTCGAAAACCCTATTCCAAAAATTGTTTCCAGTCCTACGAAATATTTAAAAATTCTTGTGCGCCGCACCGAGTCTTAAAAAACAATCGATTGGACGCAAATGAAACGGCGCACACAAATTGGCGAAACGACGCGCCGCCGGTTTGCAACCGATTTAGTCAATCTGTTGACCAACTATAGTGTCTACCCTGTGTAGCCATAAAAACCTCAGACATCGTGAAGGGTTTTTGCTGAAAATAAAAAGTTATACTTTTTCTGCAAAGTGTGACATCCTGCAGTTTCCAATCACATTAGTCTCATATTCTTCATTCAAAGTCATAAAACTAAAAGTCATGCGCGCGCACATAATTCAAAAGTTCAAATTTTATGGTTTCCTCATCTCGAATTTCTTTGTTTCGCAAAATTTTGAAACTCATCAACTATTAATGCATTTTTCTCTTTTTCTCTAACATTTCTTGGTCCCGAATCATCAACTTGCGCTCCTTTATTTACAGATGTTATTATTTTTCATCATTTTTTCCTCTTTTTTATTTCTCATTGATCATCGGCGGTTTTTTTGTGTCAGAAATCGAATTATTTCACTCGAAATTTTTCTTCTATTGAAGATTAAAAATCTGTGAGTGCAGTGCGCATATGAAATTTGGATGATTGCTATAATAATATATCATTTCCATGCACTTTTATTTTTCCTCGTTCGGAGTAGAGATTGAAGTACAACTTCACACGAATGTTTTAATTTGAAAAAAAAACATTTGTGGATGAGATTGGTTATTTTCTATGAACAAGATTCAAAAATTTAAAATTCGAAATTCGTATGGCCAAATAGCAATTGTTTGGTTGAACCTTATTTCACCTGCTTGTCACTGCTATCATCCCATATGTTATGTGTAGATCATGGTTTTCATTTCATGAATTTATAAAGTCTGACTTCTTGATCATCATGATATATTTACCTCTCCAGACATTTTTCAATAATCACGATAACTGTACAAACTTTGAGAAATAGTTAAATCCATGAGCTCACAAACGTTTTTTGTGAGCCATTTCATGCTCACCACCTCCCGCAGTTCTACTACAATAACCAATTTGCAGTGTTGTCTTTGTTGTACCAAAACGATTAGTGATCAACACCTCATTCTCCCAAAACCAATCGGTTAACAATAAAAATTTTGAATCAATTAACTACCAGCATGTTGCCATTTTTCCATTGTTGGCCAACTTTTGTATCTGGTTCCACATGAAAGTTTCGATTTAAAAAGTGCATCTGGGGGTTGATGAATCGGGACCACTTGTCAACGGTCAGTCAAACCAAGAATACCCGTTTGCCCTTTAACTCGTATACCAGCCAACCTAAATGTCAGTTTGTTCATTCACTTTTAGCAGACACATAATTTGGCATTTAAACGGGCTAACGGGAAAACAAAAAATGGGGTGAACTGATGTCCGAATACCTGTTTCACGGACTTACAACAAGAAAACTTTCAAATACTTCGGGCAATTTTCTGAGTAAAATAGTTAGGTACATAGTCTGAAAATCGCGTCAGTCTTGTTTAGTTTGTAGTAGAATTCGAGTAGGCGGATTCTGGACCGGATACGCTCCGTTACAGATTCAAGATTCAAAACTTTCTAAATAACGATTATTTCAAATTTCAAGTGATTTGGATAATATTGGTCCCAGAACAATCCACATTTAGATTTTTCCATCATTGTGTTTTAGTCGTTTTTAATGATGATCGAAATTTGAACTAAAAGTTAATGAAGTAATTCTCAAATTATATCGTATTTCAAAACTCTCATTTTCATCTTTCTCTCTCCCTTTTTCTCTTCTCATTTTTCGAAATCTTGCCTCCATCAGGTGATCCTCTACTTTAACACTATAATACAAAGAGTGCATACATATATTTGTATCATTCCTTTCTTCTCAACACAGAAAAATTACAAATGATCCACTCAAAACTACCACTATTTGATTTCATTTTTTGCTCATTTCCTGAAAACTTGATCTTTTCTTCATTTTTGTGTGTGTGTGTATGTTGCCAGAGCGCGAGCGCACGCGCACGCGCACACATGTAATCGGATCGCAAGGCATACATATACTCTCCACATGTTATATGCGATAGAAACTTAGAGAAAAATGTGTCCAGAAATTAGGTTCATGAAATATTGAGTGAGAATATTCATTTCCTCCCTCCGCCTCCCCCACCATCTACCGTATCATCAATTTTTTCTTCTTCATTTTCTTCTTCTTGTTATTTGTTGTTGAATTAAACCAAAAAATCAAATGCGAAAAACTACGGTAGTCTCATTCAAGTTCAGGAAAAGTGTAATTATGAAAAAAGAAGAGTATCAAACATTTTTTCATCTTCTTTTTCTAAAATATACGCGTGCCCTCATTATTTTCAAAATTTCTTTCCAAGGCTCTTTTTTCCTGCTGAGTAGTTCTGAAAGCGTATTAAAAATTAGGCACATTATTTCTAATGGCCTACAATTAAATACAAGGAATAAAGCAATTTTGAAGACTACTGTAGGTTTATGAGACCTATAAGGACTACTGTAGCCCATTTTTTCTTTTTAATGTGCACTTTTCTGGCCGAACTATTCTGAATGAACACAAATCTTTTTATAGTTCTAAATTCTTCTTTTTTTAACATAATTATCGGATAAGCATGAGAAAAAGTTAAGATAATCCGATCAAAAGATAATCTCGAATTTTGAATTAATCATATCGAACTTTCTGGAAAATCTAGAGCTTCTTCCATTATCTGTTAGACCAGAAAAGGCGTGGCCCCATTCATTCTGCTTGTTGTTATTCCATCCCATTCTTTTTCTCCAACCATTGTACACGAAAAAGAAAAAAAAACGACGAAGAAGTGTGTCTGCGTCTCTCCAGCTCTTTATCCCTTTTTTCTTCGTTTTCTCTCTATTTCCACTTAAAAAAAAACACAAATCGATATAGGCCAGGCAGAAGCAGAAGGCGACTCTCAGATAAAAAGCAAAAAAAAAAGACGAAGGAAAAGAAGCATTGGGTGCCGCTGGAAAAAAAAACAACAACGACGTGGGTGAGAGCTCGACGTATTAGTAGTATGCTTATGAAAATTCTCACCTGCGATTGTAATTTCATGGGGCAAAACCACAGGTGAGTTCAGTTTCTCTGCTTCCAACCCTCTCTTATCTTTTTCCATCTGTCTCTCTGGCTGTCCTATTCCAATTGGATAAGGGGAGTCTTGTTCCTCCCCTTATGAAATGTCGCTAATTAACCAAGCGGGAGGCGGAGCCCTACCGTTTTGCTATCAAAATGAAAAATTAGATTTGTATTTTTATCTCATATATTTGTTTTTATTCAAATACCGTAAAAATATTTTTCGGTCTTATGGGTGCTCGTACGTCTTCGCTAACGTAAGTCGAAAATGTTCAAGGGTTTCTAATTGAATTTCGTTTTTTTTTCAAATAAGAAATTGAAACAAAAAACATTGTTGTTATTGGTTTTATTATTGTTCACTTCCGGTACAGATTCTCCAATAACACACAGAAAACCATTTCTTTTTTTTAGTCTCAATCATGAAACTATTCAAAATATTTCTGACTCTTCCAATTAGGAGTTCTAGATTACGAAGGTTACTGTAACATTAACAAAATCTTCGCTCTTAAAAATTGTGATTTTTTCAGTGGTAGCGTCGGCGCAGAGAAAAAGCCAGTGTCGGTCGTTGACAACAACCCAGACAAGTATGTTTCTCCTCCCAAATTTTTAGTCCAACCATATATTTTCTAGAGTTCCCTACGAAATTGTTTACAATTGGGCATCATCGTTTGAAACGATGATGAATAGTCGATGTAAGTTATCAAGAGTTTGTTGAAATACGAAATTCAAATTGTTTTCAGCTGGCCAGAAATATTTCGCGGAATTTCTCAAAGGCGAATACTCGGATGAGAACATCTTGTTCTACCAAGCTTGTGAGGAGTTGAAGCGGGAGAAGAATGCGGAGAAAATCGAGGAGAAGGTGATATTTTTATTTGTTTTTTATGTGGATTTTGTGAAGCATATTCATATTTTATTCATGAATTCTGGAAAATTTTTGAAATATGAATTTCATTGTCAACGACCAGTTTCATAAATCAGCTTGGATATTTTATATTCAAAGAATTTTTCTTTGTTGAAAAAACTGAGAACAAAGCAATTTGAAACGCTGTGAAATTAATTAAAAAGCGTATTGTTTTTTTGCCCTGAAAAAATAATTTCTTTTTATTTCGAGGGAGACATTTTTAAATTAAAATAAGTTTTTCAGGCTCGCATCATCTACGAAGACTTCATATCGATTCTCAGCCCTAAAGAGGTCTCCCTCGACTCTCGCGTCCGTGAAATTGTCAACTCGAACATGAGCCGACCATCCGCGTCAACCTTCGATGACGCGCAAACCCAAATATATACGCTGATGCAACGCGACAGTTATCCACGCTTCTTGGCATCGCGTATCTATAAAGATCTCGTTGGAGAACATGGTGTATTGGAGGAAGTATAGGATGGGCCGCTGGCAACACGTCAACAACCACTACCACAATCTGAATCTCAACCTGATGTTGAGCAACAACAACAACAACAACAACAACAACCAAAACCAACATCACGTAGACGACGAAGACGTGTCTGGCGTGTTGTCGCTGCGAACATCCTTCGACGTTTCTCAAGACGTACAGTACCACAATCAACAGAAGAAGAAGAAGAACAAGAAGATTCTCCTGTTTAGAAATGGTGTGTTCACAGTTTTTTTTTGCTTCCCATTAGGTCACATCATATTTTGAATAGCAAAAAGTTTTCTACAACTCGGATAGAGTTTTGGGGTAGTTTTTCAGTGTCATACTTTGGGTGCTATATTTTGTAGGGTAAACTCATATTGTAGAAAAGTTCCGGCTATTCAAAATGAAGAAATCGTTAAAAAAGTTCAAGAAGCAAAAAAAAAAACTGTGAGCACGTGGCACACCACTTTCTATGATTGCATTTTAATATCAGCTTACTGTCATCTTGATTTTCTGCCGAAACTCCTTATACACGTCATTTCTCCTTTTTCTCTTTTTTCTCTCTGTCCATGACATATTTCCAGTTATTTTTCATCCCTATTGGGATACTTTTCCCTTACCTGATCCCTTTCTCTCTGTTACTTGCAAATATTTCAATGAACCAATCAATCCACATTCCCTCTTCCAAGCTTTTATTTTCCAAATTTCTCGAATATCCACCAAATAACCCCTCAGCTTATGTACACAAGTATTATGTACCTAACTCATTGAATTATATTTTCTCTATTTTATCGATTTTGTGATTTCCTGGTCTCTATGTTGTTTTTTCCTGTCTTTTATTATATTTTTACCCATCTCCCATTGATTCCCCGTGATAATTAGAAAACGTTTTTTTTCTTATTTTTGCCGTAAAACTAATTGTGATATACGTTTTTATTTGTCGCCATTATGATCTCCGAAATTTTATGTCAATTGATTTTTCACACAGCGCACACACAATTTGTTTTATTTTTCTTCCATTTTGGTCTATACAATTCTATGCAAATCACCCTTTTTTTCGCATAAAATGTTTATATTATCAATATGAACGCCAATTTCGAAAAATGCGACATTATATTGGAGGGGAATATTGGTTTTGATTCTAAAGACCAATGAAATATGACAACAAGCTACTATCCGAAAGTGTTGTAACTCAGGGTTTTTGAGCTGCTTAGATTATTCCCAAACCAATAATATCAATAGTTATCCCGATGAGATTGTATTAGACCAATTCTCTTAAATGATTGGTGAAGATGTATGTAGAATTGTGCACATTTGATTGAAACAGTAGTGATTGACAGCGACTTATTCATACAGTCTTCTCTGAATTTTTGTTTTCTTGTATTGGATTGCTACAAAAGTCAGAAAGTGTCAATTGGAATTGAAAAATGGTAAAGAGAAAGAAAACAAGGTGCATCGGTGGTTCGGTACCTGTAAGACTGGTGAATTTTTTTTTCTCGCCATAGAATTGAATGCAGTACACATCGGGTTCTTTATTTCACAAGTTTATGATATAGTTTAATCTCTATCAATGAGGAATTTTAGTATGAACCAAACTGTCCATTATCTTGGCACAGAAGTTTCCTCAGAAACCTAATAATTATATACTCAGCGGCTCATAAACAAATTCAGATCTTGCACATATTCCATTGTGTTTAGTGGTCACACTTGATTCTTTGAACGATGATTTTTTTTTTAGTATTTCCAAGAATGAATATCTTGAGAGAGAAGGGTTTGGAAAATAAGTCAGATTTAACAGAGGGACCAAAAAAACAAAAAAA